>CM072156.1:4487220-5079403 GCA_036850595.1 Rhyacichthys aspro | reverse complement strand
ATGTAGAAACATCATTTTAAGGCAAAGCAAGTTGACAAGAACACAAGTCTTTGGAATTAGCAGGAAACAAAAAGTACTGCTACCATTTAAAGAGTGATCATTAAATAAAAATGTTTACGGCACTGCCTAAAGAAATGAATGGCTTCTTCTTTCTTTTGTCTTTAAAGGCCTTTCTCTGATAAACTTGTGCTGTAACTGTGCGGTTCCATTTAAAACAAAACTATAGACAGTGTGGTTTTTACGTCACAGACCATTAAAAATCTCAGAAAGTCTGTTGCATTTATCTAAGGCCTTGAGGTTTTTTTCAAATGTTGCAGACAAAGTAATTACAAAGACGTGGTAAAGAAGTTGAGGATGGTAAAAAGGAAGTTTGTGGGCAGCAGTACAAAGTTTCATACCACGTTATAACATAGGGTTATAACGGTTTGATTTATGTCTCAAAAGCTAATAATTGACTTTAAAATTCCTAGTAAGAGTGCCTACCTACAACAATCCCTAAAAATACTGAAATGCATAAGGAAACTGTTTAAACAATTAAAAGAATAAATGGATTAAAGGGTATTTGATGCAACAGCCAGAGAACTTTAAAAAGACATTCTCTAAAGTTTGACGATTCCTATCACAATATACTGTTCAATGATAATACAGTTTTCCTCAAATGCAAGATCTATGGGGTAATTTCAGTGGTCAGGGTAAGTTCTTGCCTTACTACAATATAAAATGTGGAATCTCACTTTGCAAAAGTACTTTAGACGAAGAGTAAATCATAAGTGGCCAAGTTGTGAGGGCCGTCTGTGGCAGGTGACCACAGAAAGAGATCAAAGGCTCAGCAGTAAGAGAGGCAGCCTGACATTATTCAGTTTTTGTTCTGAAGGGACTTAATGCAAAGTCAAAGGAGCCCGAATGAGCGAGAGCACGAGACAGCGCCTCAAAATGAGATGAGAGCAGTGGAGACGAGGGGAGAGGAAATGGAACGAGAGAGGCAGACCTGACAAGACGGAGAGAGAAGAGAGGGAAGATGGATGCCATATCAAACCAATGCAAATCTGTTCCTCTCACTGTAATCACTTTAGCGTCAGTCCGCACTCGCATGACGCCAATACACACCACAAATCCCTCTGGCCTGTGTAGAAAGCCTGTGAGAAAATGTACCACAGACGCCTGATTCACTCTGATGGCTCTATGATATCTTTAGTATTCAGGCCTGCTCCACTAGACTGGACTGAAATCTGTGTGTCCGTGTGTGCAGAAACCAGAGCAGTGACCGGGCAAATATTCAAATTAAAATCACACCAGAGCTAGAAATAACCTCCTACCTAAACAGTACAATATTAATGGTGAGTCAAAAAGCACCGGGGGCATGTTAATGAGCTCCTGTTGCATTCAAGGTTCACTTTATAGGAATGAATAGTAATAATAAAGAAAAGGGGCACCAACTCCTCTATTTGAGATTTGGTTTGTTTTCTATGGTTCCTCTCTGTGCTGCTGATCTGGAGTATTCTCTTTGGGCTTTGTGAATGTCTGAAGGTGACATAAAAACAACGCAATACAAATAAAAATGAAGGAAAACGATGCACATCAGGCAGATGGAGGATTGTTTTCAGCTATTCTTACCTTCACAATGTTCTAGTTTGCCGTTAATGAAAAAAAAAAAAAAAAAAAACTCTTTTACTTTTACACTTTCTACTCTACACTTTTAATGGAAATCTTAAATGTTACACTTTTAAAGATGGGCTGTGTAGTTTTATTAACCTGACTCCTCCAGATAGAACTGCTCCACAGAACATAGTCTGTTTCACATCTGTTTTCCCGTTGAAAGCGTTTGCAAAAGGGAGGCGCCTTCTGTCAAAAACTTGGTGTTGATTGGATGAAGCACCGACTAGTATCCACTTAGCATGAGGTTTCTTTAACCAATCACAGCAACAATATGACGTGCCACTCTTTGTGCTTCTTTCAAAGAAGAAATACTCTCTACTTCTGATAAAACTGTTTCGATGGCAGCGTCAACGCTAACGTCTTTCGGCGTAGCCATGTTGATAACAAAGAAGAGAAGAGAGCGCTTGTTGCTTTCTTCAAATTAAAAACCCGCCTCTACCTGGTAGTGCTGCAACATCATTGGTCAAAAGTGTCCGGTGAGTACACGGTTTGACTCAAGCGGTTTGGTTGGAGCGATACAAGATGGATTTTTGGAAGAGTTTTGGAAACTCCCAAATCTCGCGAGAATCCAGCTGCAGCGCAAGGTTATAGTTTTATGGCCTTTTTCGGCAACATCTGGTGACAAAAAACAAGTGCATACTATTGTCTATGAACATTGACAGATTTGTTCCATTTTGTTCAACTGGAAAATGTACTAGAACATTTGAGTTTGGCCACTCCACTGCTCTATGAACTGAAATCTTGACTTGGACTGGTCTGTGGATACGAAAACTGGACTACAACACTGTCCCACAGAGTGAATCCTTCCTCAGTGATGGGAGCATGCGTGACAAGTGTGTATGCATATGGCTTTACGCTGATCCAATCAGTCAGAAAACTCTCTCTAAATTGTTTGAACAGGACCAAAGTATGTCATAATCTGCAGAGGACAGACTTTATTAAAAGAAAATCCTTGGTGGTGATTAAGTCCCTGTCCTCCATGTGGACCTGTACAATAAGGGACTAAAGCAAACCCTGTTTCTTGAGTCAAATTGTCTTAGCAGAGTGGTTCTTGTGGGGTTAACTGTTGCCTAGGGAACTCTTAATACGGTGCGACTATGTCTGATGAAAAACACCTCGTACTGAAAATGAGGTCTTCGTAATTATAAGGGAAATAATTGGCTGGTGTTCCTATTAGCTTTGGGCCAATATTTACTGATTATTCAGTGGCAGAGTGAAGAGGCCGTGATTGGCCTCTAGAGGCAGGATTACACCTAAGAACTCAAGTCAGGCAGCTGTTCTGCACTACTCTATACCCTCTCCTTAGTGCAATTAACTATTAAAATGTCAGTACTTTTAACAATGTGCCATTTTGACTTCTCGCTACGATTAAACTTAAGGCATAATGGAAATAATGTGGGAATAAAAAGGATTGTGTAAAATTGGATTGGAATAAAGAAGCTTACAAATCATAGGAAAGAAGTAGAGCTGTTCAAGTGAAAGGGGCACATAAAAGCTGCTCTGCTCTGTAGAACCGCAGCAGGTCCATCATGAAAACTACATGCATTAAAGACTTGTATAAGGCTACGGTCAAGGATTTACTAGTCATTTGGAGGATTTAGCTTTCAGACCCATTTTTGACAGGTCTAAAAGTGAGAGAGGACTGTAGAGTGAGAGGAATAAATGTCTCATATCTTGTCTCAAATGAAGGAACAGACAAGTGGCCAGCATTTGGCACTGGGTCTTGTTTAGACTGTTTAAACAATGGGTGCTTTTGTCTGCTACACATTTCCCGGTTGGGCTTGGGCACAAAATGTATTAATTACCAGGATGAAATTTGGCAAGGTATTGTCTTGTTGTTCTTTATTAAATGAAGCAACAGTATCTTTGGTCGTCTCAGTTTACATGCTTTACGATTTCACACGTGACGCTTCTGACACAAAATGTACAACGTATTGTGGATTCTCAAAGCTAAAGTTGTTGAGCTAATCTTTGTCCTGGGCCATTCTTTTCTTTTGCCATGAAGCATAGCCACCTTTCAGATTTTACTATTCTGTTCCACTATTGTCCTCCCGGTTAATCTTATCTTGTTCTGTAATCCTCGGACGATCCGTGACCAGCGGCACCTCTGCGGCTTCAAAGTTTTAGCTTTAGTCCGATTTCTCTCGCCTTTAGCTTTAGCCCTCTTATCCTCTGTTGGCTGTATGCCCCTGCTCTCAATGCCGTGCCATGTTTAAAGTAAGGACACGACCTTGGTGTCAGATATAAGTGCTTTGTCACTTTAAATCCTTTCCCAATTCTCTTCTGCAGCCACAGCCAGCACAGTGTTTACTAGCAGGTCACAGGCAATTAAGCCTTCCTCTTATCTCCCCTTCACATTCTTTCACCTGTTCATCCATCCATCAGTCAATCTATCCATTAAGCATATAGAATAACCCAAGGACTAAGTGTGCCTTCCCCCTTTTTCAGCGTTTCATCAAAGTCCATCCATCGCTTCACTTTCCATCCATCTATCAACACCTTTCTGACTCCAAACACTGCTCCAGGGCTAAAACATAGATGCTTATTTTGTTTTTTTCCCACTATTTATTTCATATTTATCTTTCGGAGGCTCTATACTTTATTCCTTCTGGATGAACCTGACTTACTTCATTTCCCCCAGGTCTGCCATTATCCAAAGTGATGTTGTAATATTGCTGTAATATATCATGACATCCTGACAGACAGCAAAGCCAGGGATGTTCTTTCAGCGCCATTAGACATTGTTCTGACTCAGGTGATCCATGAGAGGAATAACAATGTAAGCCACAACTGGGCCTGGGATCTCCGTGGTTCTTATTTAATGTTTTGTAGTCTGTCAGAAGGATTAAGTTGTCTTGTGTTGACGCTGATGGAGCCCTTTGGTTTTGAGCATCCCAAGATGTGACAGGACGCCACAAACTGCACAAATCTTGGTAAATGAGTGGGTTTTTCAGTTTCTGTGGAAGCCGAGATGACCCAATGACAAAATGTTGCAGTAAAATCCCTTGGCATGACAACTGGCTGAAGTGATATCCCATAATATTCCACAAAAGATGGGAAGTATGGATTTATTTAAGTGTTTATTTGCATGCTCACCTTGGGACTCGTGTTGCGTAGCCATTCATTCCCAGTTTATTGGCTTGTCTCTGTAAGAGCCTTGGATGTGCTACAGTGTATTGACTTATGCATTCAGTAAATGATAATATACAGCAGTGTGATTATATGCAGCAGCAGTAGTAAAACAGACAATATTGGAGAGGTGAGGCTCACGTTGGTGCAGTGCGTGTCGAGTCTAGATGGGAGATAGGACTGTGTCTGGAGCATCTTGGGAATAAAACTTCTCATACCTGGCGGGATGGCGTTCGGTCTTATCCATGCTGTTTACACAATGGGTGTTTTTGTCTGGCACTGAAATGCATTTCCCAACGGAGCTCGTGTGACAGCAGGTAATAGTTAAAAAAAAAAGAAATTCAGTCTCTCACTCCTCTTCTTTTCATATTTGTCTGCCTCACTGATTTACAAGCCCTTATTCTTCTGGAACAGTCCCCTTCGCTTTGTGCAGCCGGCTCTCACACATTCAGACTCAAATCTGCATGCGCTGCCACACTAAAGCCGATCCAAGGACACCAGAGGCAGTTTGTCAGCTTCAATTAGTGTACATTGTCCACTCCGCCGTGGTCACCCAGAATATAACCTGCTGGTCAGTGCGTCTGTGCTCAGCTGTGATTGACGCGACCTTCCAGCTGAAACAAATCACCGGCATCAATCAAACCGCAAAAGAAGCCTCGAAATACAGGCATAAAGGCTGTGATGACAAAGGTTGGAGACATAGCTATTTGACACTTCAACCCAGACTGCACCTCAGTAACATCTAGGGGAAAGATGCCAATGGACTGAAATGGAAAAGTGCTTTAGAATAATATTTTTTAGGCCTAAGCGAGTCCAGAGACAAGAAGCAGGAAGAAAACATTAAATAAAATACATTATAACTGTACTGTCCAGTGAAGTTTCATTTACTTCACAGTTATTGGATTTGATAAATAGAACAAAAAGGTGGGAACAGAACAAGTAACTGCTTCAATGCGATTGTCCTTCCTATATGTAATAAACTGGAAATTAAACAAAAAGGTTAATTTAACTTATAGAACAGGATTCACAACTCATCAAAACTGACCTTTTACATTTTACATCTCTTTTCTGAACTATGTTACAAGGGGAAAGGTAAACTGTGCAAACACATTAAAGCATATGGGTTCATTTGATTGACAGGTTGTAAAAAGGTCTGTAACTCAAATGAATCCAAGATGGCTGCTGATTATTTTTAGAATGTGCATACTTCAATAATAATGCATGCTTTCAGTGTCTTTACCCAGTTTGCATCGTGTCTAAAGTGCACTGTGGATGATGTCTGCCATGTTTGAGCACTAGGTAAGGTACTTATACACAGAACCACACTGATCTTATCAACCATCTACCTTGATACTAGCTGCACCTAACCCTCTACACACACATATACACACACATTTCTTCACCCTGATGGAGGGTGTAAGGACGGGATGCTGTCTGGTACAGTCTGTAAAGCTCTTTGAGGAAGCTATTGTTGTGACATTGGGCTACACATAAATAAATGTCTTGTCTTGTCTTGATGTATTGAGTGACAGGTCAGTCATATTGTGGTTGCATTAAATTCTACCGGCACAGCTAACCTAGTTTGACCATCATAAAATCAAATCATCAGAGAAAATAATATTAGTTACTAATACTGACCTTGGGAAAATGCAAGCACATACTTCATGAAAAAGATGACTTTGCTGAAAAGGAAATAGTGTAGTCTCGCCTTGTCTCTCATAGCATAGCATAGCATAGCATAGCATAGCATAGCATAGTCTAGTGCAATACAGGACAGTATCAAAGCTTAGTATAGCAAAGTCTGGTGCAGAGTTGTGTACAGTACAGTACAATATAGTAGGGAATCATTAGTTTAGTGCAGCACAGTATAGTATAGTACCATAGCATACTTCAGTGCAGTACAATATAAAAGCATAGTATATAGCACAACATACAGACTAGCAGAGCATACCATGGCATAGCAGCAATGCATAGACTAGTGCAATAAGTGAGCAGGAGCAAACCCTAAACAGTGTGAAGTATGAGAAGAGTGAAGAAGAGTCTGTGAAGCAGGACAAATGAGACTTCTCCTATTCATCCTCCATTCATCTGTATCTTTCCTCCATCTCCTCCTCTGCCACGTCCCACCCATCCATCCTCCCATCTCTCACCTGGCCTGAAGGAGAGAGACACTCTGGATAAAGATGCATGCAAATCTAACTAATAAGATGGAAAATTGGAGAGAAATCAGGATCTTTCCCCTCGGAGATATTTTTCAGCCATTATCTTTCCGCCTTACAGCTTTTGCGTGGTATCAGCCAGAGTTGCCTTCTCTCTGATTCCCACTGATTTATTTATTTGACTTGTCTCAAACTTCAGTGTCTTATTTTTCTGATATAGATAAGTTGTCTTTCCTTTTGCATTTTTCTTCATGACTCATGCACACAGTCTCTTCTCTTGAACCTCAAAGACACTTATTTCTCTTACACTTTTAACCTCTATGACACAGTATGTGATAATCAGCTGCAGTGGCGTTGGCCCTAATGTAGCTTCTTTAAATAGCCCTCAGTAGCATGTCCTAAAAGCTTTTTTATCTACTTTGTGAATGCAGGGGCTTTTATAAACAAAATGTTACCTTAGTCGAATTATCTAGAAGATTTTTTTAGTAACTCAGTTCATGAAGAACAAAATTTAACTAAAATCTGCATTGTTTTCCTCTGTAAACACGTATTAATGATGCTCTGTGGCACAATATTTTAACTGTATTCATAATAATAGTTCAAAAGTTATTTGCAAGGGTCAGAGAATCTTTGGTTTTATGTCCTATAACCTCCTCAGTCTACTCTGTCTATGAAAAAAAGGATTGGGATACTACAGGGAATATCCCACACATAGTAAGTGCTGTTGTCAGAGACTGGGTTGTGTTTGTCCTGACACACACTATGACACTGTCCATGAATAATGAAAACATATTTTAAAAAGCAGTCATGTACTGTAAATTCTATTGAACCGGAACAAGTTAATTAAAGATTTATCTTCTTGTTCCAGGACACACAAAACAAATACTTCACAAGGAGGAGAAGCGTCTATACAATTTGCTTTTGCTACTGTTTCCAAAGATAAATAAGACTTATTTGAGATCATAATTTCAGAAGGAATAGTGGTGTCTTTAGTGCTGAGGCTTATGTCTGAAGACTGCAGTCTGACATTTGAATGGCCACACATGTGCATGATGTAAGCATGTGTGTGCTTGTTTAATGCCAGAGCCACATACTCTTCCCCTGCATTAGATTCTGATGCTCATCTGGACTGACATTAATTGTCATGCAAAGTCAAAAGGGCTAGCCTAGCAATTCTAAAGATGTCAAATGATTTATGCAAATGTGTGTTTCCATGGGCTTGTGTGGCCCCTTCAGTCAACTGTGGCTATTACGTATGTTAACCCATCACGTTCGGAAAAACAGCACTGAATCATTCAAAACATGTAATGAAAGGAATGTTTCCTGGTTGATGACTGCAGTATGAAGAGGAATCCAAGGTCTGGGGGTAGTCACTTAACCTAATTCACCACATATGTCACATGATAATTGAAGGTGACCCCAGTTTAAGAAAGGCTGTCGTTTTCAGGACATTCGTTCTTCTCTGACGGAAAAAAGTGTCTTGTCTAAGAGCTGCAGACTATGCTAGTGTGAAAGACAGCAGAGAACATGTGCAGCCTGGGAGAGTAATAGTGTAATGGCTATGACTCCATTATGACCTGTCCTGATGTTTCAATCTCTTGGGCGCGATTAGGCCATCTATCTCCCTTTCTGCTGTCTTTCTGTCTCTTCTGCCTGCTTCATTTTGTGTCCTTTCTACCCCTCTTTGTAATTTAACCACATATGAGTCACTCCTACATCCTAGCCTCCCTTTTCTCCCCACATAGAGAGAGTCCACTGTTATTACAACGCTGGAAAAAAAAAATCTTCATTCCTTAAGTTGCAGATAGACTGATAACAAAGCAATTAGCCATGGCAGACTTTGTGTCTCCATATAAGAGGCAGATGTAGAGGAATATACAGTAGGTTATCTTCTATAGTCACTGTGGGTAATGGAGCCGAAAGCCAATTCTAACACAGTGTAGCGGTAATAATTATGAGCGATCTCAGGTGTCTGCTGTTGCCGTTATGACCAGACTGTACGCTTCTGTCTGGAGCATGAAGGGGATACATTCTCATGACAAGGAACTGGAGATTGAAAGGTGAAGGATATAATGGAAGACTGGACACATACTTACCTACTTTAAACTTTGAGTGTGCTGTCAGTGACTGATTAGAGATTGGGTGGAGCAGTAGTCGATCTATTTCTACAGGCACTTAGGCTACACCAGCTAAAGGCTACAAGCTACAGGATGCTAAGGACTTTTTACAAGGAGGTTGTACATTAGATAACACCACAGAGAGGAACCAGAGGGATACACAGATTGCTTTACCTGTGCTTTCTCATCAAAGACAGGATTAGAACACACACTGCGAAAGATGCAAATCCCACATGGAGATAAAAGGCATCAGAGACAGACACAAATGTACATTAGGTGAAGAAACACGTGGCTTAAGGGTATGCAAAAATACATTAAGGATATAGCTTTGCTGAATGAAAACATCACAGTATCTTTGTCAAGCAGTGATTCTAGACATGTGACCAGGATCTCAGTCTTATTAGATCTTACTCATATTATTTTGCTCATGTTTACAGAGATTGCTTCGAGATGATCTTCTAAAGTGCCTTTATAGATGAAAAAGCTAAGAGTTGTTCTCTCAATACAAGATTATACTATAGAAAACCACAGATAGAGATATGCCTGTGGTTCAACAGTAAAGAGTGCTCTTTGGTGGATGTTGTTGTTCATTATTTAGAAAGGGCTCTCTAATTCAAAATGCATGTGGAGCACTCATTATCAGTTAAAAGACACATCGGTGACAGAAGGCAAGGCCTGTACAAGAAAAATACATTTGACTTCATATAGTATGGAAGTTAATGCACACATTGAGAGAGATGACGATGTATAATTGATTGAGAAAAATAACCAAAGTTCATTTAATGTGGTTGGACATGTTTTTTTCCAGGAAAAGTCAGTGTTAGGTGAAATCTTTTTGCCACAAGTGCTAAGACCAGCGAGTAAGAGCTAAATAATAGAAGGAAGGTTTGATTCCTGGATGAAAAGTGAACACTAGCAATACAAACATTACATTTTCTTAGTAGAGTATCCATCTATAAACACATGATCAATAGGAGAACACTACAAGCCATGACATGGAAGCCTGGTGAATACTAAGACTATAGTTGAAAAGCTATAGACAGCTTGTAATTACAGGACATATATCAGACCTGAACATTCTGATTCTGTATGTTTTATGATATTACAGAAGCCATGTTCCTCAACACAGGTGACATGTACCATCTTAATTAACCTCAGTACAGTATTGTCCATCCAGCATGACATCATCTTTGTCTATCTCAGCCCTGCACTGAGTGAGGGCACATGTGGGCCTTTCCATAAGAACCATTTTACAATATGAAGCCTTCACCTTTAACCCCAGAACTCGTCTTCCAATTCAGACGGCATCAGGCTTTGTTTGCTCAGCTTCTTTGCTCAGACTCACAGGAACGACAGAAATTGCAAGGTTATATGTATAAAGGCAAACGGTGACGTTGGTTTAGTTACTTAATAAATGTAATTGAAAACCAACAGTAGGCCAGTCAATGCTGAGTAATAAGGCGACTTCAGCAGGAATCCTGTATTACAAGTGTCTTAACTCCCTCGGATATAATTATGCACACTGATTAGGGAATTGTGCTTTAATGTAATTATACTGTGCTTTAAAAGATTAATTTTGTCTGAGATGGCAAGCTGCGCTACGTTGGTGTCTAACCACATTATCTATAATCACAGTTCGGTATCTGTGCTGTTATCTGTGAGGGGATCCCTCTGGTGTGGACGACAGGCAAAGTGGCTCTTTATGTTTGCGTGAGGCTGTCGTGAACACTTCGGATGTGCATTCAACACCTGCGCACACAGATGTCTCTTTACAGCGTTTCTATGCAGGACAATATGTCAGGCTTTCCATCTTAACCTATATTATCCAACAAGTAGCTGCAACCGAGTCGTCTGATTGGGACTGAGAGGCCTTCTAAGTGTGCTGAACAATAAATAAACAAATAAATAAAACCACTCTGCTGCACTAAAGTTACCACTGATGGGGCATTCAGGGAGATATATTCTACAGAAATACACACAGGGCTAAGTGAGTGTTTGTTTGATGTTAGGATTAGCTAACCAAGTAGTGATTCCTTAATAGCATTTTGGCAAAGTTCAGTAAACATAAGCTAGTGCAGAGTGCTTATTAGGTGGTGTGTCAGGGTAGAGCTAAATGAATTATTTAGTAAGACTTCAATACTAACCAATGAAAAAGTGGTTGTAGAAGTATCACTGGACATTCAAGGCATGTTTACTAAATCTCTTTCTTACCAATATTAAGTACAACTATATATCCTTGTTACTGATTTTGTGGCACTTATGTGTGGTTCCCTAAAAGTCAAAAGGAATAAGAACTTGTGATTTCATTTACATGGGCAATCTAGCTACAAATAAACTAGAAATTGGAGTCTATTCTGAAAATGTCAATTATGTCACACATGCAAGATTGTGTCTAAATACTGCCACTATCTCAGCCTCTATCTTTTGTGTTGAAATAACCATAAACGTTGTAAAGAGCAGAAGATAAAAAGCCGGTGCAGAGTTAGATATAGATCAGTTGTATAACCAGGGATACAAACAGCAAATGTGCCGGGACACAGTTTTCTACAATAAAGAGACAGCCACGTTCAGTGAAATGTGCCTGATTATATCAAATAAAAGTACTGTGGAAAGCTAAATCCAGGAACTGTCTCCTATATTAGAAACTCACACTTACCCTGCTGACACCACGGCCTCTGTCCTCTCCATAATTGGTTCCCAGGATCTCGAAGAAGATGTTGGGGTTCGTGCCATTGTCAGTAAACTCCAGGAAACTGGTGAGGCCGCTCACTCCAAACTGAAAGTCAAGAGATGATAAGTTAGAGTTATTATTCTACACATTGCCTCAAGAATGCAATGTTCTTGTGCATTAAAGTAGACCCTAATGTGACAGTCCTTTAATATTTAACAGATGAGAGTTTGGAAAAGGATGCATCAATTTAAAAGTCAAGCATTAATAATTCACCAAAGAACACTTGCTGAACTTTGATTTTGAGGATCCTTTGTGAGACTTCACCTGGTGCAAAGATGGCAGACTTACTCTATTAATAAAAGCGTCTTTTCTGTCCCAGCTGTGTGGAATCCTGTGTGGAGAGTGTGAGTCAGTGAATGCCCTCAGCAGCCCTGTGCCCTGCCTCTGGGGAGATGCCCTGCCTCCTGGGACTGTGACCCGTCATTGAAAGTGACACTGTGCCTGGCTCAGGGAACTGGAGGTGTAATAATCTTTAATCTGACTCACTCTGTGTGTGTCTATGGCAGGGGTCGAGTGTGGACCAGCTCAGGGCTTTGACTGTCTCACACCTGTGTCTTTGTGATGGGATGACTCTCTGGTAAACTAATATAAACCACATATTTACTCTTCTCCACTCACTTATTTACTTTAAAAAATATTGTTGATTTGTCTGTAAATAAAGCTGACGTAGAGAAAAATACTATCAGTATATCTTCAATAGCTTTACTGTATGTTTGTGCAAATAAATGCCATTAACGTGCGATTTAATTTGATCATCAGCAGAGCCGTACGTAAGTGTATTGTTACCATATTTAATTATTTCATCTCATAGGAATACCACACAAAGGCTCCCACTCAATAAAGTACATGTTTATTTGCTTCTGTGCAAGCTTAGCAACTGTGAAACCCACTTGGATACCGTTCACTGCCTTTTTGAATTAATCTGTTAATTAATGCTGGCAGCTCGATACAGTATAGGGCAATACATTCACTTTCTACCTGATAAAAAAAGACCTGCCATTGGATTAAACTACTGTGCCTTAGGAGTACGTCGGTGCTAGTGGTGGATTTGTACCAAGAACTAATGGTTGAAGACAGTTGCTCCACTTGCACTTCTCACAGGTAACACTATCGTTTAACCCGCACCATTTTAGAGCAGCGCTGATTGTTTTAAATGAACACTAAGCGGGTTCAGTAAAACTCCAGATCAACACCTGCAAATAAGGATTTATTATTACCATAATGGCTCCACATAGAACGGGCTGATGAGGCTCACAATAAGTAAGGCACACTGCTGCTCCACTGCAAATGGCAGCGATGGCAGGCTGTTGAACTCGACTCTATTAGCGCTCACGGCTCTTTAACGCAGCTCTATAGCGACAGCCATCAGGGTCGGTTGAAGCGGCGCAGTCGGGTGATGAAAGTGTTGCCAAACGCCAGCCTGATCTCAAGGTGAAATGCAGAGATAGATATGAAAGACACTGAGCCTCGTTTATTATTGTGTACTGACACTAATCCTAAATTAGCATTTCACTTGGCTTCGTCACTCAGTCAAAGTGCCATCCCTGAAGTACTTTTCTATTGGTATCAAAACAGAGGGCATTGATCCAGTTGGAATTAAGACTGATGAAAGTGTTGCTAAAGCGCAGCACAAACTCAAGGTGAAATGCAGAGGTTCATAAAATCACATCTGCAGGCAACAATCGCTCTTAACTAAACGACAACTGTTCAGATCAGGAGAGGCGCCTATTGACAAGTGATTTGTAAAGAGAAGTGTTTATTTTAACTCCCTGTCGTTGTCTGAGTTGGAAAGTTTTGAAAGTAGGGGACAATAGGTGGATTTATTTTAGTTATTTAGAGATTCCTTCACATCATTCATGATCTTTTGAAAGGAATTGACTAATAGCTAGAGACGTCACAGCACAGATTCATTTATGAGCGCTAAAATTCTCAGTACAATGGTGCTTTCTCCCACAAATTCTCTTTACAAGAGCAGGGCGATCAATCACATTAATGCTTTTGAATAATGTCAAAAAATAGCTATTTAATGGGAATAGTTTCGTCTAACTGTCATGCTGTACGCTGTGTGAAGGCTAAGCTGCTGCTAATGCAACTTATAATCACCAGAGAAAGTTAGGAGCTCAAAGAGAGAACGGGAGAAAAACATTCACATGAAAAACGGTCAAACTGTGCCTTAAAAATGTGCCCTAACATTAAGGCCCATGATCAACGTGGTATGATTGTTTGATAATTGATCTGCCCAAGCTCTTAGTGAAAGACTGCAGTCCTGACATTGTTCCAGTTGTAGCTGTTAGTCTAGAGATGGGGGCAGTATTGGGGCTAAGGCTAGATCCGGTAACTTTGCCTTTACCTCTTCTATTTAGACAGAGGGGACTGAAAATAAAAGGAATCTTCATTTTTACTCTGAAGGTCAGGCACATTCTCTGCTGCTGCTCTGCTAGAAAATATTTGAATCCAAAAGTAAGCTGACATTTAAACATTGAAAAAAATATATATAATTCAAATTGTACACACCTGAAGGGAAATTATTTTATTTTTAGCCAACCAGAGAAATCTTCTACAGATGAAAAGTACATTTAGGTATGTCTGGGGCGTTTCATTGAGTTCCTTCCTTTACCTTTTTGACCGTTTCCAGCATGCTCCTGCCTCCCTGCCACGGTTTGGAGTTTTTCCGAATGCAGCTCAGACTGGCCATGCTGTGCCACTTCCTGTCCTCCAGTTTCCTGTGGAAGGTGTTCGCCAGCAGCAGCACCGAGTCATAGATGTACTTGTTGGTGATCTATGAAGAAATGCAGAGAGACACAGAGGGGCACATTTATCTAAATCCATGGCTATAATCAAGGTAAGAGCTATCCTTATTGGCGTCGACTTATATTAAAAGGTCATATGTTATCATCTAGGGACTGGACTTAACATCAAAACCTCATTAAACCCACAATCACACATAATAAACGTATGCGCGGTGTAGAGTTAAAGAACATATACAGCACCAAGCGGTTAATAGGTTCCCATTGTCCAACACATGATGCAATTTTGATGCATAGAGCCATTCGTCTGGCCTGACTTTTACAAGTAATCAGTATTTCTCTATAAAAAGAGAAAGGAGGGAAGAACCTTGGGATTAAAACCTGTGGTAGGTCTGTGTGATATGACCACGAATACGAACAGAATGTTATAGACTGTATAGATAATCGATTATTAGAGAAGCAGTGCACCAACATTAAAACTATCCTGTGGCCTGGAAAAGTAAATAAATCAATTCATGGGGATAAGAAAATCTATCCAAAAATCTTCTTTTATTTTTATCCATCCATTTTGTGTGATCCATTTGCAGACAGGTGCATCGGGAGAAGGATCGACTGCAGATCCCTTCATCGTTGGATCTTTTTTTCCTTTGACAGTTTTCTTCTCTCTTTCTGTCTCTGTCTACTGTGACGTCTATTGCTTCCTTCTCTGGAAATTAAAGTAAAAATCTACGGCTCCACGGGGAGCTTGAACGATCAGTGCCTTCTGCCCTCCGAGTGAGTATAATGTGTGTGTGTGTGTGTGTGTGTGGTCAGCCTGGCTTGATGTGCTTCAGTGCAGTGTGAAATTGGGCTTCTGGGCCACTCTCTGACCGCTGAGCTGATCAGCTTCCTCTGTCTCCTCCCCCAACCCCCTGCTCTCCTCTCTCCGGCTGCTTTGACTTTGGCTCTGTCCATACGAATGCATTATCATTTTAAAACAGCAACGTAGATTGAATAGAACCTCAAAAACCTCCCCATCTGCAGCCTTTTAGGAATCGTGGCAGTATCGTCTCGTAGGGTTTGGAACGTGAGTGGCCAGGGCCCTGTTTGAAGCTGGATTAAGAGGTCAGTGAGATAACTTCGAGGTTAACCCTGAGTATTCAGTATCACGTAGCTGGCTCACTTTCTATCAAGGTAGATCTCTGCAGAAACTTACGCTGAATGGTTAACTTGCTCCTGGACAGGTTAAGATGCAGATAGCAGAGCAGATAGGAAAAAAAAAACTCTCTACAAGTGGCACAGCTCGTCTGAGACTGATATAATATGAAGTCAGGACTTATGCAGATGTTTACTAAATAACATCATGCTCAAAATTAATGCTTTAAAATCCACTGATTCATAGACTTCAATGATAATGGTTTTAATGCAACATTTTAGCAGTAGATTCCACACTTCTGTCTGGTTTTTAGTCTCTACTTGGTGTTCCTTCAACCAATGGTGCTGCTGGCTTTGAATAAGCTGAATAAAACTCTCTTTGACAAAGTTAATGTGATGATCCAGACTGTGATTTAGGGTTTTGTGATGGGGTGAAGAGACGTATCTGATGTAGGTTTAACTAGCTTCACAATACAGGGCCCTGATGGTTCTGCTGCACAGGGTCTTCACTATTTAAGACCATCTACAACTCAACCACAGGGTTTGAAGCTAAAACATGGTTTAAATCATTTTCTAGTGCAATGGACAGTGCAATCAGTTCTTCCTTTGCCTCTTATAGTAAATACTGAATAAATACTGAATTCTTTTTCTTTGTATACTGTATAAACCTAGACTGTGGAACCAAAACATGAATCATTGGACTGTTTGTGTAAGCGCTGTATCATGAACTGTGCTCCTCTTCCCGGCCGTAGTGAGGATGCTGAATGAAGACTTTGGGATTTAAAAAAGAGAAACCATCTCCTGTCTGTCCTTTTACACCTCCCACCCTCCTCTGTTTAAGCACCCACTCACCTCCCACTCGGACACACAGGAGGTGTAACAGTGCGCTTCAGCCACAGCACCGTTTTAGCTCTGCCTCTCTTTGTCACACAAAACCACATTGTCCTCGGCTAAAATGAGTTACACGAACGCACAACAGCCTCACACAGCAGAATGAATGCGTACAACCGGACTCTACCCGGAAAATAATGAATACATTCAAAGGCCTTGATTCTTGATAATAGCTTTTTACACTTGAGGAGCACTTGATTCATATTAGGACACAAAGGGAGAGCCTTATTTACGTATTATTCAATGCTTCAGGGCCCTCCTGGTCTGGGACTGGCTTTGCATCACAAAGACGCAGTGTTAGTCTGAAACATTACGCTCCCAGCTATTTCTTACATAAGTCCAAAATAAGATCTGTGTATTTTGTTATCTGATTTTAAGTAAATAATTTGTTTTTGTTTCAGAACGGTAGCGCCTTGTCACCCTGTCTCATTTTCATTTAGCGGCAGACGTCAAGTTATCCACACAAACATTAAGACCTCATTTCTGTTTTCCATGTATTTCCATCTTTCATCAATGCACTTCCCTCAGGCTCCTGTGCATCCACATAAATCAACAGCACATTAATTCAATTTCATATTCTGTCCTGACACATAAATAAGAGTGTGTTTCCCTTCTCTCTACTCTATTTGATGGGAGCTTGGTGACTCACACACCCAAAAGGATAATAACTGCATACATATTGCCACCCTGGAGGACAAATAGGAAAAACAATGGAAAGAAAATGGCACAGAAAAAAAAGTTTTATATAAATTGAGGTACACAATATAGATACAGGATTGTGGCTGAAGCTGCGACAATGTCAAATCAGAAAGAAAGAAGTAGGTCGAGAAATTGTATGAAATGTCAAACCAGAAATGAATAATTCAGCTAAGACCAATACACCACATCTTTATATTCTTTTATAATTGGGTTTAATTATGGGAGGCTCCATTCTGGGACCTTTTTGACCCTTTTTGTCCAAGTAAAACCTAAGACACATATTTAGTTTTACACTTTGGAAACTCAATATATTACATACAGTATGTAGATCTAATTCAAACTCGACAGATAAGTGGGATCCTGATTAAGTCACATCACATAAACCAACAACGAACGTCCTTTGTGAACCATGTATGCAGCCAGAGGACACACAGTATATAATAGGATTAATGTAGTCAGTTTCAGATGAGTGGAAAATGCATTAATGGACTTAACCAGAGCTGGACAAGCTTAATCCACATTTACACTTATTATTTTAATTTTTCTGCTGGTTTTGTCTTCTAAAAATGTACTGGTTCATTGTCAGCTCATCTGAGAAGTCACATGACCTTTACCACATCTACAGGTCGTAGTGCAAAAAAAAATGATAATAGGAGTTTGTATAGCATATTAGCCTCTGTCCTAAGGTTTAATGGTGTTTATTTAAGATGCTTGGTCTCCAAAGAGTATTTAAATGTCAAAGCACAGAGAAAGTTACACCTCAGTTTGTAATCATTTATGTGAAAGTTCATTCAGCTAAAGAACTGCCCTGGTTGTGGCCATACACTTATACTATGTGTGCTCAATTTAGGACTTTATTTTCCTAAAGAGAGTTGAGAAGACTCTGTCTCAGGAGAAAGACCGTCTGGAGACTGTTATGGATGTCTCAGGAGAGGTTTATACACCATCAATACGGGGCTTTAAAGGTTGATATTTTTAATTTTAAAGTAGATTATAGCATACTTGAACAAATGCCAGGAACACCTGCTAATAGAAACCAGCCTGCCTCTTTGGATGGCAATTAGCAGTATAGTATAAATACAGTGGACTCAAAGTATCCCAGAATGTACTGTGAAACAATTAACAATGGTCGCTCATGAGGAAAATACATGCCGTGCACCTCAAACTCGGCGGATAAACAAGTCTAAGGCTAATCATGGTGGAGTCCACATCATTTACATCATTCCACAAAGTATTTTTACAGGACGTAAAGGGAAAGGAGGTAAAAAAAAAAGTGACTTTCAAGTGTAATCAAAAGAAATGCTAAAAGTTAGAGCACATGTTCAACTAGAAAACAGAACATGACACATTTTTGTTTAAAATTGCTGCATCACTATCATCTCTAAGTTGTGTCCAAAGCCCTTTTACTAGAGGTCATTTCATTCTGCTGAAGAATCGACTAGAACTTTACTTTTGGCTTGAAGCGCTCTAATACCTTTCACTGAACATGTGCTTTGTCTTACACTTCACAACATTATGTAAATTCAGCTTCATTTTGACCATAATTCACTTGCACCGTCCCGTTGTGGAGAGGACCACATGGCCACACATATGGTCAAATGCACCAAGCTGCCAGTGACATGATCTATTAATCCCCCTGAGCCCACCCTGCACATAAATATTGTATAGTGGCCAGATTTGTGGAAAATCACTGACCTGCCTCCCAGAAAAAAACAACTCACCTCCAGCTGCTGAGCTCGGGGGTTTTTGGGGTCACACAGGGAGGTGTTAATCCTGTGGTTGTGTTTGACACAGCGCTGAGTTGTGTTTTGCGGCATGGGAAACGTCTGGCGCACCAGCGTCAGTCGGCCGATGGACTTCATCACTAACTCCTGCAGGTCGTAGTCGGAGATCTCCTGAGAGAGCAAGGAGAGGGAGAAGGACGTTAGGCGCAGGAAGAAGAATGATGGCGGCTCATAAACGAGCAGAATGGAGGACAAATATAGAGCGGAGGGAAAAATCAATAAGAGCTTATAACAGCAGCAGTGTTCAGAGTAAAATAAAGAACAATACAAAAATACATGAAGGTCATCTCAGATTAAAGAGCCTAACTTCTCTCATTACTTACACTCTTAAAAGATCTAGTACGGGTCAGACAAATTCAAACGGCATTCATAATGACAAGAATGAGTAATTACTAAAAACCACATTGTGTTCGTCATCTTAGGTACACAGCTCTCAGTGAGTCAACAGACTCATCTCATACTTCTAACGGGGTTAGAAGGATTCTGTTTCAGACATAGACCTAGACTTCACTTTGATTAAGGCTTTTCAAACTATCAAATAATCACACAATGATCCAAGCAGTTTACACAGGGATAATTATAAATAGAGGATCAAATTAGGCAAACTAGAAAAATTAACTTTAAAGTGCCACAGAACAACTGGGATATAAAAGCTGCTGTGGATCTTCTTTAGCTTTGATTCAGTGAGGTCTTTTTGAAGCAGTGATAATGAGAGCTACTCGTAACAGATGGCGGTGGCGAGGAGTAAAAACCCAAATGCTCCTCTGTCGTGTGCACACATGTGTTTGCACGTACTCTGCATGTCCTTGTAAAACCTTGAGGGAGGAATCATTGCTAATTTTAGCCCGAGGACACAGTCTCTCCCTCACTCTCCGTGTCCACGGATCTCCATCCGTCCCGTGGGAGAGCGGAGGGTCAGGCGGTGATGAGATGAGAACTGACGGTTATCATCCCCGCTGGAGCTAACACTGCCACCAACCGAGACGGCCTCTGCTTTCTCTGGAAGTGTGTGTGTGTACGTCGGCTGTGCTCGGGACAGTTTGTGAGCTAATCTCAGGGTTTTGTGAGAATATGTCTTGATAGGATTATCTAAAGATTGTGATTACATGACATTAGGGATGTTTACATTGAAAAAACAGATCTGGAGTCATGGATCAGTGCAAACACTTGGTGTAATACAGGCATCCTCCATTACTGATGCATGGTCTATTTGATTTTAGAAGACACACACAACACTTACTGTCAACACAAATGTTCAAAATACATACAAAACAACCCTTGAATGATCAGCCTGTGTAAAAGCTTCATGTTCACTTTGGTCCTTTTTGCAGATATAATAAGAAAAAGCCATTAATTCTGTGCACTTTCATCTTGGCATAATTTAAGGTCAATAGCAATAGGATCAAATTAGGCAAACTAGAAAAAAATAACTTTAAAGTGCCACAGAACAACTGGGATATAAAAGCTACTGTGAATCTTGAGCTTTGATTACCAAGTGCAGTTGAATCCTTATGTACATATCTGTAATAACCTTGAATGTGTGTGAATGCAAATGAAAAAAGTTTATCAAAGATGTTTGGATCTGCTGCTGGGATTATTGAAAAAAGATTAAAAAATAAAAAAAGAATGTAATATGTATTCACGAGGAGCGGTTTAAAATAATTAAAGTTTTAACCTTGTAAGAATGCCCTGTGCTCTGAGCTATCCACTTTCTAAACAGACAAAGTAAGAAATTCATTTGTTGGCTTTGGGCTAAAACGTGGCAAAAATCCCAAACAGTTGCCTCCACAAAACCCTGAAGGAGACTGAACTACAAAGCAAAAAAAAAAAAAAAAAAAAGATGCAGGACAGAGCGAAAAAAAATGTTGAAAATTGCTAAAAAGGCAGATCTGTGGGCCAAAAGAGAATTAAGATTCACAGCGGGCAGTCAAGGGCGTGCAAAGAAACATCGACACGGCAAGAATTATCCAGAGTGGCCCATTCAAAGCATCACACTCCCAGAAATGGAGATGTATCAGAGTCAGGCGTGTGCTCAGGATCACACCAAGACTTCACAGCACAAGGCCATTCAGAGCATTTGTCCTCTCAACAGGACTGTCTTTATCATGTCCATGTTCTGTCTCTGAAGGACCTGATTTTACTGATGGAGGTGGTAATCCACAAAAGAAATCAATCAGAATCAGAATCAGAATCAGAATTCCTTTATTTATCCCCAAAGGGAAATTCTTATTTGTTACAGACAAAATAGAAAAGAATTTAAACATCTAATAAATAAAAGTAAAGTATCAGGTAAAAAATAAAAAATATCAGGCAAACTCTCAAAAAAAACTCTCTAAAAAATATTTACATATGTATATATGTACAGTGTTATACATGGTTTAAACTGTATAACTAAATGCCGTGTTTACAGTGCAGAGTTCAGTAGTTTGATAGCGACAGGCAGGAATGATTTCCTGTGTCGCTCTGTGGTGCAGCGTGGTAGCAAGTGTCTGTTACTGAACGAGCTTCTGGAGCCGATCAGCACATTGTGGAGAGGGTGAGAGGGAAAGTCCAGAATAGTCCTTATTTTTGCCAACATCCTCCTCTCAGACACCACTGTCAGAGAGTCCAGTTCCTCTCCCACAACATGGCTGGCCTTCCTGATGATCCTGTTGAGTCTGTTAGTGTCCCTCTCCCTCAGACTGCTGCCCCAGCAGGCAACAGCATACATGAGGGCACTGGCCACCACAGACTCATAGAACATCCTCAGCATCGTCCTGCAGATGTTAAAGGACCTTAGTCGCCTCAGAAAATAGAGACGGCTCTGGCCCTTTCTGTAAACAGAGTCCACGTTCTTGCACCAGTCCAGTTTGTGGTCCAAGTACACCCCTAAGTACTTGTACTCCTCCACCACCTCCACACTGACTCCTCTGATGTTGGTAGGAGTCCCTGTTGTCTTTGTCTTTGTCCTCCTCAGGTCCACCACCAGTTCCTTAGTCTTTGTCACGTTGAGCTGCAGGTGGTTTTTTGCGCTCCAAGTGACAAAGTTGTCCACCACTGTCCTGTACTCACTCTCATCACCCCCAGAAATACATCCAACCACTGCAGAGTCATCAGAAAATTTCTGAAGGTGGCAGGTCTCTGTGCAGTAGCTGAAGTCTGTGGTGTAGAGAGTGAAGAGGAAGGGAGAGAGGACGGTCCCTTGTGGAGCCCCGGTGCAGCTGATCACTCTGTCTGACATACAGCACTGTAGACGTACATACTGTGGTCTGCCAGTCAGATAGTCCACAATCCAGGACACCAGTGGGGCATCCACCTGCATCGCTGTCAGCTTCTCAGCCAACAGAGCCGGCCTGATGGTGTCGAATGCACTTGAGAAGTCAAAAAACATGATTCTCACAGTGCTTGCCGGCTTGTCCAGGTGGCTGTAGACTCTGTTGAGCAGGAAGATGATGGCGTCGTCCGCTCCGTGCACACCAGGGAACAGATGATGGGTGTGGTCAAGCCCTTACTGTGTGGGGTCTACATTTATTTATTTATTTATTTATTTACTTCCCTATTAAATTTATTTATTTATTTACTTCCTTATTAAATTTATTTATTTATTTATTTATTTATTTATTTATTTATTTATTTATTTATTTATTTATTTATTTATTTATTTATTTATTTATTTATTTATTTATTTATTCATTCATTTATTTATTTATTTACTTCCCTATTATATTTATTTATTTATTTATTTATTTATTTAATAGGGACACATTAATGATCATCTGTAACAAATGCCACAGCTGTAAATGTGCCCGATTATAGCAGAATTTCTCATTTCCGTCAGCGGTCCCCAGGCATAACACACAATTAATAGACACAAAGACATGAGGAAAAACATGAGAGACAATAAAACACAAGTTAAAAGTGTTCCCAGATTTGATTTGATTGTATTCACTGTTTCAAATGTCTCGTCCAAAGACATTCATGTGTCTCTAAAGTGGCCGACTGTATGAATGTCAGTGAATGGTTATCTATCAGTGTCTGTCTTGCAACAAACGGTCTATTGTCCAGGTTGCACCTCACCTCATGTGATAGGCTAAAGCCCTCAGTGACCCAGATTTAATCCATCACAATGAAATTAAACCATTATACCACTGTTTAACACACACAGGAACTTTGTAATGCCATGAATAAATAAAAGAGATGTATTTGATGTGTATTCTACTAAAGAATGGCATAATCCTTTCACTCACTGTCAATATTTACCTGAAAATGAAAAAAAAATAAGTCCAATAAGTGTGTGATTTTTTAGCTTTGATCTTAAAAACTGCTTTAAACTGAGACTAGACTTTTTGTCCGTTAAAAGTTATACATAAAGATTAGAAAAATGAGTATTGTTGACATAATTAAGTATGAAACCGTCACTGTTGACGAGGATTAAGAGCAGCACCAAACACCATCAGACTCAAGTTTCATATCTGACAATTTCCCGTGACCTCCTCAGACCTTTGCTCTGAATGAGCTCTGGAGCGAAGTGAGCATTACTGTTAATCCATTCTCATTAAACTCACTTGTCCTTGGAGCTGATATTTGATAATAATTATACAATCACTCCGTCCAGATGACGCTTAATGGGCTTCAATTTGGTGCCACTAAGTAACTCCCAGAATCCAGCAGCTCGGCGGTTTATGTGAAGCAGTCTTCTCTTTTAGCCTGAAGTTTAGGTTCCCAGGTGTCTGAGCCAAAAACACACCAGCACCGCCTTTCTTCTCACACACAGCCACAAATCCACGGCTTCGGTTTTTATTTGAGCATCACAGTCAACGGCAGAAACACTTTCCTACTCTGAAATCACTGGCATTTTTCTCTGACCTCTAACCTTTACCTGATTTATCCTGTCACTCTTCCCTCCTCCACCCAAACCCTGCTTTTCTTTCTTTATCCGAGGATGAGGGTTAGAAAGGCTTATGTTATACAGTCTTTTGTGCTTGTTGTTGCTGCTCTTTCTCTTTTGTGTAGCCCTCTCAGTTTTATCTTCGCTTTACAAACAGCTCGACTTTGTTTTGCTCCCGAATCAAAGGTTATAATATCAAAACAGCTACAACAGACATGTCCAAAGTCTGACCCGGGGCTCAATCATGGCACAAGGTAAGATTATAATTGGCCCTTTCTTTTTCTGTGACAAAAGAAACAGATTTGATTGGGACCAGATTGGCGGAACCACTCAGTAGCTCCGTGTGGGACACTGTGTGACCTGTTCTGAGGTAAAAGTTTTGACAGTGATTTCTTTCTATTCAATTCTGTCATGTTTTGCTCAGAGAGTTCAACCAGCTTTTTCTTTTTGACTTTTTGACTGTCGACCATAGGACATTTTCACACTGTCACATTTGTCTCTCCTTTTTCAAAGTTTAGACACCACTGAGCAATAATAATATAAAAAAAAATAATGTTACTTGGATAAAAAATACTGTAGATCCAATGTTATTAAGAGACACTTTTGTTTTGTTTCTAAACTGTTCAGAGCTGCGTCTCATCAAAGTAACAGTTTGGTACCAAATAAATACATATAAAAATAAATTCACTTGCATAGTTCCCAGCTTGAATAACCTTGTCTTTCAAAGTACATTATATTTGTGATTGCCACATACTCCATCATGTAGGACGGTGCAGGAGTTAATGCCATCTGCTTAAAACACATCGAACCAGATCAACACAAGATCTTAGACTTATTACGGATTAATATAAAGACAAAACCATCCCGTGTGAGTTTACAGGAGTGTTGTAGTGTTGCAGTTTTATTCCTCAAAGTATGTGTCATGCCATCATCATTAATTATTCTGTCCATTATTTCTGCTTTAGTTTTACTCTATTTTGCAAACTACAGTATTATCTTCAAAGGGTCAAAACTCAAACTTAATTCAAGTGATGGTGCATGTTTATCTTTCATTATATTTATTTTATGAAGTGAACAACAATTTTTTTCAGGACAATACACATTATTTCCATGAGATTTTTGATTTGACCTAAATTACTGATGATATGGACTTGTTTAATGTCATTATTGTATTACGTTATAAAGTACGTATTTGGATAATTGCACCGTTGTCAATGTCATAGACTGGGAGTAATGTGGATAGGAGCACTCCTTTTAGCATTATGTAATGATGGATATTTTTTATACAATTCAAATTTGAAATGTGTGTCTGTTTACGTCTATGGCTCATTTAAAATAAAATAAATGATCCGTGTGTGAGCCCCATCAGTCAACTCTATCCACCCCATATACTATCACATAAATGCAGACTCCTATTTACTGTGTACTTTAATGTACTGTCATTTATATTAAATAAACAGTGTCCAAAATGATCTACGATGAACTAAATATCTCACCATTTATTTCCAGGGCCAGCCAGTATCTTTAGGCTGCTCCAGTCACTTTGGAGCGACTCCAGCTGTGCACAGTGGGCACAGCTGTTAACACCCGCTCCCTCTGCACTTCCCAAAATAAATCTTCTCAAACACAACTTAGCTTGAGATGGTAGCCCAATATCGCATTCCCTCGGAACCAGCCACGGGGCGTCTATAAAATATATATCCATCTTAGAAAAATCATCCTGAACACCATCGGGTTTCTTTTTTTTTGTTAAAGGGATTGTATGTAGTTGTCATTAATCAGCAATTCAAAAACTGACCAATGTAGAGCTGAGCTGCCATTAAAGCAGTTTCAAAGCATGAAAACTACACATTAAGTACTGAGTCAAAGTAAATGCGATTCACATGAACTTCTCTAATATCTCTAGCCTTTAAAACTATTTCTGTTCACATTTAAGACGCTTGACGACCTTTTGCAATCTCTTACGTGCAATAGATTTAAAAAATGATGGTGGTGCCTCCTCTTTTCCTACAGGACACTACTGAAATACCCATCGTCTGAAGAAGAAATGTTTTGGAAGAATTTAGATTTACTTATTTTTGCCGTTTTCTTTTTACAATGTAGTGGCACACTCTCTGCAAAAATGTATGAGCTCTCAGTAAAAAGAGAGTTAGACTTTGATGTCATACTTAGAAAAAATGTAACTCATTTAGTTTTTTCCTAAATCCATGTGAATGATTAGCAACAAACAAGAACAAATTGTCCAAATTGACAAGAAAGTGTGTCACTTGAGAGAGAAACTGACGCAGGAGAAGGCTACAAACTTAAAGGAAGAAATGGCAATGAGAAAGTCCGTCCCTGTGCTCTCCCCACTCCCTCTCATCCTGAGCAGAACGGAGACGATGCAGAGAAGGAGGATGATCAATTATGAACAGTGAACTTCCCCTCAGTGGGACCGTCTGACTGCTGACTGCAGATAAAGCACACTTGTGACAACCACACAGTATCCTCCCGTCCATAATAAACCACAGGAATATTCATTCTCCGTACGCTCTCCACTGGAACATATTACAAGTGCAAAAATATTGTAGCTGCTCATCCATTTTAAAGACGCCCGTGGACCCCAGCTCCACACACAGCCCACGTACAAATATTAGAGGAGCTTCTCTTACGATCTTTAGCACAAAGACGCTTTAAACAAGGCTTTCTCTAAAACACCTTCATCAGTGGAATATGCAGGTCTTAATCCATTCTAGAAAATATTATACTCTAGTCCCATTCCCAGCATCTAAAAACATGCCCATTACTTTTTTCATAGACACTTTATGTTCTTTGTGACTTTGTTCCTGGAAATATTACATGAACAATTTTCAATGAAAGTTTAATCATTAATTACTTCAAGTTACTCCTATTGACAAAATGCAAAAAGGGCATTCAGGAATAAAAAGGCCATTCTATTGTCAACAATGTTTGTAATTTGGGCATAAAATACTACAATCACTGTTTTAACATTTTACCCAAAAATTCTTTGATTACTATAAAGACATTTCAATTAATGTGCTCAAATACTGACAAATCTGTAATCTTCTGTCAGTATAAAAGACCTCTATGATTGGTCTTTTTTTTTTAAATCTTGCTGTATCTGAAGTGACTAAAAGGAGGAAAATATTGTGAAAGAGCAAGAGCAACTTGTGGCGCAGCCTGCCAGACTGCATTTCCCTCCTGACTCCTCAAAGGCTGCAGGTACAAAGTGATCCAGGCTCCATGCTGCTCGACACAAGCTGGCTCCAGACCGGCATGTTCCACCTCCACAGAAGCTAAGCAAACTGCAGGTTTGTGCCAGAAGCATGAGGAGCGTTGGACCAAAGCAGATGCCTGTCAGGATACGAGCCACATCAAGGCACTCAACCAGAATCCAGACGTGTATCTGGCGAATCAAGCAGCCAGTTACGGTGGACTACTCACCGAGCTGCCGGGTCGCTAGCACCAGAAACGTGTCCCGTGGTGCTCAGGAAGCGTCTTTTCAGAAACCATTAGCTAAACACGGAACAGGACGAACTTTTTGGCCTAGAAACCTAAACCACTAAAAGCATTCCTTTGTATTTTCTAATGGATGATGTTTGTAAAAGTTAGCAGGGTCAATGTTTGGCTCCACTCTGTGTGTTCGTTAATGTTTGTGCGAGTGAGTGGCTCCATAGACCTCCTGTTGTGATGCTGCCAGTTCATTCTTACACCCAAAGCTTCCATTAGTAAGCGATTCCCATTCAAATTAATAGCTAAATGCCGCTGAGCCCTCTGGTTTGTGAATATGCATTGTGAAGGAAAGCAGTGTATCTTTATACACAACAAAGACTTGAAATGGTGCTCTACTCATGAAAACGGTGTAAAAAAGATAGAAAGCACAGGCTAATGGAACATCAAGTGTTCAATCTAACCCATAATGCCTGAGATACTTAAGAAGAAGGCCATAGCCGTGACAATGTTATATATATATTTAGAGTAAAAATGTGAGCTCTCTTGAAAACATCCAGGATGAGAGAGACGCCAGGGGATTGACTGGACACAATAAGATATATGAAAGTAGACCTACAGGAACCATACATCATCTCACGGCACTGACCTCATTAATCAGGATCCAGTGACAATCGAAGGCCACCAGGTTGGTCTCCACCACCTGCAACACAAGAAACAACAGGAGCATTGAGAAAACATCCAAAAAAAACTACGGAATATGTAAATAGACAGCTGTGAATGAGAAAGGGTTAGAAAACAATACAGTACGAGTTACACATTACAGTTTAGTGCAGATTAGCGTTCCTCATTAGAGTTAGGCCTCACATTAATCACAACACTCACTCTATTGTTTTATGACAACTTCTTGTCTCACCTTCCTCCTCAATCACGTCAGAGCCATTATCTTTCTTATCAATGCTCCTAACTCATCGCCTCAGTCTGGAGCTGTACCCACTGCTTTCTTTGATCGTTCTTCATTCCCTCGCTGCTGGTGTTAAAATACAGTTCCACTCGTATATCATTAGCTGTAATTGTCTAGGTAACTGTAGCACCGTGCGTCATAAAACACCCTTTAGCCGTAAACAAAAGGCAACAGCTGGAGAGGGCGACAGAGCGTGGCTAATAGTGCTTTAATCTCCCACAAAGTCGCCATAAAACTTCATCATTATAACGCAGACGGCTGCCGTAAAGCATCCTGTCCACAGGAAACATGGAGAGTGCACAGTCAGGAGCAAGGCTGGATGGAGAATGAAGAGGGAGGAATGAAAAGAAAATGTCATGTTCAGTCTCAGTCTCTTTCTAGATGAATATCTATAAATTGACCTGTTGCTTAGGCACGTATCTTATGACAATATAAAGGACCGATCTTTGCAAACAAACAGTGTCCATTTCATTGCTCGTTAATGACTACAGTAAAGGTTCGTCGTGTATTTACGTTGCTTATTTCGAGAGTCTCCAGTGATACACGGGGAAACAAAATCCAATTCGACAACATCCAACCACGATGTGCCACAATGAAGCACACTCCATTCTTAATACTAATCCTCTTACATTAGAATAACCTGTAACGAGCAAAGATCTGCCCCGTCCATCAACATGAAAGCTCAGTGCCCCTCCTCCTTGAGTTTTACAGCAGCCATTGTGCATTCCCCAGATCTGACTGAGCTTTACACCTGTTGCATTACACTCTAGAGTCTGAATCATGAAAATCAGATAGGTGCTGATATTGTTTTTGCTAACACTGTGCTGACTTGTGCTTGACAAAATACTGCTGGTGTTTAAACTCTTCTGTCTATCCCAGACAACAATATATCAGAGCTGTGAGACCTTGTGACATTATGAGCAATTTTTATCATTGAGGGAATGAAGTATACTTGCTGGACACTCATCAGACTCCAATAAAAAAACATGAATATAAATTGAGCCATCATTTGTGAATGTGTAAACTCCATTGTTTCCACTCGTCCTGTCATCTCCCTGCGGCAGGCGTCCGGACAGATGTTTCGGGCTAATTAGTGAAAGGGCAGGCTACTGACACTAGACATGACTCCTCTGGGCTCGTACTCTCTCTCTTTCACAGACACCGATAAAACAAGTCAAAGCGGCACATTCACAGCGGCTGGGGTCTCGTACGTGTGAGCCGGGACCCTCCCACAGAGCGGTGACACAGTCCATCTAACAACTCAGCGCCAGGATGACAGGTAAAAGTCACTCGGGCCTCGCTGCCTTAATGCCACCACAGAGATCAATCTGACCTCGCTGGCCAGCTCAACAAAAGCTTCATTTGTGCCCAGTTCCTCCTCTCTAAAGTCACAGGATCACACATAACTCTGGACCTGTGGTTTGGAGCAAATCCAATCATTCTATGTCAATAAAAAGTAACCCTTTTCAGAAAGTTGGAAAGAAGTCCAGCGAGCAAAGGCCGATGTGAGATCACTGCAGAGTCTGGTCATATATTTGGTTTACGGAGAGGCCCTGAAGCACCTAAACACCATTTTGAAACTCTGTGAAGCGTAAAACTGAAGGAGATTTCAGCCACAAACAAAAGAAGCTGTGGAAATGGTGGCTCTAAGGGGGATCTATCAGTATAGACCTGCCACTGAAATGTGCTTTTGTTTTCTGCATTATGAATGTACATCACACATGAGGGGAAGCTTGAGGAAACAGAGTGGGCGTTGCTATTGCATAAACTGCTGTAAATTAAAAATTAGCTGTATAATTCAATTTCATGGCCTATTTGTGATCAAATCAAGCAAATAGCCTAGAGTCTGCCCTCCAAACTCAGCTTTTCACTTGAATGTCGAAACATAAACTGTGTATTGACGCAAAAAGACGTCTACCAGCAACACGTGCCGCTCCACTGTTCAAATGTTAAGCCACAGAGACTATTTGTTGAATTGTATTTGATGAGACCATTGGCAGACTCACAAAAATAGTATGCTATTAACCTCCATTCTCCCAAACCAGGTTTTTGATGACTATAATTAATTTGTGCTTCTGTGTCTGTATATGTACACGTGGGAAGAGAACAGGCGTCTTTGCCTGGGTCTTGAAGTGCAGCAGTGTGATTACTGTTATCATCTCAACGCCCTCATTCCATCTGAACGATGCACAATGGACGACAAGTATAAAGGCACAAAAACATCTTAGAGAGGGAAGAGAAAATAGAGCCACACAAACGATGGCTGGATATCATGTGAATAAACCAGTACAAAGCAGTAATAGAAAGCAATCAAGCATAAAAGAAAGTCAATCCCAGCTGCAGCATTCACACTGGAATGGATTTGGGGAGAGGAGCAGCATTTCTTTTCAAGTGGTTGATGGAAAGATTTGGTGACATTTAAAAAAACACATCGGTGCTCCTTTGATACATTTATAATATTTTGCATAAACTCTAATAATGGAGCCTGTGAGGATAGAGGGAGGAGCTGGGTGTTTTACAGACACTGAAGCACTATTTTTGAACAGTCTTGGTCCTTTTTACTTCTGAACAGAGCTATACATTAACTAGCAAGGTTCCTGACAACATTTCCTTTCCTAAGCACACTCCTTGACCAATAGATGTGTTATATAACTGTCTTGTAACATGTTCCACCCTCATTATTTTCCCGTGTCTATATTCTTCTACATATTTTCTCCTCCTCTCTGTCCATTTTTCTTCGTCTTTCTTTTTCAAAACTGAGCATTTGGTGCATGCCAACTGGGGCTTTTCTCCTTGACATGTCATAACTGCTGCCATTTAGGCTTAATGTCACTTTCCACCATCACGCAATTCCCACAGTGCGCCTTATGCATGTTTGATTAGGTGCTGCGTTTGTGTGTATGTGTGGGAAAAGACAATGTCAAGCTGGGGAGGTGACACCGCTCAGCTCAAGAGCTTTACGTCCTATACATTGAGCTCCTGCTACACCCGCACTGGGATTACAATCATGCCATTTACTAACGACACATAGGCATTGGTGTGTATTTGTCTATTTAAAACAAATCCTGAGCAATACATTAGTGAACCCTTGTGTTAAAATGACTGCCGGCACTTTGTGTTACTGAAATGTCAGGGAAATCGGCGTGTCGTTGTTGCAGAAAACATGGCGGAGGCTACAGCAAAAGTGCGGAGAGAAGTGTAAAATTTCACTCTGTGTGATTTAGCTTGAATTAAATTAAATACTTTATTGTCATTGCACAAAAATTACAATGAAATTCAAGGTGCACCTTCAGGATACGGACTCAAATATATCAAATTAGATAAAAGAATAAGACAACTTTCATTTTAAACTACACCCTCAATGCAAACATGGGCCTTAAATTGAGGTAGATAAGGATAAAAAAAGTCCATATTGCACTTGAAATATTTAAAAATAATATTTCAAAGTAAAAAGTTTCAACATTAGAGCTGTATTGTCTTTAGGGGCAGGGTTTTGAGTTCATTGTTCATGGCTCTGGGGTAAAAACTGTTCAAAACTCTTGTGGTGCATGTTTTAATGGACCTGTAGCGTTTACCAGAGGGCAGCGGTTCAAAGAAGTGACGATGGAAAGACTCTTTGACGGTGCTTCTGCAGACTGCGGGAGGTGAAGATGTCGTCCAGGCCTGACAGCTGGGAGTTTGTGATGTTTTGTGCAGTCTTTGTGATTCTCTGCAGAAGCCTTTTGTCTACTGCAGAGCTGCTCCTGTCTCTCACCAGGACGCCACGTGTCAGGACACTCTCTGTGCTGCAGAGAATGAGTGACACCAGCAGCTGTTGTTGCAGGTTAATCTCCCTGAACCTGTGTTGTGCCTTTTTTGTACCAGTATGATATTGGTATTTGGTATTAACCGTCCATGAGAGGTCCTCTGAGATGTGCTCGGTGTGTACATCCTTCTTCTTTTGTCTTTTTGATGTTAAGAGTCAGATTATTTTTATTACACCACATTGTCAGCCTCTGCACTACGTCATATTCTAATGAGGAGTACACGAAATACAGTATACACCAGATATATACTGTTGACATAGACTAATCTGCTCATCGCTTCATGTCGTGAGCTTTAATTGACTCAAATTATAAATTAAGAGTATGATACCAATAATTATTAATCATAAAAAATAATCAACAAATTAAAAGAGACTATAGCTGAAGCAGATCCAAAGAAGGTTTAATATAGATGTGTTTTCTGTGAAGACACTTGATGAATGTTTTGAAGAATTTCACAGACAGCTCAGTCTATCTACTTTTGGCACAGTCTCTGAGATATAAATACATCTGAGTAAATTCTTAGAACATAGAATAATGGTCTCTGTTCTTTCCTATCTTACATTAATATCAAGATTAATTACATAGAAAAACCAATATGTCTTTTGTTGGTGGTCATCTCATAAAATCCAGCATTTATTTTTAAAAGCTGGTAAAATAAAGAATACTATCCACATTAAAATGGACTTTTATGTCATTTAAGTTTGCTGTGTGAATAATTAAGGGGAGAGTATGATTTTCTACTTCTTCTTAGTGAACTAACACAACCAGAAATGCAGAAATGCTTTAAAAGTAAGTGTGTATAGTGGTACCTGCCGTGTAATAATACAATCTCCACAAATCTTTAAAAAAGCAGATCTTTTGACACTTCTCCATCACATTTGGTGAGATTGTGTCTTCTTATAGGTTTCACAGTTTTCAGTGTAAAAAACCTGATAAAAATGAGCCCATGCTGCGGTAATAGCTGCTAAGGTTTTTGGTCCTGAAACGGAGAAAGCAGTTGTATTTTCCCATTATTTGGTGTGAAGGCGTTTTACTGACCTCATTTTCACCTGAGCTGACAAAGTGCAGCATGAGGTAAAAGTCTCAAATGAAAAAGCAAAAGACCGACTGTAAAATGTGACACATTCTCTGCAAAGTTGAAAAAGGAGAATTTGTTCTTTTCTTTTTTTAGTTCTTCTTCAAACCTAACTCTGCTGTAAATAAAGTGGGTGGTTACAATCTAAGTTCTCCTGGACCAGAGAGTATTGAGACCATGATAAAACCAAGAGAGTCAAGACTATTTCAGGGCAAGACCAGGTCAAGACTCAATCAAGACCAGAACCAGTCTGCAACAGATACAAGAGAACAGTAAAAAAAAAAAAAAAAAATCTCAAGTCCAGTCTTAGACCAGGTCCAGACTCATGGAGGTTAGTGTTTGGTGAAGGAGACAGAGTTAGTCCAGTCTTAGACCAGGTCCAGACTCATGGAGGTTAGTGTTTGGTGAAGGAGACAGAGTTAGTCCAGTCTTAGACCAGGTCCAGACTCATGGAGGTTAGTGTTTGGTGAAGGAGACAGAGTTAGTCCAGTCTTAGACCAGGTCCAGACTCATGGAGGTCAGTGTTTGGTGAAGGAGACAGAGTTAGTCCAGTCTTAGACCAGGTCCAGACTCATGGAGGTTAGTGTTTGGTGAAGAAGACAGAGTTAGTCCAGTCTTAGACCAGGTCCAGACTCATGGAGGTCAGTGTTTGGTGAAGGAGACAGAGTTAGTCCAGTCTTAGACCAGGTCCAGACTCATGGAGGTTAGTGTTTGGTGAAGGAGACAGAGTTAGTCCAGTCTTAGACCAGGTCCAGACTCATGGAGGTTAGTGTTTGGTGAAGGAGACAGAGTTAGTCCAGTCTTAGACCAGGTCCAGACTCATGGAGGTTAGTGTTTGGTGAAGGAGACAGAGTTAGTCCAGTCTTAGACCAGGTCCAGACTCATGGAGGTCAGTGTTTGGTGAAGGAGACAGAGTTAGTCCAGTCTTAGACCAGGTCCAGACTCATGGAGGTCAGTGTTTGGTGAAGGAGACAGAGTTAGTCCAGTCTTAGACCAGGTCCAGACTCATGGAGGTTAGTGTTTGGTGAAGGAGGCAGATTTTAGGGGGGAGTGAATATAATTTAATAGAGGTTTTCGTTCAGCCCCAAGAACAGACAAATATGCCATTTGTGGTCTTGATTGTTCTTGACATTTGAGACAAAACTGAGTAAAAAGTAGTTTGAGACCTTTTAGGGACTGAGACCATGACTAGACCAAGACCTTTACAAAATAGTCTTGAGACCAGTCTCGAGTACAACTCTAAAGTATTCATTGTGTCTTTGAAAGTCTAAGGGATCACTCGGTTTAATCCACTTATGGGCAGTTCAGAGTCAGACTGTTGGCCTTTAAAGTACCGTGCACTTTCTTTGCCAATGTAAATCCATATTACATTTGATTAGCAGTGATTTTACCCTCACATATACTGTAAAATGGATGGCAATATAATTAAGTGCTGGTGTTGGAAGCAGCAGACCATACCATGACACGACTCAGAGGGGTGTCAAAGCCCTTTGTGATTCCGCCCAACAACTAATGACTCTAAATCACTACCATTACTGTTTGTTTAATTAGCTTGTCTGATTTAACTGCGGTCACACACTAATGAACAAAGTCCATAAATGTGGAGTGCATGGGAATGAGGTGGAAAAGATGGAACGAAAAGAGGCCAACTTCTCCGTCTCTATGTGTCTGTTTTTACTTCTTACATAAGAAGCGTTACTGTGAGGACTTTTATTATTGTTTAAGGTGTTTGGAAATAAATTAAAATGTGGGCTACATTACACCAACAATTGTCCTCAAAAGGCTTGAATGATGTTTATGAGTAATGTATCCGGAGAAGAACAGGACTTTGCTCTGTCGATATATGAGTATTTTGTCAAGTCCAGGCCCTAATCCCTGCATAACACACTAAATCATGATTACATTTTATTTCCCACAATGCATCAGTAACTAGACAGTCCAAATAAATCATAAAGCTTTGTGAGTTGTTGGAGGAGAGCTGCAAGACCGTGATTCGTCTTTAAACTGTATACAAGTCAACTTTGACCTTCTGTGGCAACATAATCTTTTGTAAGTTGTTATTTCACTAGCATTAGCTTCCTTTAGCATGTTTAGACAGATATATGAGAGTTTCCCTCTTAAGACAAGAAACAGTTGCACTAATCCAGTCAGTTTTATTCATTAATCTCACTATAACACTTAGATTATTAAGTATGGATTATATCACACATGTAACACTTAAGTCTGGTCATTGTTTATTACAGAAGTCCATCATGAGTGAAGTTCAGCTGACTTTTTCTTTGGTCATGTAGTGTCCACATTATTCACTACATAGTCTTCTTTATAATGCAGAGCTAAAGAGGTGAAAGAAAGTTTAAAAAATGTACACAATCTCAAATATCATCATGAAATATTTGTGGAAAAATCTTTTTTGTGTTTCAAAAAGTATGGCTGCATTAGACAAAACAAACAAATACAAATTATATTTTATTTGCTTATTGTTTGTCTAAAATAAATTCTTGACAGTTTCAATATGTCAGTTCTCAACATTGTCGGTATCAAAGTCAACAAATAACAGAGAATGTGTTTCAAATAAAAAAATAAATAAAAAAAACAATGCACTTGAAGATCTAAGAATGATTCAGTGCAATATAAATGCACGGGGTGTCCAGAAACTTTATATTGTGATTGAGGCATTAGGAACGTTACGCTATGTCACATGTGCACAAAAAAATATTCTTAGGGACTTTTTTCCTAGTATCATTATAAAACAACACTAATCAGACAAAAAGACACCACCGTGAATGAAAACACTTACACAAAAGTGTCTTATTCAGTCTCCAGTTTGACATCGTACCTCTTATGCCATTCCTATCCCCTGTACACATACCAACATACAATATCTGTCAGTCAACAAAAGCCACCAAACCGCATCTTGACAGGGTCTGACCCCGCTCCCCAACTCACCACAGACACCACTGCTTTTATTGATCAGCCTCTCTCTTTCTGATGAAAAGAGCAGCCGAGTCATTCCCTTTTTTTGTCCTTTCAGCAGACATTCTCCAGCATCCTTAAGTTCCTCTCAACCTCTGTCTGTTGCTCGCCTCGTCTACTTCTCTATTTGGCTGACATATAATATAATGCTAGGACAGCGAAGGTCTTCCATAGCATGTGCCGCGGTGCCAAAGGGTAACAAGGCCAACATGCGAGACATCTATCATCCAGGAGCGCTACACACAGCCTACACAAACACACACAAGCCTGGGAGAGTCTGTGAGTGCACTACAGCATTTCATTTCATCGATCAGCCCACAAACCCAGCCACTGCCAACTCCACAGAGAGAATGTATAACACACATACCATCACACACACACACAGACAGACACACAACAGCAGCAGCCGCCCAGGCAAATATGACGATATGCAACCTGGCATTTAGATGTGAACAGATCAATGACTGGAACAAATAGAATAAGCTGTCTTGATAGGGCTAAGGTAAACAGTGTGCAGGGGGCTGTGTGTGAGAAAGCACATTTTCATTGATTTATTAACTGCTTTTTCACTTATGTGTGGGGTTTTGTCCATTTTTCAAAGCACGCACGCATGCACACAATAGCCAACAATAAATGTCCAATTAACCGTTCAATTCAAACCAGCTATTTAGATTAGATTTACAAGCTCCTGCTCTGCACAGTCTTATTAAATTATGCAGTCTGTTGTTTGATCAAAGAGAATGGATATGTTATAAGGTCACGTTATATTAGCAGGACATAGAGCACACAGTTATTAAAACAGGGAAGTAAAAGTGTAATATCTTTGCTTCATGGCGCCGCTCAACAAAAGACCATTATGACATTATGACAGCGATTAGGTGACAATATAAATGTTGAGTTGGCGAAAACATTTATGGTGAGTTGGTCTCAGTGAATTTAAACGACTTCTGGGAAGCTCGCCACTCTGTTTGAGAGGAGTTCCCTTATTAAAACATTAGTAATGGAGATTTAGCCTGAGGCAGAGCTTTTCCCATTGCAGACCATTACCTGTTAGTTGGCGAGTAAAATAACTTCATTTAAAACCCAGTGTGTGCGGTTCCTTCCATTTATGAATCAGGACATAAGACGGCGCTGAAACCCGTCGAAAATCAGAACTGAAGAGAGTGCCTCAAAGGTGAATACAAAGATTAACTTGTGCCCCCAGGTGTCACAGCCTTTACCAACGGAAATTGCCGGTGGCGAGGTCAGCTGAGAAGATGGAAAGGTTGACGTGTGTTTGAACATGGGACAGACTGAAAATTTGAAGATGGACGGATAAAGAGAAAAAAAGATGTTTGTGTTTTCAGAAAAAAATGGGAGGTGTGTGTCTGTTGTGAACCTCCACTTTTCCCAGTTTGACCTGTCTGTGGCCCTCAATATCCAGGCATCCACCCAGTCTGTCCAAGCATCCATCTGCCACTTCCTTTACCTCCGGATGACTCTATACAAGTGCACTTCAGGTCACCGGTTCATGACTCTAGATATGGGTTTGTCTGCACAGCTGCCACTCATCAACAAAAGCACACACAAACACACAACCAAACCTAAACCCTGGACACACAACCTTTTCACACAACCTACACATTTTACCAGAAGAGTCTGTAAGAAGGCCCCTCGACACACTCGGAGACTAAGGGCATTACTTTAAGGACGTCGAGGACCACTTTTTGGCCAGAGATCGATGAAAGAGAGCAGTCAAAGTGAAATGCCAAACCTCATAGACTTTCACTAAACAGACAGAAAGACACAAGCCACTTTTAAACTCATTTCTTTCATATTAATGTCAATATCAATAAGTATTATCAGCCAGCCTCATGTCCAAATCAGGTTAAGTGAGCAAGGCAGCAAAAAAGTGAGCCACGATAGCAAGCTATGTCTTTTATATTACAGCCTGTTACTTGTTCTGGTGAAGTGTAAGAAATATCCTACATCTTAAAGCTCCAGTAGCTGATTTTGCGCAGCGTAGTCACCTTTTCTGCTTCTTTAATTTAAAAAAAAAGATAAAACCGAACCAGCTTTCATATCAAAATACTGATATGTTACATTAAATCAAAGTTCAGAGCTATCCCTGTTTAATTTGCAAGAGTTTCTCCATTTTTTTCTATCTTTTTTGAGCTATTTCGTAGTAAAATAAGATTTATTTCACAACGGAATAACCCACGTCCTTGGTTTATATCCTTGGTCCTTGGCCGACCAATGGGAGCGCTCCTTAATTATAAAGCCTAGTCTTAACGTCTAATTTTTTAAATCTGGATGGATTTCTGTGAAGACTTGAGTTGGTATGAATCATGGCTCACATTGAGAGACCAAAGCACTGTACATTACAGACACACACTGTTCATATTAGGCTCTGAATTACATATTTTTTTATTAATAAGTGACTGAGCATTAATTAAGCATTTCCGTCAGAGTGAGTCAAAGAGAAAACAATGTATACATAATTATACTGCTGGCATTTAAGGTTTAGCCGTCTATTTAAAGCTCACTCAACAGGATGTAACGTGCTCATTGTGTATCTTAATGGTAAAGTGGTTCATACACAGCTCAAATGGTCAGAAAAGCGTTATTTTAACACACTTTATTTTAGGAAGAATATGAGAAAAGAAACTCAGGAGCACACATGTAAATATGAAGTTGGTCACATGTGTCCAGATACCTGATAACGGCTTGAAATGAAGGCTCTGAAGTGCGTCTATTAGAAGGGGCTGGGGATTAAGACCACTCACCCTTAACAGCACTGGAAATGAGTTTCCCTCAAGGTCACACATTAACAACCTTTTGTGAGGGCAGAGGAAGCTAAAGGCTCACAGTTAGGTAAGGATTAAGGGACTCAGACTCCTCTCCCAGGTAGACCCCAAAGGTTTAAACAACTTTGCATTTTGTGTTTGCCTACAGCTCGCATCAGCCTGAAATAATGAACCCGTAATGAACCCTAAAACCATATCCAGAGGCAAAAAAAAAACACTAACGTGGTTATTCTAGGAACTTCGACCAGTAGAAGCCACTTGCTGTCTCTGAGCGTTTTTAATTGTGAAGTAGAGACAGAGAAGGAACAAAGACGTTGACGAAGTGTTGATCTGTAGGTAAGTCACATGATGCCACAGGATAAAGGGCTGGTAATAAGAAGCAGTGAGTGGAGAGAGCAGCTGCCTGGGCCCTCGATTCCACTTCTGATGTGGCCTCCAGAGGTTGGAACATATGCTGATGTTGACAGCTGCAAGGACTGACCCGACTGTGCACTCACACAGCTAACTCTGTAGCAGCATGATACCATAAAGCCATATGTCAATAATAATCATACAGTACATGCATCAAATGTCTCCATCCCTTTCTAAAGTCAGTCAAACTCTGAAGTGTCTTAAATACAGATTTTATATCGTGCCTTGAAGGTTCAACAGTATAGTGTGATATTTTATTTTGCTGAAAAGACCTTTTGAAATGTCGATGTAATATAATGTTGGTGCAGCTCAATCATAGAAAAATCTATTCTGAAGTCATTTTCCACAAAAACTCTGGTCATCACCCAGCGAGCTTAAAATGAATCTTCAAGTTAGAGACAAAATCAAACATGGCACCTGTAATTTTAATTGTGTGCTTTCATAAGGAACATCTTGCTGGTGTGTGAAAGATGTGTCATAAATAAGTTATTACTCACAACATGGACACTGAATGCCTTCTGCAAAATAAAAGAAATGGGACGCTGTGTCCTTAAATCAAAGCAGGACTAGCAGTCGAGCTGCTCCTAGAGGCAGGTTACAGCAGTGGGACCTTAAGGGAAGAACTACTTGACCCTAAGCCTTCACCCCATTAGAGCAAGAAGAGAGAAAACAGCACAGAGTGAGTGGAAGAATAACAGTTCACATTCAACAAAATACAAGAGTGACAGGAACATGGAGGAAAAGCTCACACCAACAACGTCAGGAACTGAAGACTGTCATTTACAGTGTTTTCATTTAATAAACACATTGTCCTGGAGGTTTTAACAGACCTATCTGCAGCACTTAATTCATCCTAAATGTCCCACTGGAGCTGTGTTTCTCTAGGTTTATTTAAGGATCCATTTTCAGCAGATCATAAAAACCACCACCCAACTTCATGGTTTTGAAGATTCAGTCATTTTTTATTTTTTTTTTGTAATGAGTGTTCCCTTTTGTTGTATTTTAACTTTTAATCAGCCTATTTTTTCCTTTTAATTACTATGTGGGTCATTTCAATAACATTTTTTTCCTTTTAATCGTCCTTTTGACTCCTCTCAACAGTTCTCTTGCTTTTGAACCTTATTTTAAGCTGTTGCTTTTTCACTAAATGCCTGTCTACAATTACAAACCTTTTCAGTGGTAAATAAAAGATTTTGCAGCCCATTTTTGGGTCTTTATTGCACTTGAAAACAACCTATGCAGAGGATGATTCATTTTGTTTAATGTCCACCTAGCTACATGCAACATCTTCTTTTTATCTATTATCACAACTCATAGCATCATATTTAAGATTCCCTTTCTTGCATTGGGCATCTGTAGTTTTATGCCATGACTCGTTCATGTATCTGAAAATGACCTGTGGACTGGGTTATTGTGTGCTCTTGAATGTCCAGGCATTACCGTCCCTCTCTGTGTGTGTTTTGAGGTTCACAAGCCTAATACTATATTGTGCTCTCTCAACGAGGAGCCTCAAAAGTGAACAAAGAGCAACAGAGTGCATCAGTGCAATTGCGAAATGCTCCTCTTCAAAGCTCCCTGTGTAGTTTAAGGCTATTCAGGCGACTTGTAAAAAGGGGTTTTTCTTTGGAGAAGAAAGCCCGGTGATTGCGGTCACCTGTTACAACTATCGAAGTCTTTGTGTTACATTTTTTCAGACTGTAGCCCATTATCATGTCTTTTTTTCTCTTTGCGAAATTTTGATTGATTTATGTCTTTTCCAGTCTTTTTTGTCGTCCAAAAAAAAAAAGAAAATAAAGAAAGAACTAATTTAATTCACCTTCAAAATCATAGATCCTATAACCACTTCCATGGCGCAGTACCGGGCCATGCATTATTTCTTAACGAGCTGCACAGAAGGAATAAAGACAGAATATTTTATTGAATTCCGAAGCCTCTTTCCCGCGCTTGGCTCATTCAGTTTTCCCAAAGGAACGAGCGCTAGAGTTGCACTACCCGGTTTTCTTGTTACTATCCCTGTCTCAGAGGGCACTCACCCCCAGCAGCACCCTATGACCTCTCCAGCTTTTATTTTATTTAAAGAAACAAACACGATCTTACTGCAAACTTTTAGTTCCGACTTTAGTGTCCCCTCTTTTTTCTGTTTATGTTGTCTTTTTTGCTCAGTTTTACATATTCAATGTCTTAGATTTATCTGCAGCTTTTACTTCCTTATTGAACTGTGTCGACCAATGGGAGCTCTCCTTTTTCCGGGAGCAAGCTGTGATTGGCCAAAGCTTCTGTTCAGGACTGAAAATCCTTGATAATAATGCTAGATGTCATCTTTTTTTTTCCACAGATGATTTATATTACAATAGGCTATTGTGTGACTTTTTTCACGTGCATAAACAAAAATCACATACTCCCGGTTGAACAAAAAGAAAGCTGCATTTAATTAAAAAGAAAAAACAAAAACTTTAGTGCTACTTAAATGATAATGTCATTTTTTGTTCACTACTTTTCCCTTTATGACAGTAAAATGACCCTGAAAACTTATGTGTTTAGAGCAAAAACGGAAGAGATCAAACTGAGACGCTGCTATAAGCTTTGTATCTGGAGACTTTGAGGTAATGTGGTGGAGTATCAGGTGAAAAAACAAAAAAAAAAGATAACAAATAAACATATCGACAAACTGAAACAGCTTGGCTTACAGCAAACACACACAAATCTGTATCGGTATCTCCCAAGTACTTACTGGCACCTCCATTAGCGCTGCTACTGGCTGCAGTCAATAGTGCTAACCTTCGCTGCCCTGTAGCCACTCACACACAGCCCACCTTTTAGTCCCCCTCACTGTAATGCACTATAATCATTGTGCTTCCAGCGCAGATAAGCCTTAATGTCAGCGTGCATCCCACAAACACACACCTACACTGTTTGTGCAGATAAGGACATAATGCCATCTCTGACTGGTGATAAAGTTCAAGGGGAGAACTCCAGCCAAGTCCTTCAAGTGCCCTTTTAACAGCATTAGAAGGCGTTATCTCCATCTAGCCCATGCCTCTGTGTTTATTGGTTTTGGCTTAATAAACCTGCCTGTGTTTATAGAGACTGTCAGGGAAATTAAAATCAAACGAACACTGCAGGACACACAACATCACTTGAAATTTCTTCTGTTTTGATGTTGAAGTGGCTGTAGCATTGATTAGATCAGGCAAGTTACTGAGGTGTATCATCATCAGTCTAGTGGAGTCTTTTCTGGAAAAACTGGTCATTATTTCGTGTAACTCAAAGTATTGATACTGTTTATGTGTAAAATATGGATTTAGGAAACATGCGTCTGAAAATCTGTTAATGATTCCCTATATTTGGCTGTGGTTTATGCTTAAAAGACATTTCTGACTAACACTATCTGCCTTTTTTTATTTATTTATATAGGATTTTCAGAAAAGTGGAAACGGAGAATTTAATTTGCCCTCTGGGAAAAAAAATAAAATATGTATGATGTTAATGTGTTACAATTAAAGTAAGTAAGAAATCTATAAATTAAAAACTGAAATTTTAAGAACAAGTGGATTTAAGCATCTTATATGTTTTGTTGTTGGTTTGTTTTTATTTATTGCTGTCTATTGATTTGTGTTTGATTGCATGTTGCCAAATAAAAGGTGAAATGTCATTTTTATATTTTATCTTGTTTATTTATTCTTCCTTCAACCAAAAACACCATCAGAGGAGGGCAGTTTGGTTTTGTGTCATCCATTTTCTACACGTTCTCTCGTGGAGTTTCCATGTGCTTCCGCTTCATTAGCATTTCCCTTTACCTTCTTCACATGTTCCTCCTTCACACTCCACATCATCCATTTACGCCTCTTTATCTCGCTGCCTTTCACTGCCCTCTGCCAAGGTCTGCACACAAAGCCAGGCCTGAGCCATGTGTGCGAGCATTAATTCAAGATAAACTCCAAAGTCACTGTTGTTACCGAAAGGAAGTCATCTTAATCATTCGTTTCAGACATTTTATAAAGTCCTGTCACCACATGAATCAGATCAAACACACATGAAGTCTATGTTAATCCTGCGTACTTTTAGCTGCTCTTCAATATTCTGCTTTAATTGGACACTTTAAGCTCTGTGTTCACTTTCTTTCGATGTCATTCTGTCAGAAAACCCCTCTCTTTTTTAGCCAGCTCTTGCATGTTTTTTTTTTTTATAATTAAAGGTGTTTCCCTCTCACTCCGGCACAAAAGGAAAGGCTGTTGAAAAAAATGACACATATTCAGATAAAAAAGGACTCTGAACATGTCAAAGAACTCGATCGAACGACCTATACATCAAAAATATTCATCATCCTCATCATTGTGTGTCCTTGAATTCACTTTGACAATGGACCAAAGCACTGGCCTTTACTGTAAATGTTGTGAAAATGAAGAAGAAAAGTTGAATGACGCTCCGGGAGTCTTGGCCTTGACTCGTCCGTGAGCAAAGGCAAAGAAATAAATCAGATATTGAAGATTTTTACTGTTATACTTTTGATGAAGTGTTTTTACGAAGTGCAGCCGACGTCGAATCAAACATTTTCCTGATTCGGTCGATTACTCAGCGTAATTAACAATTACAAGTGAGCCATTTAATAAATCCACACCAGTGAGTTTAATATCAAGACCCACTGTCACAGAACCTCTGATAGTCAAATATGTGAGAGGAAACCACTGGTGATACGCAGGTAATAAATGTATTCATCATAAAAACTGAATTATAATGAGATCTAAAGGGCAGTAAAAGAATAAGAGAACCTTTAAAATCATTCTTCAACTATTACTGACAGCTAATGTTATCTCTAACAAGTCAAGACCAAGACCACACTGTAACAGAAGTCCAGACTCATGGAGGTTAGTGTTTGGTGAAGGAGACAGAGTTAGTCCAGTCTTAGACCAGGTCCAGACTCATGGAGGTCAGTGTTTGGTGAAGGAGACAGAGATAGTCCAGTTTTAGACCAGGTCCAGACTCATGGAGGTTAGTGTTTGGTGAAGGAGAAGAGTTAGTCAGACTTAGACCAGGTCCAACTTGATATTTTGTGAAGGAGACAAGTTAGCCAGTCTTAGACCAGTCCAGACTCATTTTTTGTGAAGGAGACAGGTTAGTCAGACTTAGACCAGGTCCAACTATGATGTTTTGGTGAAGGAGACAGAGTTAGTCCAGTCTTAGACCAGGTCCAGACTCATGGAGGTTAGTGTTTGGTGAAGGAGACAGAGTTAGTCCAGTCTTAGACCAGGTCCAGACTCATGGAGGTTAGTGTTTGGTGAAGGAGACAGAGTTAGTCCAGTCTTAGACCAGGTCCAGACTCATGGAGGTCAGTGTTTGGTGAAGGAGACAGAGTTAGTCCAGTCTTAGACCAGGTCCAGACTCATGGAGGTCAGTGTTTGGTGAAGGAGACAGAGTTAGTCCAGTCTTAGACCAGGTCCAGACTCATGGAGGTCAGTGTTTGGTGAAGGAGACAGAGTTAGTCCAGTCTTAGACCAGGTCCAGACTCATGGAGGTTAGTGTTTGGTGAAGGAGACAGAGTTAGTCCAGTCTTAGACCAGGTCCAGACTCATGGAGGTTAGTGTTTGGTGAAGGAGACAGAGTTAGTCCAGTCTTAGACCAGGTCCAGACTCATGGAGGTTAGTGTTTGGTGAAGGAGACAGAGTTAGTCCAGTCTTAGACCAGGTCCAGACTCATGGAGGTTAGTGTTTGGTGAAGGAGACAGAGTTAGTCCAGTCTTAGACCAGGTCCAGACTCATGGAGGTTAGTGTTTGGTGAAGGAGACAGAGTTAGTCCAGTCTTAGACCAGGTCCAGACTCATGGAGGTCAGTGTTTGGTGAAGGAGACAGAGTTAGTCCAGTCTTAGACCAGGTCCAGACTCATGGAGGTCAGTGTTTGGTGAAGGAGACAGAGTTAGTCCAGTCTTAGACCAGGTCCAGACTCATGGAGGTTAGTGTTTGGTGAAGGAGACAGAGTTAGTCCAGTCTTAGACCAGGTCCAGACTCATGGAGGTTAGTGTTTGGTGAAGGAGACAGAGTTAGTCCAGTCTTAGACCAGGTCCAGACTCATGGAGGTTAGTGTTTGGTGAAGGAGACAGAGTTAGTCCAGTCTTAGACCAGGTCCAGACTCATGGAGGTTAGTGTTTGGTGAAGGAGACAGAGTTAGTCCAGTCTTAGACCAGGTCCAGACTCATGGAGGTTAGTGTTAATAAAAGGTTTAGAAGGTAATTCACTGATGTTAACCCATAAATAACTGAGACCTAAGGGATAATTATAATGAATAGATTTAGATGTTTGTTAAAATAAGTGATGTGATCTAAATAAGAGGGAAGCGAGTGAGAGCCTAATTTAGTCTCTTATTGTCTGTGAAAGAGTTTGAAGTCCATCAAGATTTAAAACAACCCTAATTTTTCTAAACAAGCAGCAACTTGATTTGTCTGTAATTATCTGAACCGGGCCAGAAGAGCTCTTTCTCTAAACTGACCTCAGTGTGACTGCCTCATCTCTTTTTCTGCCTGAAATCAAAACAAAGAAAAGGGAAACACTTCAGACTGATTAGCACATCTCCGACTGAAATTTACAAACAGTTTGAGTACTTTCTTTTTCTCTTTTCTTTAGTGTTTGTTAAATGCTGTCCTCAGCCCTTCAGTAAAAAACACATTTGTAAGAATACGGTTAATCCAATTATCACATTTCAAAGTATGATGAGAATATGTGATTAAACATGGCTTATGGGGCTAGATGCAAGATATTTTAAAGCTCATTACTTTTAGCACCACTAATAAAAGACTTGTGTTTTAGAATTGAATACAATCATTAAATTAGCTCAAGATTTAGTGTCTCATTATTTGCAAATGATGATGAAGAGGGTTACGGTCTATCTTTGAATTTATTTCTTTATCTGCACATATGAAAGAAAAATATATTAAATTGGATTCTATAGTATTATCATTTACATTTTAACAGTGACTATGGCTGTTTACATGAAAACTTTACAGTTTCTACGAGAGCAGCAGCCGCAACGAAACAGAAACACCTCCTCGCTCGGATTCAGATGTTTTTGTGAAGTGAGAACGCCCCAAAATCTGCAACAGAAGCAATGCAGTTTTGGCACATTGCGTTGTTGTGTAAACAGCCTCTACCTCTCCAACATTTAATCTTCTCTTGTTATCTTTTGTAAACTACAGGACTCTGGACTTACAGTCTCAGTGGAGTGCACCGTATTTGTTGTTTCAAAGTCCACTTGTCCGGTGACATTTACAAAAAGTCATACTACTCCAGGTTTTGTGTAATACATGCTGCCCACAATTTGCTCGGCCTTTTCACAACAAGAATCCAGTCACTGAATCAGTTCTAAATGATGTTTCCAGAGCACCTTAAACTTCTGCAGAGTGTGTTCAGGAAACCATCAGTAGAAGAAGAACTACATGTGCCCAATGGTCCGACCGTAAAGACATCAGCTCACACTTCACGTCCATAAGAACAACATGTCGACCTTTAACTCACCCGGTGTCTTCAGTGTGATTTAGACAAATAGAAGAACTTCTGCGGTGGATACGTCCCGACTCATACATACATTATTCAACATGTCTTATACTGAATATTTCCTTCATGTTTCATTTGCGGCATCTGTCATCCGTGGAATAATTTTATACATGTTTGATGGTCCTTCAAGTAAGAAATGTCACTTAAAGAGGAAATCGTCCCAAAATGGCTTCATTTTAAATTTTCAAGGCTTTGAGATCAAATGGCAAAATTCATGGTCTTTGCATATGTAATGTGATGCCTGGATGCAAACTGTGGGAGTTTGTACGAGACTCATCCTGCTTCAGTAAAGTTTGACTTGGGGCTGATTTCCCGATATTCATAAAACATCACAGTCATCATTTTAATTCTTTTAATGTCACATCCGACTAACACTGACTCACAAAATGGCGTTGAAGAGTGATAACATTTGATAAAACACGATTTAAATATCACGGTGGTTACCTGTAAATGCTCTTTGTTAAAGACCACTGTCAAAATGTATTATCACAATATAAACATGTGACTTCATGCTATTTTAATAGAACACAGCTGTACTTCTATTGTGTTGTTTTGTATTCCCGACATGAAGCATCACCGGGATCATTTTCTTTATTCATAATGATACACACTATGTATTTAAAGGCTTTATGTGCATGTCGAGGAAAGTCATTCATATAATATTCTATGAAGACACTGGCCCCAGGGCTGTGTTCTGCTGGTTGTGTGGCGTAGGTGGATTTGGGACATGTGTGTAGCCACAAGAAAACTTGTTGGACTTGGCTAGTACACTCACCCACATGTAGTACACTGAAAAGGCAGCAGGGTAAAAGGATGTTAAATAATGCAGAAAATGAAATGAGTACGATGGCTTTCAGAGTAAACGTAATGTGCTCTCATCCCGACACCTACCAGAGCAGTGTTTGGGCCCAGCTCATTCTCCGTCACAGGTGGAGACTGACTCACACTACTCTTATATCATATGAATAACTCCAGTGGAGGGCAATATGTACAAGCACTACAGACTGGAGGTATCTGTCCTGACGGTCTGTAGTCCACTATTGGGAAAAACAAGCATTAGCATCATTAGCTTATATAAAAATACATAGGAAACCATTAGAAACAAGAATAATCCTTGTTGGAGGAGCTTTTTTTTTTTTTAAATCAAATCAGTTTGGGCCCAACAAAAGGAAATGTACTTTTTTTTTTCATGGAGTTAAATGCAATTGTTTTAAATGACTAAAAATACAATAAAAATACTAATTCTACAACCCCTTAACCCTCTTAAAGTTAGGTCTGCATAGCTCTACAAAAAGTTGGTTCATAAAATGATCTTCATCTTACATCTTATCACTGCAATTAGTTTGACTTGCCACCGTTAACACAAAAACAATGTCTTCTATTAACGCTCCAGTGGATGAAAACCCAAATGTACGGACACTACAAACCAACAATCTGGACGAGACAAACTGCACCTGTCGAAATTCTCTGTGATGCACTATTCGCACACTCTTCTCGCCAAAAAAGGGGACGGTAAATTGGACATCGCATCGGTAAAATATAAATAAATGACCCACGAACTCGCGCTGACCCCGCACACATTGGTAACGGTGGCTGAGAGCACTCTGAGCTCTGTTTTTGAGTTTTTGACAAAACTCTGACTGTAGACTTTCTTTGTTTTTGTACATTTGTAAATACATTTTGATGACTGGTATTCACTGTATATATTTTTGCTCTTTTTGGCTCTTTTGCACTTTAGACACTGGCACAATAAATACCACTTGAACACGCATTTCCGACTTTGCTTGGGTTTGACATTTTGTCCTCTGTGGAGACATAAAGCCTATTTAATATCAGCCTCATTATCTCATGTGGTGATGCATTTACATTCAAGTTTTTAAGGGATTTGGTGGAATATATATATTTAGTGTTAAAATGACATGAATCTGTAGAGAGGTTTATCGTGTTTGCTTTGACTTGTCGGCTTTTCCTCACACTGATCGTCTTCTAGTTTAATTGTACGCCATCCTCCAGTGACTTCAGTTCACGTCTTACATCAGACCCTAATGGCTCTGGATGGGAGGTTCTCTCTCTGACAAATGACCTCACAAATAACTCGAATGGAGAAAAAAAACAAAGCCCCAGTCGTCTGTCTATCTAGCCCCAGTGCTTTTGATTTTTTTTCCACACTTTCTCACAGTAGACATCAAGAGAGAGAGAGACAGACGCGCCCATCAATCTTATCCAGACGTCTTTAGCGTAACACTTCAAACCGTCTTCAAACCCCTCTCCACTTGATGTCGAGCTAAATTGGATTAAATGACTGCTTTGTCTACATTTCTGAAGGAAGCAGAGAAGACCACAGAAAACCACTGTGATTATCACGTGAACAAATCAATAAAGGCCTGCTCTTTATGCTCCAATAAGTGCACCACGGAGGAACGATCAAATGTTGTCTCTTTGTTGAAGGTTGCCGAAGATTGAATTGTTTTTGACTCTTTCTTGAGTACGTCTTTGTGGATGTAATTTGTGCTCATAACCGCAACACCACCTACTTTTACGTTTGCGAGAGCTCTTGAAAACTGTAATTATGTTTTTATGACTGGTTTAAACTGTAAATTATAGACATTAGATGTACATTCATTGTGGGCAACACAATAGCAGTGATATAAGGAACTGTGTACGATGGCTTTGTGTAAAAGTTTTTCCTTTGAATAATTTCAGTCAAGCCAACACTACGCTCTTTTGTCACGTTACATGTATGACATTTAGAGCCTCAGGAAATCTTTCATTTAGTTTTTGTCATGTTTTTTCAAATCCACAATGGAATCAAAAACTTTCTATTCTCAATTCTATTTTTTTTAAAGATAACCTTTTGGGGCCTTTTGTTCCTTTAATTGATGGTCAGTAAGGAGAGGAAATAGGGTGGGGGTATTGGGCAAATGACCCGAGCAGGAATAGACATCGGGTCTCCCAAGTACGTGTTGCGTGCTCCTTCAGGTGAGCCACTGAGACGCCCCAGCACAATAACATTTGGATTTTCTGTACATATATACACACATGTATACATATATTCAGCTGTAAAATATTTAATTCACAAAAAGTACTTCATGTTCTGGCAACAACTATCAATTACCTCCACATTTCAAATGATATGAACCTATACTCTTTTAAACTGAGGCACTCTTTCTGATTCTAGGTGTTGTCCACTGCTGTTGTTGCTCTGTTTAAATCACGTCCTTGTGCTCCTCAGTAAAGGAACACAGTCCTGAAAACCCTCATTCCCACTGTGGTCTAGCAGGCCTTGTTGAGTGTATGTTTCCAGGTTGAGTGTACACACAGAGAGCTCCCTCTGGTGAACATAAACACTGACATTAAGAGATGCAGAAAAGCACAATAGCACAGCCCATCCTTCACCCTCCGCTCTGTCACGCCTCCAACCAAATTAGATTGCGATTGCTCTTTCCGAGGTCACTTTTAATTAAACCGAGATGAGAACATGACACGTGGGATTAAGCCCCATCCTACCACTTCAAATTATGAATTCATAACTAATACTTGGGCCTACTCCTTTCATCCATGACCTCCTATCACATAAGTACAGGAGGAAAAGGATCTCCCTGTTCCCTGTGTCTTTTCTGATACCAGACAGGGGTGTGGGCTGCTTAAATCTGTTCAAAACACACTAACAACACCTTGTAAATCGTTACTATTCATTCCTGTGGAAGTAGTTGAAGCCATTTTATAAGCTGTTTATTTGTGTTACACTTTTTGTCATGCAAATTCAATGATAAGCATTAATAACTGAGCACGGTTACACTATTGTGTTCCAATAAGGGGTCTATAGACTACAGTAGTTTGGTTTGTGTTGAACTAGTCACTTCAGAAACCTATTATCACTGATACTCAACCATTTTTACCTTCAACCTTTGAGCAGTTTCCCAATAAAAATGATGATAAGTGTAAAACATACTGAAAAAGTGAGGCAAAAATGGATGCCATCTTAAACAACATTAATTTTCTACATGTTGTTAAAAAAAACTAAAAAACAAGAAGGATAAAGTTGACATTTTAATTTAAATCATGACTGTACTGCTTTGAAATATAAGTAAATTTCATGGCTTAAATCATACTTTAAAATGTGCTCAAAAAGTACAAATTAACCTAAATATCTACTTATCTAATGTAACTTAAATAATGCATGTGACTCGTGAAGTTTGCCTGAATAAATGCTGCTAAACAAAACAACAAAAAGTCTTGTGCACATATACCTCACTCCATTTACACTTACTTACAACGAGGGATTCAAGCTGACTGAATAACAACTGAACACTTCAATTATCACTTCACTGATCCTCAACTTCAACCTTTGAGCAGTTTCCCAATAAAAGTGATGTCTGTACTGAGTGTAAAACAGGAGCCACATGAATAACAAGGCCTTGCACCTCCAGTAAGAACATCCTTACCTCAGTGATGAAAGCCTTGGCGGTAGCTGGGCTCATGAAGAGCACCGCCCTCCTCAGTGTGTCTCTGTAGCGGTGCAGCTCCTCCACTCGCAGAGTCCTGAACAGGCTGGTGATCATCATGTTTATATTAGATTCCACCTTCTGTAGGGACACGTCCATTCCCTGCTGAGAAGTACGATCCAGAAAATCCTCGATCCCACGGATGTCTACAGAAACACAGATAACAGGTAGAGACTATTATCTGATGACAAGCAGCCACGGCTAGCGCCATATTTCACTGAGCATCTGAGTCATCATCTTCTGTTCTCCAGACTCGGGCATATTTCACAGGATAACAAGTGCATTTGGAGAGTTCACTACGTTTACACTGTGTGTCTGTGATACTGGTTAGGACGAGGAACTATCTTGGTGTTTTATTTGCTATTTTGTCTAAATAGAAATATGTGTAGCCATTAGATTTTATGTGGCCCTTCAGTACATTTAGTAGTTTACATTTTTGGCACTAGGTTAAATTCAAACAGGTTTTAGATAGATTTGAACAGGTTTTAGATGGTTTTGATTTTTGCGACAAAGATTAACCTACCACTACCTATTACAACCTGTTTAAATCCAACTAAATCCTGTCCAAATATGACTAAAACCTGTTCAAATCTGTCTAAATCCTGTTCAAATCCACCAAAAATCCTATTCAAATCCAACTAAAATCAGTTCAAATCCAACTAAAACCTGTCCAAATCTGACTAAAATCTGTTCAAATCCAATTAAAACCTGTTCAGGATTCAATCTCTCAAAATTTAATCTCCATATTCGGCCCCTGGAAGGATTATTATTGACTATTGCGGCCCCTCACCACTTTGAGTTTGACACCTCTGCATTAGAGTTATTAATGTGTTACACTAAAAGGCCTATTGTTTAAGGCTCCAAACCAATGCACTTTTTATATTTCTGACAAAAACAAAAAGCCCTGGGTTAGTTCAAAAATTAAATCCACTTCAGATCATATTAACTAACAAGTTCATGTGCAAAACCTTTAATTATATTACCTACTGCTTCAGAACCATGTGATGTATTGTTATAGTTAAGACTTACGGAGTAACGACTTGAGTATTTATTAGACTGAACAATTAGTGCTTGCTTGTGTGACTGCCTGGAAGTCTTTTTTTTTTTCAAATGAGATACACGCAGGTCAAGGTAATCTTAATTAAGGCACTTCGGTCGAGACCACTGCTAATGATGTGTGTGAGAGAAGAGGTGGTTATGGAAAGCACCAGTTAATGATGTATTTGATATGGAAAAGGAGCGTCACTGCCGTCATCCGTAGTGTCATGTTTCAGCAATTAACTGGATTGATTCGACTCGTTGGGGGTCGTGAGGGCGAGGAGGGGCTGGGGCGCCGGGACCGGGACTGTTTGAATCCCAAAGTTAGAAGATTTCACAAAACACGCATGGATTTAAATGTGCGCCAATGATACGTCATAGTTTCAAAGGTCAAGATTGTAAACACATAATAGCACATTTCACTGTGAGGATTAGAGTTGTACTTGTCTATAGACTGTTGTTACACTTGTTGCTGTTGATAATCAATCATAAGTCATGACAGCATATAGGTTAATTACAAAACAACACTCTAATCAGTGTAATGAAGCCCTTGTAATTGCCCCTATTAATTGTTAGTAATAATTAGCGTTAATGATAGCAGTAGTAATTGTGGTGCTGTTATTTGATGATTGGCTCTGGAGTCATTATCTGTAGTACATGGACTGTTAACAGGCCTCATAATGTCAATCTCAACTATTGAGCAGCTAATCACGGGTCACGATCCCTGGCTGCTCCTGTGATAGCCCACTTAAAGAGTCTTCTCACAAGGCTCTCACCTCCAATTATTCTAATATTGTGTTTTAGCTTTGCGCTTGCCACGCGGGAGTCGGAGGAAACGCATGAATAAGAGGCAAAGCACTTTGGATAAAAGCCTTATATTAAATCTATATTCGAGTGCAGGTTTCATATGACCCGCGGTGCACACCTTCATACAGCCGGCACAACTATCTGAAGTGCTTTTTTATTATTTCTGCATTTATGATTCGTCCCTTAATCCTGCGTATTTTTTTAAGTCAGCACCTGCTTGTTTTTTAAAGTCTTCTATTACGTACAAAACAATACATGTCCATTTACAACTCTTCTTTTTACAATGAAGACGTCATTTATCACATTAAAGGCACACCGGCATTGGCTTGTGTGTATCCACCCATAAAGCACTGAACAGAGATGTATGGCTGCTTACACACACAGCAGCGACACATAAAACACGGCAGTCGGAGCAAATTTAGCACAGTTTCCACATCTCCATATTTATCAGGGCAAAGCTGCTGCTGTCTATGATCAACGGTGCCAAGCTAAATAAGCATCCTACACTATCTCATTTATGTTCTCTATGGGGGAAAAAAAAGCTTTGTAAATCAAAAGAACCCTGTAGATTTTGTCAACAGAGCAAATGAATTCAAAAACACAATGAGCAATATTGCATATGCATTGCTTACGGATGAAATTGCCGCTCCTGTTTTAGATTATTCTTTTATAAAGTGATTTCTGGCAGTGATTTGAACAGTCTCTCTTCTGCGCTGGTTGAATGTGCCTCTATGTTGACTTTATTTTAGCACATTTAATTAGTTTGTGAATGCAGACTGCGTTTATGGAGGATTAAATGTCATGCCACCAAACCGTTTTAATCATCTCTGGTGTCAATTCAATTTTCTTGTGAAACATGCAATTAATTATAAACTAGAACTAAATATTTTTATAAGGATTGGTGTTGTTGCTCTTGAGACCAGTCTTGTTCAGGCCTCTCAGTCATTTTTAGCCAATCCGTACAGCGCTCAAACACATTAAAGCATGGCACGTTTGACAATGCGAGCGTCAGAAGTGCTCAGTCGTGGCGCGCTGCCTGGGCTTTGATACAGTTGGTCGAGGTGTACTCATGCACAGCCCAACTGTTTGCACTACTTGCTTAACCCATAGTGTATGCACCAGCGACAGTGCAGCAAATAAACCGAGATGGACAAGGATGGACCGGCTCGAGTGTGTGACCAGCTTCAGAGTCGTAAATATTCAACATTTTGATGCCCTTCGTCAGAGTTTGGTCGCACTCCTTCCTCCTGCTGTTCAAAGGACGAGACTTCAGCATGTGTTCTGTGCCGCTGAGTGGATCATCGGCTGTCAGCTGCTCTCCATCAAGGAGCTTTAGGACTCCGCCGCCGATAAAAAAGACAGTCGAAATTGCCACCGACCTTGCCCACCCAGGCAAGCATCTGTTTGAGAAACATTCCTCGGGGAGACGGTGCCGCTCCATTAACACTATGATCACCCGTCACATCAACAGCCTCTCCCCCCCAAGCGCTGTCACCTTCCTCACCCGCTCCTCCCCGGTCCCACGTAAAGACATACAGCACAGCCCCTGCCTCTTCGTTCTCATCCGAGGGAGACTGATACTTTATAATGCTGCTGTATCCTGCCGACTCCCTGCTTTTTGACCCTGAGTACCTTCAACATCTACAATATGTTTTCCACAGCCTGCTCCAAACTTTGTACAATAATAATGACATTTTCTTTGAACAACATTCCACTGAAAACAAATTGAATAGTACCACACTGCAGAGATTTGAATGAATTACAGTTCATTCCTAATATTTACTGCCAACATCATGCCACTGTGAATTATTGCTTATTCTACGTTATCACTGGAACAGGAAAAAGCCCTCTGCAGAGAAAAAACAATCAACAGAAATAGTTTCTACAATTCTAGAGAAAACGGGCAGCATGTGTTTATGTGGAGGCTGTCTGCGTTAGGTCCCCTTCATCCCAGCGAGCCTCGGGGTCCCGGCTCAGAGACAGAGCCTGGGTTAATGTAGTGGAGCAGCCCGCAGCGTGCAGGGATTCACCTGGACCTCGTGGCTCAGCGGAACACGCTCTGTGCTCACAAACCTTCACTTCCAGCTCCGCGGCTCGTCTTCACCCGCGTCCATTTGTCTTCACTCGGCTTTTCATTTCAAACACCTTTCTCCTGTTTGGTCTCTGATCTGCCTCGCTTCAGTATTTGGTAAAGTCCTACGTTTTATAGCACTCGGAAAGGCAGAGTCTGGCATCTGTTAAAATGCCGGGCAATCTTCTGTCAAATAATGACGGCAGAACAAGGACAACTTTACTTCTTTACCATGTTTTTTATTGTATTTGTCATGAAAATGCTGGAAAAAAAGTTGTTTGCCAAAAAAATAAACCTATTTATCATTTCAATTGAACAAATAAAGAATCTCATTTTGATTAATCGTCAAAGCTGCACCAAACATGCCGTGTTTGTGAATATCTATCACTTTTAAAAACAGCAAACATTTTTACTGACTTTTACATGACAACTGAAAGTATTTTATCTGCACTCTTCACTTCTTAATTCTGTTTTAATTATTCATGATTACATTTATGTTTTATGTCATGATTTTATTTGCTTTCTGTTAATTTTATGTTACTGTAAAGCACTTTGAATTGCCTTGTGTATGAATTGTGCTCTATAAATAAACTTGCCTTGCCTTGGAACATAGAAGATATTACTTACAGTTATAATTAGTGATTTGCCATTTGTTCAAGCAGTAGTCTAACACTCTAGATCAGTCAAATCTGTCCTGTTCTCTGACTGAGAGGGATGGCACAGTGAAGTTTGATCAGACACTGATGAAATAAGCCTGTCATCAACAATCTGCGCAAACATCTGAAAGAAGACCAGGGAAAATACTGACGCTAACTGAATGATTACTCCAAACAAGAAGACTAGTGTGAGACTAGTGTGGTTATATGAAGAGAAAAGGAGAACACAAAGTCAAAGTGAAGAATAAGGAACACATCAAAGATCTCCAGATGAGATTCAGCCTGTACCAGACTCTATGAATGTGTCAGACTCTGCCTTTTCTCTGTTTCACCGTCCATCTCTCTGCCCGAGGCTTTTTAAACTCGGCCTTGTAGCTTTTGTTTCATTGCTTTCGGAGAATATGGCTGGTTAACTTCAGCCTGAACCAAAAGTGCAGAGGTGAACTTGGGGAAATAATCCAACAATATAGATATTTTATTCTAAACGGCACCTTCGCCATTTCTGCACAGGTACTACATCTGCCCCGCGTTAGCACCTCGCCAAATGACTGATGCTTGCTCTTTAGTGTTAGATGAGGCTTGTCACCTCATCTCCATATGATAATGCCAGTTTGTGCCTGCTGCATAATCTGTGCTGACAAAATTAATTTTCTCAGGATCAGTGGGTCAAGTGTGCCTTTGCATCCTCTTTCCATCACTAAATGTCATGCACCGGGAAGTAAAACCTACTCAATTATTCGGCAGATTTAGCGGCAGTGTGTTATGGATATCTCACATGAAGCTGGTCCTGTCCGTCACACGTTTGTGGAGCTTGTATTGTGTCTTTGGTACTTGCCTTTACCTCTGGCTATCCCTATCCCCGCTCGAGGCCTGTCACTGTTATGTGGCTCAAAGACAGTGCTTTTTGAAACATGTTTAGGCTTCAATATGGAAAGCAGGAGTCGAGACCTGGGTAAAAAAACAAAAAAAACAAAAACATTTCCTCCTTGAAATGGTTAAAACGTTAAAATAGCAGACCTGAGATGAGAGCTGAAGTTGGTTAGTTTAACTCCACATATGAAATACATTACTTTGGGCTGAAAACATGGACCTGACTGCTCTCGAAATCATCTATTCCTTTAGATCTTTCTGGTTCCACCACGGTTTAGCTTTATTTCCCTCCTCCTCTTCCTCTTTCTTCAAAAGCCGGTGCTGCTCACTCCCAGAGTCCCAGCGCAGAGCTTAACCAAGATTTGTAGAAAAAAACAAAACTCTGCAAAAGGCTTGGCACCTTTTAGCTTCATCATTTTCCTGAATCTGTTATGACCTTGTTGTAACCTCAACTTCAACAAACCCAAGCACTTCTCGCCTCAGAACGACCTCAAGCATCCACATCTTTCCACTTGTTACTCCAGTTTTTTCCATATTTCAATTCACATGAGAATTTATCAACAGAAACGAGAGCCAAGAGATCCATTTATCATCAAATTATTGCGCTCAGATGGAAATTCATAAATAAACATCAATTTTATCAATCTCTCTTAAAACTCTTAAAACACAGTGGGATTCAAAATCTTATTTCAAAGAAGCAGCACATCAAACAAACTAAATTAATGTTCATATAAAACTTAGAATGGCATAGATCAGCATAAAGGTGGTACTTGGAAAGACAACTATTCTCTGGAGTGGTACTTGTTGCTTTATATCTTAACCTGCTCCGGAGCAGATAAACCTTTCAGCTCAAGTTTCTCCAGAGATCTACATTAAACCAGCTTCATGAGGCTGAAAACTCAGAGTTAAACCTGAAGTAACTTCACTAACCTCCTGAACCAGCTTCTTGAACAGGGCCCTAGTCTCTGGTCTAATAATGAATGTGGTCTTGACTCTGAGACTACTTTGATATTGCCACTGTGCTGTTTTCTTTCATTTGCTCAAAGAACTTCACCTCCAGTGTCCTCTGAGGATGTTAACTACTCCTGTTGTTGCTTTAGCTTCTTTTTTGGGTTGTTTTTGTGTTTATCCACTTGCCACTTTCCAACCAAATCTGTTATGCCCTCAGATCTGCGTCCCTCTTCTCTCTGTTTTACTGTTTTCTTCTTCATAAATTCACAATCTCTCTCATCTGTTCCCACTGAAGGAAGGAGACACAGTAAGACATGACCTCCCTGTAAAGGCTCGTAGGTCTTGTTGTTGTGGCTCGAGTGTGCTCCCGTTTCCCATCCATTCTTTTAAATCTCTGTCATCAGCCTTGTCTTGTCTTGGCAGAGCTCATTTTCCTCAACATTTCACCTCTGACATTTGTCTTTACAGAGTGACACCGCTGCAGGTGAGGCTTTTTGAGGGAGAAATGTCAGATTTACCATCACTGTCCTCATTAACAAAACATTAAACATAATTGATCTTTTCCGGACGATCCATTTTATGCACATTTGTTGTTCTTTCTACTCAGATTTTATAGATGGCCTCTTTTCTGCTCATTAAATGCCTCAACTGTATTGTCCTTTGATCTGGCAATAGAAAGGCCCAGTCAAACAAGGTGAGGTGACACTTCTCTGTGTAAAACCAGCACACACTGTCTGCAACACACTCATTCTCTTTGTCTGAGCCCATAAAAGCACTGCTTGACATTTTCATATTTAAAGGGAATAATATAAGAAGTAACTTGCTAATGAGCTTCTGATAAAGAGGGAGTTACTCAAGCTAAGGACACTGAAGTCATTACAAACATGTTTGATTAGCAGCTGAGCCTTGAGTTCAAGAGCAATCAGACTGGGCGCCTTAATGTGACAAAATAATATAAATATAGCAATTAGTTAATAAGCTATGTTAAAAGTAATCACACTCTAAAGTAGTGTTGCAGATACAGTGTGCAGTGTCCAAGGACGGGGTGAAATCCATCCAGAGGTAAGTGACATTTTGGAGAGTCTGACCCCTTGATGACCTTTGCCATTATTTCTAAAGGTCAACAGAATAAGTCTAGTGTAAACTACAAGGCCGTTGTTTGAGGGAGTCTGTAGTAAAACATAATGGCAGAACATTTAAATATTAGCAGAGGAGCCCTTCTCAAACATGACTCCAGACCTCGGCTGCAAGAATGACCACAATCCACTTTTTTACCCAAAAGATTTCCCACGTAGTAAATCCTCCAGAAGTGAGTTGTGTATTGAGAGAAGAATCTGTGTTCATGCTGTGTTTGTCTGCCAGGCCTGGGTCAATACATTCTCCTCTAACACAACAGAAATCACATTTATCTTTTTAAATACAGCGTTTCCTTAAGCACCGCTGTTAAAGTCTCAATTCTCTTTAGATGAGACTTGACCAGGAGTTTTAGAAGAACAAAAATGCTATATTTGTTGGCCATTGTTGTTCTGCTGTGTCACAAGCAGCCATGAGCAAAAAGCAAAATAATCTTTTTTTTTTTTTTTGTGGTAAATATTACTGTGTAAACCTTCTTTCTGAGTCTCTCTGAGTACATTTCCAATATTTCCTGGAATATGCAAAAATACAAATTACTTTTATGCATGATATCTACATTATATGAGGCGTGTACATAAAAACACCACAGTTTTTTCAGCAGACCTGGTGTTATATGATTCTTGACAGAGAACAGGTCAGATTGGTAGCTGGGCACATATACTGAAGCCAGGTCTTTTCCACAGGTGACTCCAGAGAGATTTTTTTTTCCAAAAGACATTTATTAGCCAGATAATCATAACTTAATTATAATTATTTCTTTTTTTTTCATCTCAGGCCATCAGTAATCCTCTTATTACAGCGTCTGAACAGGGCTCCACTTAGTATTTTGAGTCCAGCTTCTGTTGAGATGTAACCTTTTACTGCAGTGACCCAGACTCCACTTGTCATTGACAAACAAAACTAATCATGTTAACGTCAACGTTGTGATTATCACTAAATGAAACAGCCTCATTCGGTCAACGAGGCCGACCGGCAAGGACACTGAGCAGTGGACAAACTTTTACACTTGACAATGTGAGGACACCTGTGGAAGGAGGCGAGAAGTGGAAGAAAAGTCAGCAAAAGAAGATAGATGATGGAGGGAGGAAGAAAGAGATAAATTAGGAAAGAAGAGAGCGATAATAGAGTGAAAACATGTGTTCTCGGTGTCCGGGACGTACCACTAGAGCTGAAAATAGGGATTGGGATAGTGTCACCGTAGCTTCATTTGAGAGGACACACTCGACTGTCTGTTCTCTAAAGAAGTCTCCTTGTGCAGAGAAGAGCCTTTTGGGAACACCGCTATCATCTTAAAAGGCCAGCCCGGTCTCTCTCTCTCTCCGTCCTGTCTCTCTCATCCCTCTCTTTCACTCCTGCTCTCCTTCCTCTCCTTCCTCTCCTTGAACGAGAGGGTGAGGCCATTAGGGAACAATGGCGATATCTTTAAAGGGCCTTCTGTGGGTGAGCGAGCAGCAGCGCCAAAACCCAGAGGATCCATGTGCTGAATCAGTGGCCACAAAGCACAGAGGGGATAGAGGGATTTAAGAGGGCTACTGCCATGTGCCTGTGCATATGTGTGGGGTCACTGCAAGACAAGTGGCAAAAAGTGGGAAATGTGTTGAGGATTTACAGATCAGGTTTGAAGATTGACTTTTCCCCAAATGCAAAGAAAACTTCTCTGACTTTTTACTTTCAGGTTGAAATGGATATTAAGGATTTATTTTAAGTTCGATTGAATGGGACACTTGGGGGATGGGATGTGTTCTGATCACTACACGGTGCAATTTAACATTAACTCTCTTGTCCTTTAGACACTGGAAGAAAGTATTAATGATAAACTCACACAAAACTCTCGAGAACCTGTATTGACACAAGGACTAGAGTTTGTGTTGCAGAAGCCAGATTGGACACTATTCAATCATGCAACTCACTTGTTAGAACATTTTATATGGCACTCAGCACACTCGAATGTCCCGCAAGATTAAAAACAATTCCACTCCAGCCGTTCCATTGGAGATCAATGCATACAACACATTAATTGTGTTAATTGACTGCAGCGTGTGAAACGGAGCTCCATTAATGCAGTAAGGTGTAAATCAACAGTGAATGGGCTAAAGCAGTAAAACAAATAACCCTGCTCTCTTATGGGCCGTTATTAATGCTGTCACTCTGTCCCGAGGCTCTCAATGACATTATTATATAGGATTCCTGATGTAAGTGAGGAGCACCAGAATTATGACGGAGGCTTTATGGAGAGCAGAAGTCTAAAGCCAAATGGAATGGTTGGCTAATGGCATGCTAATTCCAGAAAGCTACTCTTTTAAGTCACTATATTATCTATTATAAGCAATGTCCCTAAAGCGTGAGAGCCTTGTGTTTCTAGTTTAATGCTAGAGTTAATGGACAGGAAAAGAAGAAGGAAGTTAGAGAGAGGGTACATGAGGACCACAAGTATGAATGCTTTCATATCCAGGTCTGTTTCTTCTTTTGTGAGCAAATGCAAGGCCTGTGCATGTTTTATTTTTGATGTATCTGATGCAACACTGCAGCCATAGCCTTTTCTATTGTGGTCTTATGCTAAGAAACCGTCGTAGGCTAACATTTGATCATTTAACTCACTTACTGCACTGTCTTTTTTAGATTATTTTTAAAGGCTATGATCATATGTAATTGTATCATCTTAAAAACCAAAGTAAAGACAAAAATGAGAAAGAGAAAAAATGTCCAAATGTCTTACCAAAATCTGAATCATAGAAGAGGACGAACTTCTGCCAGCTGTACTCAGACACCACTTGCATGATGACCTCATTGAGATAGACGGGTGGGCGGACCATCAGGGTGTAGTCGTCAGCTCCAGGGATACGGCTGGTGGGCGGGCAGGCGGAGCGTGGTGTTCCCGCCGGAGAGCGCTGGATAAAGAGATGGGGGATGTGCATGGCGTCGGCCAGAGTCTGGAGGCTCCCGGCCGACATGCAGCCGATAGAACTGACCAGAGCCAGGATGCCACGGTTCATCAGCTCACAGGCTGCACAGAAACAAGGACAAAAGAGAAAGTGGACTTGTGATGTACATTAAAACACACTTAAACTTAAGCTAAAGGGCTGAACTAAACACAGACACAGATGAGATAAAGGCATTTTGAAGTCAGCAGGATCCATGGGAAATAAATGAGGATAATCAGAAGAGAAAGTTTTACAGTTGCAAACATAACTTGAAGAAAAACCATGTTATATTAATGAAGTTAATTAATGAACCGTGTACAATGATGGTTCTTGAGTCTAGCCTTTTCTCTTATTCTTCTCTTTACAGTCCTTTAAATGTTTAAGTAGTAGGCTGATTAATGTTTTAGAGAGAAATGTGTAGCATATCTACATCCTAGATATGTGCATATTGAACATAGTGTGTGCAGTTTAATGTGAGCTGCACCTATTCCCGTCCTCAGCCACCACTATTCTCCAGCTGTTGTGTGCTTCTGTGTAAACGCTTCTGAGCTGAGACACTATCTGGGTTTATTCCGCCCTTCTTCCCTCCATTCTAGTTTTCATCTGGGCCTCAGGTGTTGTCAAAAACACCTCTACCTCCTCGCCTCTCAACCCTCTCCCCTGTTATCTGCTTTCTTGTCCAAAACAGCCCCTTTGAGTGCTTACCTCTCAGCCCCAATCATTTCAGAGTAGCAGTCTTTGCAGTTATTTTCATTTCTGTTGCCTTACAGCGTGTTTGACTGTTGTACACGGTCCTCAATTTTGGACTCATCTGCCCCATTCATCTACCCCCTTCCAACATCCTTTTTCCATCCACCCACCAGTCTTTTCCTCATCTTTACCCACCAAATATTTTCTTCTTGTTTACGCTCATGGCTACACAGACATCTATTTTTCTGTTTCTTTACTCTTTCCATTTATTTCTTCTAAGCTGCTCTTTTGCACTAAGCTCTTTCATTACCAAAATTCAGTATTTTACCCACACTTTTTGGGCCTGTCCTTGTCCCGGTGTCAGTGTCTGATGCTCATTTCAATTCTTTTGTCATACCTCACTTTTGGCTGCTCTTAAGTTTGTCCTTCGTGTTTTACTAAGCACATTTCTGGGTGACTTCAGTCCTGTCATTGGTTAAAAACACTGCAGTGAATACACAAACAAACACTGCAATGATGATGTCCTAAAGACAAAGAATATCAGGGATGGCTGGAATTAAAGGGTTAGATGGGCTAGGCTCCTGTGGTATTATTTTGATGGCTAAATCACCATGAATAAGCAGGATAAGTGGCCTGAATAGGATAAAAGATGCAGGAAAGGTTTTTGGTTTGGTTAAGTTTCATATCCGTAAATCTAAATTCTCCAGAGACAAGCCAACTTTTTGTGTATTTCACAAAGAGTTTTGAACTTAATTTACAGTCTCTCGTCCCACTAGAAAATTTGAAGGCATTAAAAACAGAGTGTTTGCGAAAAAAAATAAAAAAATAAACTTTTACCTAACTTGTATTTTTATTTGGTTTGTAATACTTAATTACCCTGTATATTTATGTTTTGCCCACTACATGACGTAACTATTTTGTTGGAATTGTATGATTTTTCTTATTTCAATAAAAAAACAACAACAAAACAAACAAACAAAAAAAAACACCAATCAATCATCTTCCTGATTTGGTGATTGACAGCTGTGAAGGCCCCGCCCCCTTGTATTACAAACTGTTTGGGCTGAGCAGATATCGCCCCAAGACTTGAATTTGGGTGAAACACAGACACATACAGAGGCACAATGGGCTTCTGTAATTTTAAAAGAGTGTTCAGGAGAGAGAAGTGACAGGATAATATTAAATAGATCAGATAGCATTAGCATGATAGCATCAGAAGAGTTTCATTTAAAATCTTAAAGTCTGCCTGATATGTTAACTTCCTTTATCTGTAATGACCATTATTTTTTCACTCTTTAGTTTGTTGATCAAAAAACAAAAACAGTTGCAGTTTCCAATGCAAGTTTCTGAAAGTTGTATTGCTATGACTCAAAGTCCCAAATGTGATGTTACTTTGGGGTGAACTATTGATTTATTATGCATTTATTATCCCATCCGTCCAAAATCAACACCAGCCACAACTGCAAAATGTAAAACACACAGTCGATATGACGCCGAGACGATCTGCTGACGCTGCAAAAAACGAGGAAAGGGGGAGAAGTTGCCAACAATAAAATTAGAGTAGAATTTAAATGGGTAACTTAAAGCGCCTAATAAAACTGTTTACATAATAACACAATGTTTATTAAGTGGTGTATACGTTCTGATAATCTTGATGAGGATTGATATCTAGCGCTGTGAAGAAATTTGAACTGAACTCATTACTTTTAAAAGTTGTCAGATGCGTGATTGGATGGCATATATAGATGAATAAAATAAAGCATCGTTAGCGGACCCACTTTAAAAGTCATCCATCTTTCCTGAATTATTTAATCTTATGTTAATGGCAAAATATAATTTAAAGGTAATAGCTAGAAACACAAAAGCTATTCTGTAATTAATCGCCCAATACAGTGTAAGGGACATTTTATTTCTTTTTTAGTAATAGCTTGGAGGTTACTTTAGGCAATGAGTTTGTCATGCACTGATGTTGATTAATGAGTGGATGCTGAAGCAGTTTTAATCTCGCTGCCCATTGTGCGAGTCCAAATTTTGAGGAATCAATTAAAGTGTAACAATATGCGATTAAACCTCACTAAGTCTTCCAACGCTGCTTAGATATGGTCATTATTCTTAAAACCAATGAGCCTAGCATCTTAATGTGAACATAAGTGTGCCTGTGGGTATGTGGAGAAATGCACCTGTACATGTAGCTACGCATGCAGCACACTGAAACGCACATTATTCTGTATTTATATCACATTAAAACTGTCAAAAAGCAAAATGACCCCCATTTCATGTTCTTAATGCAATGGTCATGCTAACTTTGAGATTTAGCAGCTTTAGGTTTTATCTAGCTGTAGCATATTAGCTTAGCATCATCAAGGCTTTGGCTAATGGAAGGCCTGGCTAATCCTCTACTTATTAGGCCACTTTGGAGAATTAGTGCCCTCATCCCCTCTACATCACACACTTCTGAGTCTGCAGGGGGCTTCCAAGCACCAGACTCATTAATACTCTTTGCTAATGACTTAAAGGGTGTGTTGCATTAACCCAGCCCAGTGTTACATCACCATGAAGTCGGCAACAGTTGAAAATGATTTAGAAAACTGTGTTGCAACGTCTGGACTTTGACAGGAACATGTTTTGCTTTAATTACAGTTTGAGAAGTACAAGCGATGTGTAATAAACAAATGTGAAATATGGCCAAATGCTGCGTTTTATTTTATTTGCATTTACTTTGTACGATGAGTGAACTTTGGGCAAAAAAAACAGGTGTGAAACAGAAGGTGTTGTGTAGGAGTTTAAATACAAATGGAGTCGGTTGGAGTTTTCACTTATCATCATGAGCCATTCCCACCCACCTTAAAACAAGCTCACTCATGGCCGTCCCACACACAACCACACACCTCTCAACGCCGTCCTGTTCCGTACTCTGACTCATGATCATTCAGGGATCAATCTCCCTAAAGCGGATAAGGCCTGTCAACAAGTGTGCAGAGGTGTTTATTCCGAGGATGAACATGTCCGTCACAGAAACAGCCACGACTTCAGACAAGCAGCTAAAGTTATTACTGTGACTCATGTTCCCTGTCAAACTGCCTTGTAGGTCTACCTTATGCTCCTGTGGGGACGAGTTAAGCTTTAAAATGACTCCACAGGTTTAAAGGTGTGGCCATTTTCTATTTCCTGTCTCGACAAAATGGCCGCTGTCACAAAATGCACATTTGCAGAAATGATATTCCATATGTATACTTTTTAATGGTATTTTTGGATGGTTTCTTTTAAGTTAACATCTCAGTAACTTTTGATTTCAGCTCCTCAACACTTATTTACATGAGAAAAATCTAAATTAGGAGGAAAGATTCACTAAACATCTGAAAAAAAAGCAAATTCAACTGCAAGATGACACAAATTAATTCCAATAAAATGTCCCACTTTATTGTTAATTCATCAAAGGCTACTGAGATGCTCCAACATATATGTATGTATAAGGATAACTATGACTAGCCATGTTATAATAAAGGCTTTTTATCTTTTCACCTTTTTGACTGCCTTTGCTTCTTGTTTATTGTAAACAAGCGAGATCCCTAAACTAAGAGCCCCTAAAAGACATATCTTTTCAGGTTTTGGTCACATCCAGGAGTAGCACTACTTTTGTCTAATCGATGGCTATAACTAACCTGGCTCACCACCTGGGAGGGCTTCCATAGAAACAAGCAAAGAGCAGGTACTTTTAATAAATGCTTGGTTTATCATAGTAACCACGGTAACAGTAACCACAGTTTTATCCAATCAGAGCAATGCCATGTTGTTGATGATGTAAGTAATAGTAAAAACAGTTGCTGCATCGTCAAACCTAAAACAACAGTCGGGATGTAGACGCTTTGTTTGGAGCAGTTCAAGATGTATTTTTGTGAGACTGTGAACACACAAATCTCATGTGAATCCAGCTGCAGCGTCAGGTAAAACTCTGAACGCTCTAATGAGCTTACTTTTTTCACTTGAAAGAAAATATAGGAGCGAAAGAGCTTTACAATGCTCCAGACTTTCACTTAATCTTTATCCATACTTGCAGTATATACATATTGTATTTAGTTGGCTTTATGCATGCTGTATAGGCTTTACGCTCAAATGGCATATCTAATGGCATACCCCAAAAAGAAATGCTCTGGTTGAACCTGAATCACTTCACTTATCTTGTGCAGTGTGAGCCTGGCAGCCTCTGAAACTCACTGTTACTGAGGCCTTTTCAAAGCAAGCCATTATCGCTGCCAGCTCTTTATATGCTAAGAGTATTTTTATGAACGCTGTGTTAGTTGGCGTGTATTGAACATGTGTTGTTTGCAGCAGAGCATGATATTGAGCTCTCTCTATAGCTTGTCGGTCTGACAGAATAAATGGACTGCAGGCACTTCACCTGCAGCCAGGTGTGACCGATGCTTCTCTCTATCTGTGTCTCCGAGCAGCTCTCATCTCTCCAAACACATCTCGCTGATACACAGTCCTCCAGTTCCTATAGACCTACTGACTGAACATGGAGAGGGAAGGAATGAGAAAGAGCTTGGAGGCCAGGAAATCGATCCCTGAAGAAAACCAATAAGTGTCTGTAGGTAAGAAAGACACAAAGAGGCTTTACTGCTACTCTTGTAATACTGTTTTATGAGAGGGAGCATGTATTCATTAACATGTCTTCTGTCTGTATTTTAATCACTGGGACTAAAAGAACATTATAAATCACATCGTTAATAAACTTTAAAGACAAGGTGAAAAGCTTAGGGAATCATAGCATTGTGGTAATTGGCTTGAAATGAAGTAAAAATGGATAATATTTCAGAAAACAGCTAAATGAGAACAAAAAAGAGATGCACAAATGCAATAAAAAATATCGTTCTGTGGGAAAATGATGTATACATCTCCTGTAAGAGCCAATGTATGTAAATGTCCCTGAAATAGTACCTTAAACACTTCTCGTTTACTGACTGGAGGCTATAATTTTGTCGTCAAAAGCTCAAGACAGTTGAAGAACAATATTATTACAGTGTGGATGCTAAATCGTTCCATCTGCCAGTGCTCTGGACCAAAAACAAGACAAATGGTACATGTCAAGGATCAGCATTTACTGAGAATATTAACTTCAGCAAGCTATACAGAAAGTATTAAACCAACAACGCAACCATGGATATAAGTGTATACAGAAGCCACTTTTTAAACTTTCTGCATAAAGTAAAAGTATTCTGCCAATTTTAAACCCTCAAGGTGACTGTTGCGACCTAAAAAGCCAACTAATGTCTTTGACCCAAATGCAGAATGACCAGATTAATCACAGAGCACAATTAGCGTGAAATAAAACCTTACTCAGCCACACTAATGACAGTAAATGTAGCAGAACGACACAACAGAGCACCGCCGAGCTACTATCACATAATACAAGAACAGGTTGGGTTTGGCCCACACACAGTCAGCCATCGCCAGGAGTGAAACAGTGGATGACCTACTTGTGTCTGTGAATTGTTTTATGTATTGTTCCAGAGCTGCAGCTCCAAATGGCTGCTCTCCACTGCTGAGAGCTGAGTGACAGAGAGATGCTTACTCACAGCGCTGCCAGGCTCCAAATATGCGTGGCTTCATATATGCCTCTGTGTGTGTCTGCTGAGTGGAGACCCGTGGCTGGCTGATATACTCTCCTAAAGGCCATTAGCACTTGCATTAATGTGGTCAGGGAGGTAGAGTGAGCAAAAGATAACGTGCCCTTTTTGACTTTGTTTCTGCAGAAATTTATCACAGCAAGTTCTTTGACTCCTGGCACTTCCTGTTGCTGAAAATACCAGAGCGAACACAATCTGTTCTTCTCTCTGCCCTGAGATGATCTCGTCACCAGCCCCTACCCTGTTCCCATTAAGATTTAATAAAACCCTCGTCGGGCCTTTCATCTCGTCACATTCAACATCATCTATTCCTATCTTCAGTGGTGTCGGTGCATCCTCTCATTCACCCAAAGGTTTTGTCTCGTGTTTAACTCCATATATACCTCTTCTTCAGCTGACCAACTATATTTATCCTGTTACTGCACACTTCAATTAGCAGATGAATGCCCCTTTCCACTCACAGTGTTATCCTTTCATGTCCTTTCAATGGTTCAAAATAAGCTTATGCAGTTTTACCTGAAGAACACACTCTATTCTGTACAATATTTATATTTAGATGGAAGTGGGACATACATCCACAGCCTTTCATCAGTATACCGAGAGATTTGCATTCAGATTATACTAATATGCACTGAGTGACAGCTGCAATGGCCGCTTCGGTGGGTTCAACTTTTTCTAAAACAGCAGAGCCACACAAAGAGCTGATTGTGCCAATTGAAACGATACTACTCTTAACTCTAGTACGCTTTGCTAACTTTATCCAAGCTAAGGTGAATCACATCATGTTAATATTTGATTAGACGCAATTGCTGAATCAATGCTGCTGTTTTATTCAAAGGGTTAGTGTAGACAGGAAGGAGTCGAACAGTGACGGTCTGCTGCATCTTCTCTGTGTCTTTTGTCCCAGTCTTTTTCAGTGACAAGGTTATTCCTGTTTCCAGTCAGTTTGGCCTCTCCGTCCTCTCGCTCGATCCATTCAACGAGAGCGGGCTGTGTTTATCTTTGTGTCCGCGCTCTATCCGTTGTAAAGTCAAGGAGATGAACCCGTCCCCTGGGTATACCCCCCGCTCTTCTGTTTACAGCCCTGGGGCTTTTACTGCTATTACTTCAGCAGGGCACATCCACACCACTGTTTTCACTACTTCTCCCCCTCACTCGGCCCCGCAGACACTCTTCTATTCACTGCCGGTGCTTTAAGTTACAACGGTGGTCTTGAAATATATCCCTGTTATAGATTTCAAGATATGCACCATCTAAAAGCCACTGAGTGCAGTAAAGAAAAGCACACATGGGGCTGTTATTATTCACATGGTGGACAACATTTCTTTCCAACCAAAAGGCGCTGTAAGAGGGTTCTGTGGTTTTCATGATGCTGTGGCTATATGTTATATGGGAGAGAGCCATTTATTACATTCAAATGCTAAAGTTTGTGAGCTTTCAGACTTATATAAACTAACTTGGAAGGGTGTTTTTTATAGTATCCATGACTTTAGACTCAAGGTCAGTCTGGTACATGTTTAAACGAGCACACCAGTGACCCACGGTCTCTTTTTACAGTACAATCTGCTGTTATCTTTAGTTAAAACTGTGAGAGTCTGCAGATATTGCCTTGTGTGCTTCTGTATTCCATTCATAAAGCGTCCAAACTAATTGCAGCCTTTACCCTCTCTCTTGTTCTCCATCTTTTCCATTCCCTTTGTCAGCTATGGTAATGACCCATTTGTCAATGCTTTAATCGTATTTAGGAAATTGATTGGTTGTTGTTCACTGCTAATGGTGTGGTGTGTCTCTGTTTTTATTGCCTGTGCACACAACAGATGTCATATTTCCCACTCGGAGTCGCCATCAATCGCATATAGACCTGTGTTTGCATGTAGAAGTTGATTTGATTTTAATTTTTTTATCTGCCTTACAAATGCCTCTTAGTGTGTATCAACAATTATTTGTTTCACTTTGTTTTAATTGCAAACCAGTGTCACTGAAATCAAGTGTCAATGACTTGGGTTATTAATGTAATGAGTACAAAAAGTTGATCTGTGACACAGCCCACATGAAGCGCCCCACAATTTGTTCTTCGTAATTAAAAAAACAAGATTTACAGCACTCAGAATGTTCCTCTGAATCATTTTAATATTCCACACGTTTAATTAACTTTCTGCCTTTGACAGTGTGTCGTGTGTTTTACAAAAAGGCTTGGAACAAAGGATGTTGAAACAGAGAGACGGCTGGTTGTAGTAAGAGAAGAAGCAGAGTTATGTGTAAAAAAAAAAAAGGGGTTCCTCAGACTTATCATAGTTAAAACAAAATTGTAAACCTAACCAACTCCTTCCCAATGAGGAAATCCTTACAAACTACACGATTGGACTAATAGAAGAATAGAAGAATAATATTTAAGTCCACAGACACCTACAGATGCATGAAAGTGGCTTCTCCAGAACACAAGATGGCGGTTAGTGCTTTGCCAGAATAAGTTTACCAGAGCATGTGCAGTGAGTTGTTTTGTTTTGGCAGCACAACATGATCAGCAATAGAGTCTAAAGAGAATAAAGGGATTCATTTGGAAGCACAGATGATGAGGTCAATGTATAAACATGACATTTGTCCAAAAAGCCAAGCAAATATAAACTCAGCTGCCTTGTTTGTTTTACACCGGGGACCAGCGCAGGTAATAAACCTCTGATTTATTTAAAAATCTTCACTTTGGAAGGATTTGTTAATGAAATGAATGTGTGTTAATGAAAACATCTGTGTACATGAAGCCGAGCCAGTCATCCTAATTCTTTTTCTGTTCTGTACAAATACTATTTAGTAAGTCTGGTCTCTCTCGATCAGAGTTTGATTTCATTTTAAACCAATCAGACGGCGAGACTAGTTTCATTTCTTTAGGAGTTTATGCAAAAAGCCCGCTTCATTTTAGATAAACTCAGTAACTGGTTGATGTTGTGGAGCTCAGGTGGAAGACAGACTCAGAAGATGGGGTTGACTTCACGAAGAAAGTCGGTTCTAACCTGTAACTGAATGATGTGTGGATTATATTGTATATTATAAAGACACTGTTTAAAATCAGAACTCAGGGCTGATACACATTATGGCTCACATATTTAATCCTGCTGTGTTTCGCGGGATGCTTGTAGATTTCAATGTGGGTGGATGTGTTTGCGACAACTCCACACTTAATGTGCTGGTGTTGATTTAACACATTAGAGTCATATATTAAACATCATATTTGGAAGTGTTTACACCGTTTAGCAGTGGCAGATATTCCCCTCTGCTGGGGCTTTTCCCTGCGCAGGAGACGCCGCCTGTTGAATGATGAAACAACTTAATTAGCCGCAGCTGTACACAGAGATCTGAGAAAGGGAAGAGATGGATGGAGAAAGAACGGCCGGAGAGATGATTAGAAATAGAAAAGGGAGATTTGGGGGGGGTCTATCGGGATTGAGCTACGCATGAGCATTTGTATAATGAAAGGAGAAATGAATACTGGATAAAGGGGCTGAGAGAGTTATCAATCGAAGTGTTGCGGTAAAGAGCTCCAGAAAATGAAGGTAGCATAAAGGCCTGTAGAGACAGATGCAGGCAAATGCAAATGAGCAGGCGGTGGAGGCCGAGGGAGGGAATGAGAGATGGATGAATTATGGAGAGACTGTGGGGAACTCCATAATGATACATGGCTCTATCAGAGGTGCTTCAATGAGAAAGAAAGTGGCTGCTCCCTCACTGACAGGGCTGTGAACACACTGAGCTACAATAGAGAGCACTTGACACGCATGTAATGGAAGGTTAGAGTAATTAGGCAAAATGAATTAATTGAATAATTTAAATACATTGCATTGAGGGGCACGAGATGACAGTTTAATTCCCCTTAATGAGAATAAACAACGCGCACTATACTGCACGGCTATAGTTGGAATTACGGCCAGATATAATTGATGCTTTGTTTACCTCACATGCTAATTCCATTAAACAGAGCCCACCTTCAAATCATTTATTACAACTTGGGACATAATCTTGAGCAATGTTGTTCTAAGATATTATTTCCAAGAAGCCCCTCATCTTATTGGCATCTGTTTGCTTTATTGGCGGAAAAAACATAATGCTTCATTAGGGAAACTGCTGACATGATTAAAAAGCAAATATGGATCTTAAATGTTGCTTTGCTGCAGCAGATTTACAGACTGTATGTTGCTGTTGGTAATTGAAAAGAAGGGATAAAAATCTCAAGCACTCATAAGCAATAAGATTAGTCATCTGGGATATGATGCCCATGCTCACACAAGCTCACACAAGCTCACACAAGCTCGCACAAGCAGCGTTAATATATGCACCCAGCTGCCCACAGCTACTTGTATCAACTTCCAAATCCTGGAGCTGGCACACAGCTCCGTGAGGGGATCTGTAGCCCCTTCCCACCAGGCAGCCGTCCAGCGCAGCATGCCAGATAGTGTCATGTGTTGCCACTACAGACCTTTCCTGTTGGTGCACTGGGGTAGCAGGCTCCATGCAACATCACTGCTCTCCTGGCTCCAGAAAACCACACTCACTTCAATAAAAACATTCATATGTTCACATCTCGCCTCATGCTTTCAATTCAGGAAAATAGTGATGACTAATGCACAGTTTTAGGCTTAGGCCATAGATGTGGATTGATAAGTGCAAATCCAAAGAGGCATTGCTTAGACTAGAAACTCTGCTTATAAATTTAATATTACAGCATTCAGACTAAATGTTTTATTTTATTTTAAGTCTTATTAATAAGGGAATTAAAGGGAATTAAAGTAAATACAGGGGGTGCACGGTAGCAGAGTGGTTAGTGCTCCTGCTTCACAGCAAGAAGGTCGTGAGTACGAATCCCGGCCGACCCAAAACATCGTTGGCCGATTGTAGCCAACTCAAAAACATCATTGGCTAACTCTGGTCTTTCTGTGAGGAGTCTGCATGTCCTCCCCGTGTCACCGTGGGTTCTCTCCGGGATCTCCGGCTTCCTCCCACCGCCCAAAGACATGCATGTATAGGTGAATTGGTGACTCTAAAGTGCCCCTAGTGGATGAATGTGAGAGTGAATGGTTGTCTGTCAATGTATGTCTAAGTGTCAGCCCTGCGACGAACTGGCCACTGTCCAGGGTGTACCCCGCCTAAGGCCCAAAGCTGCTGGGATAGGCTCCAGCCACCCGCGACCCCACAAAGTGGGATAAGCGGTAGAAGATGAATGAAAAAAAAGTAAATACAATGGAAGATAATTTCTTATGTTTAAAGAATTGCATGTGCTTTAAGGTGTCTATCATCACTTCTTGGCTAACAAACACTCTTTTAATCACCAGTTCAATAACAAGTGAAAAATAAAGTTAAACACTGTACAAGGCCTTGGTAGGTGTAGTGATGTGGGCAGATGACCACTTTAAAGTTGGTCATCACAAGGCGTTGAAGTGGCTCTGCCCTTCAACAATACACAGGATTCTAAATCAGAGCAGGGTGCTGTTAACTATGTGTCCAGTGTACAGCTCCAAAATGAATATTTCAACACTATCATACTTGTATCTAATTAATATAAAAGGTGAGGTGTGTTTCTATGTGTGAAAAGACCCCAGGTGGGTCTGGATCCATGTCTCAGTTATTAATGAGAAATAAAACAGAACACAAGTGTGTGGGCACGAGGTGCACAGTAAGTAACAGTGATAATTCCCAGCAAACCTTCATCATGAGTTAAGCTCGACAAGCGGCGACTAACAACCACCGTTCATTGTTCTCACCACACAAACTGGAGCGTGAGGTGTTTAAAAATGTGTCCGAGGCAATTAAAGCCAGACTGTATTTTCAAATCAGTGGCTGTGACTCTTTTTTAAATACAATTAACAATATACATACAGTAGATACAAATTAGGCACACAGTAAAGGTTCTCTCTCAAATAAAAGACCTGAAAAAGCACTCAACATTTATTGTAAAACAGAATAAAACAGCAAGACGTCCAAGAACACCCTACAGTACAGAACAGTGCACATATGACACGGAGCCATTGAGATCAAAGCCTCTTCTATTGGCATCTTCAAAAGATCAGAGACTAGGGTCAAACGGTGAAAAGGTCATTTTTGGTCCGAACACTACTCAACTCAATCTGTGTTAAAAACAGAGAAGGCTTTGAAGTATTGCAGCTATGTTCAAGGTTCAAACTGAAACACGAGTGATGCGATAAAGTGTATATAAACATTTATTTTGTAGTATCCACCTTCACTTGAACCAGTACCATTTCACAGTGGGAGGGTTTGGAGCTTGTCAGGGCAAAGAGGAACATGCTAACATGCTAAAAGTGGCTCCAAAGTCTAAGAAGACAACGAAAAGGGTTCATTTTGTTGTCACACACTAACCTTTTAGTACAACGTGGATCAAGCTGGAGCTGCATCATTCAGTAATAAATCTGCAATTACCGTAATAATGTTAAAAATGTAACTTGAACTGCCATTTGAATAAGAAAACAGACCGCTAAATAATTTATCTTTAACAGAACTTCCCTTTTAATAATGATTTAAATAATAACTCTGAAGAGGCCTTGCTTTGCTGGATAAACCTATAATCTATTAAAGCCTGGCATTCATATGGTTAAAACAATGTCTGTGTAAAACTCCAGATCCAAACAGACGGAGAAAAGCCAGTACAGACAGTTCAAAAAGTACCCCATTAAAGAGTGATGACACACAGAGAAAGAAGAGCAGCCAGATAGTCGTGTTTTCTCCGATGTATTCAAATACTCTGTGAATCGTCTTTGCATCTGAATGTGCTCCCTAATGCCAGACGGCCAACTCTCCTGACACAAATCATTAGCTGCACAAGTGCTCTGCTAGCTCGACTACTGCTCCACAAGGGCCATACATGCGTTTGCGGATAGGTCCTGGTGCGCTCGCTGCAAAGTCCCGAGGTCATTAAGGCAGAAGGCATACCAGCCTCTCATAGATCTTCTTCAGTGGAATACAATAGCACGCTTAAGATCCGCCGAATGGGACACGCTGGAGTCAGATCAGCAGGCAAAACACGCACTCCCGCTGCACACGCAATGTTCCAGAAAACTAAATTGAGAAAAATACACAAGAGTTACAGTGCAGTCAAACCCGTGCCATCGCTTCTGTTGTCCCTTTCTCGCTCTGTACTTCTTCCTCTATCCCCCGACAGCGCGCCTGATAACTTTTATGCCGCTCTAACAAGAATGAATGAGCTCGGGACGATGCACAAGCACGTGCCTCCCCCTTGTGCGAACGCCGTAGTCGGTCGAGAGATGTTTCTTTGTTTTTGTGGTGTTTGTGTAGCTCTCTGCTCGCGCGTGAAGCGTGACCGCGTGTGTTTGTGTTTGTGTTTGTGTGCGTGAGCCGTTTGACAGATGGCGGTCCCCATGTGAAGACCTGGGAAGAAAGAGAGAAGCGAGGGACTGATGTGTTTCAAGTTGAAAAGCGACAGCAAAATCTGTTCAAAGTACTGTGCGAAGCCCCTGCGCTGTCACACGGCTGATCCATAGTTGAATGAGCAAATGTTTATAGCCAATCACACAGCTTGAACACATTAGCAGACAGACAGGCTTTGTGTTTTGCGGGAGTCCTTGACTGTAGTCGAGCTTGATAAATCTTTATTTCATTAAAGTGGCTGTCGGATTTGGCTTTAGCGATTGCAATGTAAATCAGTGATAATCAGTGATAGCGGCTGACTTGTTGAAAAGCCTCGGCGCATCTCGTCCGTCAAGGCCTTTACCCCAGTCTCTTCTCGTCCTACGCCTCTGTCTCTGTCACTTTGCTGGAAAAAAATGGATCCGCACATCGCTGAGTGCAACAAAAGAGGCTGACCCTGAGATTCAGAGGCAAATGAGCGCTGATTGTTAATGTATGTGTGTGTGTGTTTGTGTGTAAAGGCAGACTGTCGCTGCTGGAGGGGGCAGGAACTATTATGCCTTGGCTGCATGCCGTCAATATCCTTGCCTTAGAAAGATTGTGTTTCAAGAGCAGTCTCTGAGACGGCGCAGAAAAATGCTTCAAATCAAATGTATTGACTTAACATTTCATGAAACGCTGAACAAAACAAAAAAAAGTTCAGAACAAACACAGCCATGTCGTCTTGTTTTGTACACTTTGTTGCATAGGGCATGAAAGAAATCAGCACAAAACTGTTTTTATATTTGTGACAATAATAGATTCGTTCTACTTGTGTTTAGATAAAGGCAACTGAATAATGCTGGTTGATGAAAAGCCAAATGGTGAACATCACATTTAACTGTTTACTTTTAATAACAGTGCAAAGAATCTGCAAAAAACGTCCAAAAAAACCGCAAACTGCCTTTCCTTGAATTCAAATTAGTAAATATCTCTATGTATATTTGTCATATTTTTCCTCTAAGTACCGAGAGTTTCCAGGAACATTTCATTTCAGTAATTTCCACGGTTTATTTCCATAAACCAGTGTGAGTAAAAACACTCACCAGAGCGAGTGTGTGGGTGCCTGGATCTACAGCAATTATTGGATTAGACATTAGCGTTCACAAATCGAGTCAGTGCTCGTTGGTGGACGTGCCTCTGTGGATTTTCACACCTTGACACCCTGTGAGCAGTTTAGAGAAAATGTTAATTACATTAAACATCTGGTTTGTTTTTTCTGTGAGAGAGAGATGAAGGAAAAACAAAGCCAAAACAAAGGTTGGAGCTGAGCTAAATATATTTCACGACAATAAAGACAGTCATTGATCAGTGTGGTGAGGTGCTTGATGGTGGCACTATCTTTGGATTAAAATGTCATATTATAGGCTTTTTATCTGTCAGTATGTTCACACACAGTGGAGGTATATTCAACAAGAAGATTGAATTGGACCATAGTCTCAGTCTCAGTTTGAAGGAAGTGATTTATGAAACAAATATCTAGTTATGTGTGGGTCTCCTCTGATCTCTTATGCTTTGTTGGTCTCTTTGGACGCTCCAAGTTTTCCAATTTGAAGGTTTTGTTTCGGACTTTGTTGTGCTTTGAAGTCAGGATGTTAGCGTTGCTGTAAACTGACTAAATAATTACTTCCATCAATCCATTTATCAGCCTTTAACGCTGTACTGAAGTCAATTATTTATTCGTTTATCAGTAGGAATTCATGTCAAATTAAAGGAATCCTCACTCAATGAAAATCTCTTTAATCCCACATCTATGGATCTCTAGAACAATGTGGATATGAATATAGCTACTTACATCTAGCGAGTTGAATTATTCTCTTTGTGACAGCCTCTAATGTCAATCACTGCACGAAAGAAACTGGATTTAATCAATGTGCAACATAAATACATTTGGGTAAATTCTAGAGCAAACATCGAACGGCCCGAGATGAACTTGGAAAATCACACTAAGATTGCGTTTTTTCATGTTTTTTTTTTCATGTGAGCAAATGTTAAAACATCAGATACATTCACAGGTAAAAGTTTGATAGAACCAGTTAATTTGCATAAATATTTTGCATAGAGTGGCATTGGACAGTCACAAAATCAACGAAAATAGCAATGATTACTATTGATGGTTTACCGCTGCAAATGTTTATCAAAGTTTATCATTTTTTTACGCAGTCTGTTGGAGGGGAGCCTTATCCTTGAATAAACTAATAGAGAGAGCTGGTTCCATTATAGCAGTGGTGTCAAACTCAATATGATGAGGGGCCACAATAGTAAATAAGTAAATCCTTTCAGGGGCCAAAGATAAAAGCTTTTATTAAATTTTGAATGGAATGTTTCATATTCATTTGAGTTTTATCTTATCTTTAACATGAATTTCCTCCATTTAAGGAAACTGGTTTAATTTGGATTTGAACTCATTTTAAATTGATTTAAACTGGTTAAAGTTAGCTTTGAACAGGTTTTATTTGGATTTAAGCAGGTTTTAGATGGTTTTTAACAGGTTTTATTTGATTTGAACAGGTTTAAAATGGATTTGAACAGATTTTATTTGTATTTGAGCATATTATATGTATCTTAGTCCCAAAAATCAGCTTAAGATTTCATGAACAAATGAAATTAATCTGATTTAAATCCATCTAAAACCTGTTCAAATCCATTTAAGAAACAGTGCCAAAAATATGACCGACTAAATGCATTGGAGGGCCACATGAAACATTGCAAAGGGCCGCATTTGGCCCCCGGGCCTTGAGTTTGACATGTGTGCATTATAGGTATTAGTTTGGAGACTAAAAACAGAGCAACATGGACCATCCCCTGCTCTCAATCAATCAGTCTATGGCAGATGAAGTCTATATCAACTTATTTACTTTTTTTATTTATTTGAAGAGACCTAACAATTGATATTCACTTGAAAGGTCACCAGTGTGGTGCCCCCTTGTGGAGTGGGTGAGTAACAGGTATTGTAGTTTAGGAACAAGTACACATGACCGCAAGTGTATCTCCAGCCTAAGACACTCCACAAAACACAAAAAATACATTATAATGCAGTAATGTAATGAGAAAAACTGGGAAAACATCTACATACGTCCAAGTATGATGGAATCAGTTCAACATATTAAAAAGGAGACCCTCTATGTCTCTATAAAAGGAGAACATTAATCATTTATGTGCATTTTTAAACATTTTTTTTCTTTTAATGCCATTCAAATGTTCTCAGTGGCATTAATTAGAACATGTTGGTTTGACCTGAGCAGTTTTTATATAAAGTTTCAATACCGCAGCAAAAACGCACACAATCCAAAAAAAAACTGCGGATAATTTAAAGTCGTCACTGTGCTCCCACATTTGAAGACATCTCAGACGACTCAGACAGTTACTCAAGAAACTAGGCCACAACTGCCTCACGCTTTGACAGCAATATCTTCCAACTCTGCCACTGAACCAAAACCTAACCTGGTGGGACTGGAGAAAAGACAGAGCATCTCCAAACCCGAACAGACAAAATGAAACAAGAGAAGAACTCCTCAAACTCCAGCTGCACAGACACAGATTTAAAAGCGTCATTTCTTCAAAAATGAAATGGAATGTGATGTGTTTACCAAAACCCTGATTACTTTAATGAGTGTTGCATTGTTAAGCGCTTGTTTACGTGACCCCTTGACAAAAACTAATTGACTTTGAGGTTAAAACTTTGATTAGAAACGTTGTCTTTCTAGAACATCCCTCGGGCAGAGCTCCGTTTGGGCCAAGTTTGATTTTGGAGTGGAGTTTTAAATTGTTTGTGTACTGTAAAACTTGTTGTCTCTGCTGCGCTCGGCTGTGGAAACAATTCACAATTGACGGGAAATTTTATGGAGAAGATAATTGTTTTGAATGAAGTCATTATGACTGTTCGATTAACACAAAGCAATTAATAAAGCAATCATAAAAACATACAGCGGAATTATCTTCTCAACGCAGAGTTAGTTTATTAAAAAGTTTACACATGCAGTGAGCATTAAGTGTTTTGTTATTCAAAGTCACAGTAAGCTACTTTTTCAGGGTATAGACCTCCTGAAGTCTCTTTTTGTGTCAGTCCATAGTTCATTCAGAGAACTGTTTTGTTACAGCTACAGCTCAGCAATAAATCAAATGAGTTAGATTAATGGAACATGTAACTTTTAGCCCAAAATAGTATATTCTCCCTCTCATTTTGATGGTTCTCAGACATGAGATGAGTAGAATCATGTCTCTCTCAATGACACAGTAGCCTCAGCTGGACAGAAAACTCCAATGTAACTTTTCTGTCCCGGGACGAGGACTTATCACCAGAAATTACGTGAATGGTGCACTTTACAACACAGAGAAACAGGCCAAAACACTGGACCTTAGCAGAGTCGTATTTGTAGAAAATATCCTGAAATGACGATAATTTTAGAAGACATCTGTGTGACGTCTGTGAATATGGCGCCGTGGAAGGAAATGTGCCCTCTACTGGAGAAAAGTTACACAGTGTCACTTTAAGTTATTGATCTTGAATAATATTAAAGATTACTATAATGAAAATTTAATAGAAATGTTTTTATCTACCATTAAACACCTTAAATAATAAACAATAGTGACTCTCAACAACACAAAGACTCTAAATAAGCACAAAGATCTTTTAACTCCTAAAACTTTTGTGATGGGTTGGTTTTGCAAAGCGGCAGAATGCAAAGAAAAAGCTTTTTACATCAGACTTAATGTGGCGTGAATTACACCAGATCCTTTTTAGGGAAACAGAGTGGGTTCAAACAAAAAGACATCCAACCTCAACTGATTTATTTAGAGAGTAATGCTGCTGAGAAGATAAGTGTTTGTGCACAAAAAAGGAAAGAAAGTAAAACTTTTTCAGATGATGTTTTTAATGATATGTTAAAGAACCTGTAATTGGGATTAACTGTGACACGTTACAAGGTGTGCACTTATTTTGTTAGACTTAACTCGTCTCAAGCTTAACTTTAAAAGAAGTTCATTTTGTGACGAAAACTGGAAGGAGCTGAGTGTGTGGCAAATATAATGATCATCCTTATAAAGAGAAAATAACTTTGGTTAACTATAAAATAGAATAACTTACTTGAGAATGAGAAAACTGGTTAATTAATCACGAAGAGCATCAAAGAGCGCAGCTTTCATTTCACTGTTGACACTTCTTGAAACTACATATTCTTTCACTTTTTTGCAGCTTCGATTAAAAAGAGATTGGCCTCATATTTGGAAAGTCTAGGCAGCTCTGGATTTGAATGTCATACAGAATAATATCTTTGTGAAGCACGTGATAAAAGTGATGTTCAGGTTAACGCTGGTGTCTGCTCCTGATAAAGGTGCACTGTTCTTAATTTAAAGAGAAGAGACGCGTCCAGGCTTCCCCCGAAGGAAACTGATGGTGACGATAACTGGGTTTGATTTGGAAACTTTCATTATAAAACCGTCCTTAAAGTGAGTGAAACCTGAAAGTCCTCTCGACGGCGCTTCACTTCGGTCCGTTTAAAATTCATGGCATGAACTCCTGACTTTGAACTTTTAAAGAGTGTTTTTTGAAAATGAAGAGAAAGCCTATGGGATGCACATTTGCATAATGCTTTGGTCATGTAAGGTTGTGTGTTTTAACCACCGCATTTTATTATTTCTTTGGCCTCAAATCTCTCAAAAACATTAGGTGAGCGCTCGTCATGCATCAGATTAAAAAAGATGGATGCTTATTCTTTTGTCCTTGCCTCGGGCACTTTTCATTGAGAGATCCACACTTTACTGTGTCATGTTTGAAACATTAGTGCGAGCCGGGATCAGAATGAATGAAAAATGAGTGTTCTGAGAGTGTTGACCCCTCTGACTGTTCACCTTTCCCTGACCTTGTTCTACTCCTCCCTCCATCCCTCCCTCCCTCCTTTACTCACTCATACATCTCTCCATCTTCTCTCTCTCAGGCTCCACATGTCGTCTCCCGTCTGCTCCTCCCTCGACGGCCTTCTCCACAATCAAAGGAACATTTCACGAATCTATCGAACGCGACAAAATGACCTCTTCGACGCTCACAGATATAGCCTTTTAAATCGTACCGTGATTATCATAATGTACTTTAAAACAGCATTCTTTTCTGTCTCAGTCTGCACCTGTCGTTACCCCCTCTCCACACCCTGCCACCTGTCTGCCCCCTCCCACTAACAGCCCCTTGTGGCCCATTACATGTAGAAGGCACACACCTTGCTAAGGTTTAATGCGTTCATTTGGTCGGCTGTCAGCCTCTCGGTCTCTTTGATACGTGTACACCTCGTCCCGGCGAACGCGCTGTGATCCAATTTGCGGAGCTGGCATCTGCTCAGAGCGTTTCCCCGTGTCCCGATGTGTCCCGATGTGTTACGCCGTTTGCGAGGCTACGGCTCCTGATGTACGTCGCTCACGGACGCACGCAAAGAGTCAAAGACAGGTTTGGCAGCACAAAATGTCTATAGGATACACAAAAAAACATGAGCAACCACAATTAACTGGCAAGAAGAGCTTCAAACCCGTCTGGAGCTGCAGCACACGGTCTGACAGACAGATTGGAACAGAGCTAAATGAGAAATATCTGCATAAGGGCCGCTGCCAAAAAAACATGCCTGTCAAACTCACAAAATGTTATATGTTCTTTATTATTGCTTAGGTACAGACGATTCCAGACTTCACCTGTCTCTTGTGAACACTGATTATTTCCTTTTTGATAAACAACACAGATGAGAGACAAGGGGCTGTATTGTTCTGTTGTCCTTCACTCTTTGTTTGTTTTATATTCCACTCTATTGTAGCTGGTACTTTGTGCGCTCTTGTCCTAAAATCACTTTCTAAACTGCCACAACTTGTTTTCACCACAAAGAGAACTTTTTTTCTCCTCATGATTCCTTTTTCATGTTCTTATTCCTCTCTGAATACAGTGTTGAGGCTGTAATGGCTGACACCCTCTTTAAGTCTGAGCCTGGTTCTTCTGGATCTGACAGGCCGAAAAACAACACTGTTCTCTGTCGTAGACATTATTACGAGGGGCTCATATTAATAGGACGGCGCTTGTCCAAACATCAGGCTCTAAAGGAAGCACACTACGGAATAAATGTTCAGTTACAATACACGCCACTGTCTGAATCATTAATAACTCAGCCACTGTGTTTTAGTTTGTGCTTTTGACAGACGCAGCCCACACTTAAAATATCCATGTTTGTTAAATAAGCAAAAAGAAGAAGAAAGTAGGACTTGACTGATAAAGACTTTTCAAATACGTGCTTTTTCAATCTACATCAAAGAGTGGAGTCGTTTAAAGTCGGACTACAACAGCACTTGTCATAAACACACTACAACCCCCCTGCCCTCATTTAACGAACCTTAAACGCATACTTTTAAAGGTACCTGAAAACGGGCAAGTGCTTGAGACCGACATGATCCTGGCAGTACAACGCAATTTCACATGAAAAGCTCAAATTGGACAATTACGCTGAAATGGGAACACAGAAGAGGTTTTCACCCTATAAAAGGTGACAAGGAGGAGATGGCTTTTCCGTGTTTTCCTGAAGACAGAACGTACAGAGAAACTGCGAATCTGTCCGTACTTCTGAACACGAATCTGGGCCGTGTTCTTCAGCTCCAGCTCTTTGCACCTGTCTGGGTTTGTGTCTGTCTGTTTCTACCGGTCCAGGTCGATGTGTGGGTCTCCCCTGTGCAGCTGAACACGTGTCTGGACCACGTTACAGCCTTCGGTAATTGCTCTTTACAAAACATATTTACCTATTTAGTTTAACTGGGAGCAGCATGTAATTGAATTAGATTTTCCAAGTAATCCATCTGTGCATGTCAATCAATGGACCAACGTTTACGGCATGTAGCCACCCACAGTCCCGCGTGTGTGTGTGTGTGTGTGTGTGTGTGAATGAGTGAGAATACATACTGGAACATGTACAGTAGTCATGCTCTGATGGACAGCATAATACGTCTTCATTCAATCTGTCTGTTAATGTTGCTTTTACCAAAAAATAAAAAATGAAATCTCTGCCACTTTGGAAAATAAAAGGGATTTTATTAAAGACCACACAATGTGAGTAGAATTAGCTGACATTGTTTTGCACAGTCCATGCATTATACATAACACTGCATGAATGTTTGATGATAACCACAGCAATATAATGTAGAACACAGTAAAATGTGTATTATATTTACAGTCCAGACTCTGCATATTTAACAGTATTAAAGCAGCGGTGGCCTTGTGGGAAAAGGTTGTATCAGATTAAACTATTTTTATTGATATCTTAATTAGTGAAGTGGGTCGGGAGCTCTTCTAATTCAAACCAGTTTCTGACCAAATCAATCGAGCCTGGCCAGCCAGACCCTTGCACTTGTGAAGTGGGTCTGGATCCTCCCCCAATGACCACAGCTTTCATCAAGTTCAATCCGACCAATCATAACTGTGTATTTAAAATGGGGTGAGCTTTAAGGATTGCTTGTATATTTTTCAAGTGACGTTGATCCCTGAACAAGTTGCTGAACCCTGAATTCTGATTGGTTGTTTGCAAATTTGCAGTTTATGAGAACGGTTTATCTAAAATTTGGTTTTATGTGATGCTTGTTTTTTCTCTGATTGATTGTATGTTACAATAGTCCAGAGGCAGTTTATTCTGCATATGTTGGTACTGCCCCTGAATCCTGATTGGTCGTAATAGTTTAATCTGCATCCATTTGTGGACTGGATTGAGTATTGTCCTCTTCTATTCATAAACTCACTCTTTACATGTTCAATCAGAGCCTTAAATCAAATCAAAAAGCTGAGGGGACCACTATGAGGCTTTTATTTCTTTATATTTAATTTTATTTAATCAAGTCATCTCAGTTTATCACATAGTTCTTCTACAAACATATCATGTCTACCTCCAGCCAACAGAGGACAGAGAAGCACAGCAGCTCTAAACATGAACCAAACCTGAGCCTTCCTCTGAACTTTCCTCGTGCATGTGATACAGCGAAGGTCAATAAGACCTGTACAGACTTAAGATAACAGTCAACCACTCACATCACCTCCATACGCAGCACATACGAACATTTAACAGGAAAACGCATGCATTCACGACACTTTCTCACTGAGCCGCTGCAGACGTGTTTTCATTCACATCCAATCATGTCTAGATGAGATTCTGAAGGCCACTGCAATTCTTCTCCACTCGCTAATATCCCACAAATGGCTAATAGTGGACATTTAACATCCAGGACACACTGCAACTGCCTTTTGCTTCATTAGAAAAGAGCACTAAGCCAGAGACAGGAGACAAATGTAAGATATGAAAGGGAAAAAAGACTCATAATGAGCAAAATGAACTGGGGTCATTCAGCACAAGATACAAGGTACATGGGAACACAACATACAAAAGCTTTGTTCTGATGAGCACAGAAAACACCTCAAGGTCAATAATCTATTATATTGTATTGTGACACGTTTCGAACCAGAATATAATGTTGTGTTGTGTCTGAAACCACTCAAAGGGCAAAGGGCAGAGAACGAGAGCGAGCGCAGATAAAACAGTTGTATATTGTGAATGTAAAATATGATGACCTCAGAATACGTACAGTATAACACTTTCTTTTCGAGCAGAGAGTGTCTGTATGGTTTATTGTAAAAAAAAAAAAGGAATCTGTTTGATTAAATGTTATATTTGGTTATAAGAAAATGTTTATGTTGTTGGATATATGCAAATTAGTTTTAGTAATGTGCTTTCACTTGCTTGACATTAATAAATAATAATAATAATAAATAAATAAAGTGTTACCACAGTAGCTTAAGTCTTAGAGATAGTTACAATGGTCTGAAATTAAAATCTTACTGAATTTCAGGATTTTTCAAGCCTATCTCTTCTATCTTATCTTCCAAGAAAGCTACAAAGGCCTACTTAAGTATTAAAATTAGGAGATGTTTAGAGTTTAAGTTTAGTTTAATCCAGTAAGAGCTTGTTTTTTTGTTTTTTTCCCTGTAATAACCACAGGAAACAAAACACCAACACATATCACTTCAGGTCATTTGATCCACAAAAAAATAACAAAACATATCAAAGACTTCTCAAACTAATCAAGCAATAATGCCTGGTTTTCTTTTTTAAAACACGAGCATCTCTGACTTTGAGCTGCTCCACTCGGTTTTACGGCTAGTTTGTCTGGGGTTCAAGGTGTTGTATGTTTTTTTAATTTCCCTTTTAAATTTCCTTTTTTTTAAATTTCCGTGGCAAAACTGTTGTGCTTAGACACCTTAGAAAAGACTATTTTTGTGAACGTCTTGCTTGTTTTTAACATCAATTATCATCAATTTTATCCACGCACCAATCACACTGTCACGATGATGCTTAACGATCGGAGCACCTTTACCTTTTATTCAAGACTGTTTAGAGTTTATGGATTTTAAAAAGCCCTGTGTGCTGGCTTCTGTTTGTTTAGCTCTGTAAAAACTAATTAAAAGCTCATAACTTGAGCCTCTTATTACTCACGGCTGTCTTCACCTTGTGCTTCAGGTGACACTTTGCAATAACTTAACCTTTTGGTCTGTCCGCACAAATAAATCACTTTTTTTTGTTGCCAAAGCTGTTCTTTTGGGCTTCAAGGAAAAGAAACACTACTTAAGATCAGATTTTTAACCATTTTCTGCTGCATTTTTTCACCAGAAACTTGACTTGAGTACTTATTCATTTTGTGATAGCGATATTTCAAATGCGGACCTGACTTTTCTCTGCCGAGCGTTGGCGTTTCATCCCTGACCATATGCTGCCACATCCCGTCTGTACCGCACGAGCCGAGAGCACGAGCTGAATCTCAACAATGTGGAAAGTCTTCACTTGATTGGGCGTGTTATCAGTGAAAACACAAGAGCTTTAATTAAAAAAACAAACAAAAAACTTTGCCACACGTTACTGCGCAGAGATGGACGGGAAGATTGGATGTTACCATCTGTGAGCGCGAGTGTGTGTGGGGCTATTTACTGGTGTGTGAATGTTTCCATGCATCACTTTAATCAGGAGCACTTTCATTATGATAACAACAGATTAGAATTACTGTGAGATCGCGCTGAGCATCATCAGATTATTCTTTAAATTGTCACTCAAAGGTCCAAGGTTGTGTTGCTGTAACAAACTGTATATTACATTACACTTGGTTTTAGTGTATTTTCCTTTTTCTCAAGACCTTCAGAGATTAGAAAGAGTAGGTAAAGTAAGAGCGAACGATAATACGGAGAGACAAGGACATCAGGACTTCACCGAGGAGCACAGAAAAACAGAGAGCACTTCTTTCTTTCTTCTTAATGAATATAGCTGCTCTTAAAACCATCTGAACTCACAAAAACACATCCTTTTATCTAATTTCCTTGATTATTTTCTTGTTTTTATTAAAGGTATCTGTGTCCAAGTTGCTGCTTAATGATGCAAAGGGAAAAAAAAACCAGGCCATTTTCGACAAAAATACAGAGCACAAAATGAAACAATAAAGTGTCCTGTTCTTTAATATTTAAAATTGCAAATAAATATGGTGGAAAGTGAATGCAGAAATCAGATTTGTTGAGTTTTCAGTCACACAGAGACACAGTGGAAGAAGTTATCTGGACATTCACTGAAACAAACCAGTGTCTTTCATTTTCTGAGCTAATCCACTTCCCTCAAACCCAAACTTTGTCTTGGGACATAAATATAAGGCCCGTGTCTTTCTATAAACCTACATTACAGTTGGACTGGTCATTATTTTATCTCAAAAACGTAATGAATTGAAAAAAATCTCCCTCTTTTTGGTCTCCCGTACAAAGATTCTAACTCATTTGTGCATTTTTCCACATTCATTCCTAAACTATTCGTTGCAGGATGCACTTCTCTGCGTTTGATCTGACGCTGAGTCTGACTGAACCAATCCTCTAAGACTCCGTTCCTCGTCTTAAGGCTAAATATCTGGCGTTACTGTTGCATGTTAAATTCGATAAAAGTTTCCCTGTGGAAGCACTTAAAAGTCCAATTCTACTACACTGTGTTGAGTGTTCTTTACATAAACTTCTCTTTCTTAAAACATCCCAGAAATCTCCAGCATTTCTTTTAGCGTGACCTCTCAGCTCTAAGGACAGCACAAAAGTTCATACTGCCTTAAACTGAGATGAAACTGATGATGATATAAATGAAGAAGGTGACACACACTCAACTGTATCATCACTTTACCTTTGCCCTTTTACTTTACAAACAGTGCCCAGGGAAAAGTATAAGAAAGACTGCATTAGCTCCAACCTGAAGCTCAAGAGCTCTTTCTCTCTTCTGTGCATCATACGTTTAATTAAAACACCACTAGTTTAACCCTGAATATATTGTGCACTACAAGTGGCGGCTATTCATTCATTTCCTTCTTTAACACTAATAATAATCATCTCATTAAAGAGCAACACGTGGGTTTCTTCTGTACTACATATTTTCACTTTCGGTGCCAATTGTCAACCTGGCTCTATTTCTGAATAGTGTTACCTGTATATTTCTGAATCAATTAGTCCCAGTTGGTTCAGAGACTCATTATTTGGAGCTTAAACTCTTAAACCAGGCTGATAATGGTTTTGTATTTTATCATTTAGTCTTTTAAAGGAGCACCGTGTAACTTTTAGCTCACAAATATATATCCATCTCTTTTTGATGGTTCTTAGACGAGAGATCAGTAGAATCATGTCTGTTTCACTGACACAGTACCCTCAGCTGGACACAAACCTCCACTGTAGCTTTACGGGTCAATTAGAGGGATCAGCGCCCTCTACTGGCTGGAAGTTACACAGTGTCTCTTTAAATGCCATCTGTACTTGATGTCCAACTAAACTATCTACAGTATCCATCCATATATTCTTATGTTAAAAGTTGTTCAAATCTGTATTATTTCTTGGTTCAAGATATTTGCTAAATACTCCCTTTTTTGAAGGTAATTAGAGCTCAATCTAATTTAGGCAAAACGAACTATTATCGAGATGAAAATGTGGTTTGTAGCCTGGGTTTGACTTTGGAGAAACACTTGTCATGTTTACAACACAGACTAAAACAACTATTCATTTATAAGAAGTTCAGGGCTTCTTTAACTGAGCAGTACTTGTTTATTTCATGTTTGTGCGATGTCGAACGGCCCCTAGGGGCAAACAGTCTGCTCCACAAACACAATGTCAACATATTAACAGTGTAAACATCTTAAGGACTGACAATGTTTCACCAGAGACTTTGCATCTATACAAACACAGAGCACTTTCTCACAGAGATTCTGGTGTTTTGTGGTGTTTTGGTGGGACACATTCATCTATCTTTGTGTGTGTTACATTTAGGGCCAGGGCAGTAAGGCTATAAAGCTGCCTCACTTGGTTTGATACAGCCTTCTGTAGCTTTGATACGGTGGACTGGCAGAGTACAGAGGCAGGCTTCTAATGGGAAATTCTCCACCAACGTTTATATTAAACTTATTTCAAAAACAAGCGCTCATACATTTAAAGAGGCTGCTTTACTCTGGTTGTGAACTGACTACTGCACACATGTACTGCTTTGCATAGTGGAATATTTGTGTTTTCATAAAGCCAAGCTGAGTTGTTAGCACAAACAGCTTCTAGTCTCCGTTACAACCTCCCTTTGTGAGTAAAAAATGGAAAAAAAGACACCCCACCTTTACAGAAAGAGACTTTTTTACAGACGGTGAAGGTGGAAATATCCCGCAGCAAAAAAAAAAACAGATGCTTTTCACTGATGTGAGTTGTTCGAGTTTAATATTACATCCCAGGGAATCCAAATGTAATATGTATTTCAATGAGCCCTTACTTTGAGTTGGAAACGTAAAAGCAAAGTTTACTCCAAAGAAGCAGAAAGTCCATGAAACCAGATGCCTCTCAAACTCAGGGATAAATATCATTTGTAACGCTCGCCCTGGAGAGCCTCGGTGCCATATGGCCTAAGCACTGTTTAAGGAGCCTCGTAGTGGAGCCAAAAACATTTGCGCCCCGCACTCTGTTTGACGTCCCCTCCCTGTGTCCCCTGCGCCACTCTCACTGCTCTGTTGTTCTGTGCTCACACTGGCGTCTTTAGCTCGTGCTGGCTCTCTCTGGCTCCCTCCAGGCGAACATCATGTGCTCCTCTCTGGCTCTGATCTCACTGGGGAGCGCTCCTGTCCTGCTACTACCCCTCCCAGCGGCTCTCGCTCCGGGCCCTTCCCTCTCTCCGGCAATCAGCATCCCTCTGTTTTCCTCCTTTCACTCCTTTACCAAAGAATTGATTCATATTCCTTCCATCTTCTGCAAGTCAAATGTTCCCTCTCCAATAACTTTAGCTTTAATGCTGAGGCTGGATATCCCACTCTGTTGGCATTTGAGAAAAGTTCAGCAGCGTGACATTGGCTCATTCTATTTCTGCAGCTTTAGCTCCGATGAGGTCCCAGGCAAGTTAAAAAATGTATTTTTAGTACACATGGAATCAAGGCACTGTGCTTAGCTTAGCTTAGCACTAAGAAAGATTGTTTTTCAGCAACCATCTGTTCCATTTATTCAAATAATGAACATGCTGGTCTGCTCTTTGACTCTTAAAATCTTTATTATATATTTATTTGTTCAGAAATCTGAGTCAGTTTGTATAACTATCTCTCATCTACTCTTATTTTGAAAAGGTTTCGTTCACACTTGGAAGCCACAGTTCCAGCTCCTCTCTTTCTTGCTCCACAGTTAAAAGCTGGCATTATCCTCTCAATTCACCTTGAGCTGCATTATGTCCGTCCAGTATGTTGGATATAATATAATAAGAGAGCTGGTGAGAAGTACCACTTTAGGAAGTTACAACTCTGAGCTCCTGGACGACCTCCTGACTGTGTTAAGAGATGAGGCTGGATATTATTATTATTATATTCATGGAAACACAATATGCAGCACCTTATTCTGTGAGTGAAGGAGGTTTGGCCGATCCCTCTTCAACACTTCCTGGTAATGACTCCTCCTTCACACTTCACTCTCTCATCCTCCTCTTCTTCACCACTGAACCTTTGAGAACAGGTCACGCTCAGCTGTTTTTAACCTCTTTCACATTTCACATCTTTCATTTAAAACAGAACTGCGGGCTTCCTTTTTAAGCCACTCTCTTTCGAATGTCTCGTGCCTATTTTAAAACTAGTCCACGGCTCAGTAGTCTGTCTGTCGACCACAATCATTAGGCCAGGCTTTCCATCTTATTTGTTCTCCCTTGGCCCCTTTTATCTCATTATGTAGACTTTTGTTTCATTTTTAGAAAGATGTGGCCACCATCTTGCCACAAATGACTGCCAATATACCCCCAAGGAAAGTCATTTTCTACAAATTGCTCCGATTGAGCTGCTAATGGCTGTAATGGATAGCCTCCAGGTGAGTGCCTGTTTGTGTCCATCTGTGTAGGAGCGCTGATTTATCATGCCTTATGTCCAGACTTTTTAATACAGACAATGTTTTACAGGCAAATGACAGCTGTGTTTATTGCCTGGTTGTGTTTGCTGATTCATTGGAGCCGAGGAAAACGAGATTCAAGATCATCTAATATTTTGGTTTAAAGCACACATGTCAAACTCAAGGCCCGGGGGCCAAATGCGGCCCTTTGCAATGTTGTATGTGGCCCTCCAATACATTTGTTAGGTGATTTTTTTCATTAATCAGAGACAAAAGGCACTAAACGATTCTAAAGATATGAAATAGGTAAGAATGCCTCCACAAAATGACATATCAAAAACCAAAATAAGGCTTAAAATGAGGCAAATTGAAGTGAATTCACGAAATTGTGTGTTCAAAGGCAGAAAATTAATGTTAAAAACTAAATAAATGTAAAGTTTCATCTTCATGTCAGTCTTCATCATATCAAACATTGTAAAATGTAATAAAACATACCCAAGACTCGCAATCTTAGGCCCCTAAAATGATTCTTAATTACTATGGTGGCCCATCACCACTTTGACACCACTGGTTTTAAGGGACACTAAAGGTAAATAAGAATAGTCACATACTATAAAGGTAGAAGACATAATGGGACCATATTGTTTGGTAATATAATGTGGAGTCACTGAGTAAAAGCCAAAAAAAAAAATCAATTTTCTTTAAAAAGTTTACCATTTTGCTCAAGTTTTGTACTACACTTTCTGAAAGCCTGGAGGCAAACTCTCTGAGCAAATGTCTCATTTTCTATGTGGATTACTAATGTTGACAACCAAAAGTCAAAATTCTCTATACTGAACTTTAAATGTAAAGTATATTTGTTCTGTATAAACAAACCTGTTGGAATAGGAATGATCTGTGACTAAAAAGAGCCATAATGTGTGTCATTCAAGTAATCTCTGGATATAAGTCCAATTTAAACCACTTAAAATCTGTCTAAATCCAGTTCTGATCAAGATAATGCAATTTTAAACTGGTTAAGGTCAGAGATTAACCACTTAGAGGCTTCAAAAACTGGTTATAACCAAGTTGAATGCATTTAGAACTAGTTAAAGTCTTTAAAAAAACATCTATAAACCGGTAAAAGCCACTCAAAACCAGTTCCCGAACAAGTTAAACACATAAAACCCACACAAATCCATCTGTAAGCAGTTTAAACCCACTTAAACCCAGTTAAAGCACAAATTAAAGCACTTTAAACCAGGGACTGAGCTGGAACGAGATGGAAAGAATAAAAACACGAGTCTGAAAGTTGCACGCAAACTTGTCCACTTTGTGAATGTAAACGGCGTGATGCACACAGGTAATTGTAGAGCGGTCCGGAGATGAGTAATGTCTGTAAAGTAACAGCTATGACAGGACATCTGTAATGTTAATGAGCACTTTTAATGGGATCAGAGTTCGCTACAATCAGTGTCCCCAATTTACAGAGATAAGGACACTCTGTTCTAGCTGGGAGCTGATGCAGGACAACGGTGCAAACTTCACTCTCAGTATCCACAGATAATGACCTTCCAGATACAAAGGAAATTAAATCAAGCATAACATAATAAAAGTGCTGTGTAGGTGTCATTCTGCAGTAATCTTCTTTGTTGAACTGAGACGCAACAAGACAAAAACTAAATAATATATCGCAGGTTGCACTTTGACCCAGTGTTTTTTCTGCAGCGTTAGCCTCCGGGGCAGTAGTTGGTGGTGATGTGTTAACGTGCACGCAGCACTGTGATGTGCGAGTGCCGTGGACATGGGTGAAGCAGGCGGAGGTTTGCGCGGCCGACCCAGGACGCTTTGTTACTGCCTTTATTACTGACCTTGAGATTCTGAAGCCAGCCAATCACAATTCAGCCCACTGGCAGACCGAGGAGCACGGCGAGCTAATGAAGGCTCCCAAATCCACTTATGTTCATTTTATGCTGCACTCTTGAACCAGAGCTGCTCATCAGCATCGAGGCGTGTGTATGTATGCATATGGATGTATTTTTGTCTTGCTACAGTTAGCCACAATAGGCAGATGTAATTTGTTTCTTCTGTCTCTCCCTGGTGCATCTTGTATATTAATATTAGTGACTCATCTCTCCTGCTCTGTCTTCTTCTGTCCTTCTTCTTTTCACTCCAGTAACTTTCCCTTTTCTGTGATAACGTGTATAAAATTTAAGCTAAATTAAAAAAAAAGAGAAGTTGCATCGTTACTGTGTTCAATTCTGTTCAATTCGAAAAGACAACACCATAAAAGTTGCACGTGTATGTTTCAGGGGTACGTGTTGTTGTGTCACACGTGTGTTTGTCTACATCTTAGCTTTACATAAAAATGGTGAGGCCCGCTTCATTAAAATCTACAGTATTGAAACATTTGAAGGTACAAGGCAGAAACTGAAGACAAATGAATGTTGATGAGGTTTGTCAACGAAGCACAAAAGACGTGAACCACCTCTTCAGACTGAGACCGGTGTTGTGCTGAGAACCGCACCCCTGCTGTCAGATGCAGTCGTCTCAAAGTGTAATAACTGTGTTTGTTTTATCAATGACACACAGCACATTAGACCTCTGCAGCTGTTGTAGATATATTTCTCTACAACTTACAACGTACTTCTCAATAAATTAACTGCTGTTGATAATTTACTCTAATCAATCACAAATTTAACTTTATTAATCCCCAAAATGAAATGTTATGTCTCTTTAGATAATTCAGAGTGATTGATCGTACGCTCTTATTTCAGTCGTTCTGTCCTGCAGCTACTGATCTCAGACGTCCACTGACTTCTCTCTGTTGTAAAAAAGTCCAATGCAGGGGACGATCCATGTTGTTCATCACAGCATCCATCCTTTTGTGTGTCTGTTTCCAAACTGCTTCAACCTATCTGTCCAAACTAACACCTAGAGTTAAACCAGCCCTCTCTATTCTATTTTTGAACAGACTTGCTTTGTATTAACTTTTATTATAATTATCTTTTATTTCCAGTCCTAAAGTCGGCCTTTACACAAACACAAATCCCTGTTCTCTGAGTCTAGTTTGGAAACTCACTATGATTAAAAAAAAACTTTATATAAACCTGAAGAAGACACTTTCTAATGTGTATCTTTTGTGGTTTATATCTAAACCTTCAGAATGTTATATTTATTGGGTTTTAAGTCGGTCATTGATATTATTTTCCTGTTCTAAATTTATAAATAACATCTCAGCTAAATAGTGAGCCTGTGAATTGTAACAGATCATGAGATATTTGGCAGTATTTCCACAAAAACAAAGTATACAATGCTGTGAGCTTATACATCCCCACAGTTTCCTGCATTAACAGTGATACATATTTTAATGACGTGTAAAAGCATGAAAAAGCCAACGGAGCCATCGCTGCCGCCAAAATTGCTGCATGGCTATTTTAACAAGTCAATTTCATGCTAATGTGACCAATGCTTACCGCGCCAGAAAATTATAAACAGCTTTCTCCTGCAGTTCTGAGCGGGACGGACGAGGGGGAGGGAACAAAGTGTGCGGTGCCAAACAGCGGTAAGTAAGACAAAACATTCTCATTCAAGCTTCAAAGTCGGTGTATTCATACGCTCGCATCTGTGTGGATCTGCTGTGTGCTCTGAACAATGCCTGTCAGGAAATAGAAAGAAGAAATGACAAGACTCTGCAAACACTGAGACCATCTGAGTCACAGCACTATAAATATTTGTTGTATTTTTGTAGAGTTCACCAATTACCTCTTTTTGTGGTCAAATATGCAATTAATGGGCAAACTTTTCCAACTGAGTGGAACATTCAGAACACAATAACAGCCTTCACATATGAATCATTTATTTTCTATTATCCCCACAGCCCGCCTACTCTCTCACTTTACCTCCATACCCACAAATGATGTACATAACCCAATCAAAAAAAGGAAAAAAAAACACCCTTCTTTTTAGATTTCCAATGTGAACGTGCAGGTCTACTCCAATGCACTCACACAAAAGAATCAAATGGACAGCTTTTAAGGCACTGAAGACAAAAAAGTCATCCACTGAATCAAAGTGAAGAGTGTGTGCGAGCGAAGAAAAGGGAGCACGGAGCCATGAAAAAATAAGCTCTTCTTCACATCACACGAAACCAGGGGCTTTTTGGCACAAAGCACGGAGCCACAAGACAAACCAAAAGACAGAAAACGACGGTAATGGAAGCAGCACGGCGTTTGTATTCGAAAATACATTTACACCGATGTAAAACAATCAGATTTCATTTGATCCTGAGTGAATATTAGCAAGACAAATCATCCATAATACGCCTATCGAATCCCATTTGCTGATATTGTAGAGTGTTAAGACGCCTCTGAATACCACAAGGATTACATGAGTTGGTCTTGTTCTTCCTCTTCTTTCGCTCTCCACCTCTCCTCTGTCTCAGGCTCAGTCCTCCCGAGCCCTAACATTATACAGCATAATGGAATATCGACAGCGACGCTCCATTGTGCTTTAGACACACACGGTTCAGCCAACAGATGAGCCCATTTCGGAAAATGGGAACCAATGTGCTTCTAATGCGCCGAGGCCCGAAGAGTACGGCGTGGAGTGTATGTGAGGGATTGAATATCGCAATCTAAATCTTATCGTGCGGCGAGGCGCAGGGAGGAATCCTTGATGAACGCAGCGCACGCCGACATCGACTGAATCTGTTGTTCAGCTTCTGTCCATCACGCCGAGAAAACGTCGGTTTGTCTGTTTCACTTTTTTTATTTCTATTTATCTCATTTACACCTGACAGCTGTTGTTCTGACAGAGAACTCGAGTAACAAGCACAAAAGGAAATATTACTTGCAGCCCTTCAAAGTGGGATAATGAGTGGGGGTTTTTTTAATCAAAACTGTGCAATATTAAGGCGCTTCAGTGGCTCATTTGGTAGCGCACATACCACATACTCAAGAGACCCTGGTTCGATTCCGGCTTGAGTCATAAGCTCAATCTCCCACCCCGCCTCCATCAAAGAAAAAGCACCAAAACAAAAAAACAAAATGTGCAATTGTGACATGTCTAGGCACATTTGTCTGTCCTTAATGTGAAACTACGTTAAAGTAAGAGTAAGGCTCGGGAAACAGGATAATTCAGATGAAAAGTGGCAACACAGTTAACCTGGTAAACACACATCTCTTTCTATATTTGTCACAGTCTGACTCCGTTCAAGGCGCTGCGTCGTCTCATTACTCTGGTGATGTGTGTTTAAACATTTTCCTCAAGGTGAGTCTAGACAGCCCTCAAAACCTCCCGGTCCAGCCACAATAGTCCAAATGTAAAAACTAAAATAATATCTGAAGATTAAACACACATCCCAGTTTCTTTTTTAAATCTTTGGTATTATTTTGCAAAATTGAAGGAATAAAATGACTCAGACAAGGACCTTCCTATTTATTCTGAATGATTACGTGTTTTCCTTTTACCTGACCTCTGAAAAACTAAAATAGAATGAATACATCTTGTTATACATTCACTGGTACATGACGTCTTTTATGGATTCTGTAAAGACTTTCCCTTCAGCTCAATGAGTGTTTTATTGACTGTTAACACATCTGTCTGTGTCTAACAATCTTTTTGTAAGGCGCTGATAAAAAGTGTTATTGGAAAAATTGAAATGTAAAAACGTAAATGATAAAATGGTACATGGCACGCTTTTCTATGGCGCTTTTATCTACGCTCGTGGGCACTCAAAGCACTTCCATTCACCTGTTCACACACATTCACTCACACACTCTCTCACTGTGGCGGTGGTAAGCTGCCTCTGGAGCTGCAGCTGCCCCGGGACAGACTGACGGAGACGTGGCTTGCCCAAGGACACAACAACCACGAGTATAAACCGGGGACGAGGGATTGATCCAACAACCTTCAGATTATTGACGACCTGCTCTACTTCCTGAGCCACAAAAGACTCGCTGACCCTTCAATAAGTATTCAGTAACTGCATAGATATGTATATTTACAAATATATGGATCATTACAATAGCACTGATTACAATATCTGAGATTTACTTACACAATAACATTATGGATGTCCTGTTCAGTCTTTAATATTGGTTTAGCTCAAGCTTTGACAAGTGGAAGTTAGTCCAGAGATTAGCATTTCTTTATATTTTGTAAAATCAGTTCAACTTTATGCTATGTCAACAATAATTCAAATATTGCAGCTCATATTATTGATGCAATATTCAAAATACAGTAGTTATTGCACTTTTTTCTGATGTTGTTTCTGTTTTGCTTGAATAAACACTAAAAGAAAACTGCTAAACATTTTCTTTGACACAAGTGTTTACGTTCCATTTCTCTTTTGAACTTTATCTTCAGAAAGAAAATCAAACCAATGAAATGGACAGGCTCCTGCGGACGTACGGCTGTGGATTTACATAACTGAACTACGTAAAGAAGAGGCTAATGATGATTGAGTCAAATGAAGCGGAACAAGGAAAAGTGTTTCTAGGGGTCGGCCACTCCTCACGAAGACAACAAGAAGTGAAATGGAAGGAAATAATGGGTCACTTATAACACAAAGAACAAAAGCAAGTCAAATGTAAATATGGAGTTCAATTCAGATGCAACCAGAGAGACAGAATCTGCAATTATTCTATGTTTAATGGAATATATGCTTTCCTTAATCCATTTGTCACACTCAAGTCTTCCTATGAAATCTATAACAAATCTGCACATCTCTCATAAAAATAAAACATTCTGCTTTTCCTTCATTACTCCTTCAGCCAACCCTCAAATCATTTCCCTCGCACTCTTAAAGCGCACGCAGCCGTAATGACTTGTGGATCCCAAACATCCAAACCATCCATCCGTTTATCTCCGCTCTTATATATTCATCTGCCCACGTGTCCATCCACTCATTCACACATCGCTCGCTCCGCACATCCATCTCTTTGCCACTATTTCATTTAGCTCACTGGTTGAATGACTGGATGAGCCGAAGGATGAACTCAAGGACTGCAGTATTAATGGTCATCAGGGTTTATGGTTCGCCTTTAAAGTCAGTGAATCCGCCTTCTGCTCCATCCGTCTGTCCCCAGCTCAGACTTATCCATTCAATCCCTGGTTTTTAGTATTAGTATATTATTAGCACTTGAAGAGGCATGTGGTCTGATTTGGTGAGGCCTAGAGGAAGACAAAGACTGTGGAGACCCCTGTAGTGGTATATTATGAGCACTTAATATTGTTGAATTAATACTAATGAGCCATAATAACAAAAGAAAACACAGAAGATTATAATAGTTTCTAAATTACAGACTGATTGGATCGTGAAAAATTAGAGTGTTTATCTCCTGACTTTCTCCAGAAGGACAACAAATGTATCACATAAACACAATCCTTGAACAACATTTATGTCATTTATTGTTTAAAGCCTCTTGGATCGCATCTATACTTCCCACTCTGGCTCTTGTGGGTATATTTAATGACATATCTAGCCCTTCTGTGGTGTACACACAGACCTCACCTAAACCTCAACCTTGTTTTACACACTCTGAACCAATGGCCCAAACTTAAAACCACAAAATCTGTTTTCTAACATGTGTGCACACGTCTTATGAGACATTTGCAGCGTGTGAACTCACAGGTCAGCCCAGAGTCCAGGTGATTTTCCTCCTGAGTGCACTGAGTGTGAATGAGGTTTGAGAAAGCACTCAACAAAGATTTATGTGCTTTCTCATCAAGTCGAGGGTTACAAGCCTCAGCAATACATTTGAAATACTGAAATTATCCCAAAAATGAGGTATTATTACTGAACTGTATGGAGCTGTGCAGCCTCTAACATCTCATGTTAGTTTTACTGTAGCTTTTACATTGCACACACTAAACTACTACTACTACAGTCAAGGAGTGACATATTTAGGACAGTCCTTTTCTGAATAGGATACTTATAGCTCTAGATCTAGATCTGTTGGGTGGTGTTATGGCCTGTGGTCTCTGGTCTATGGCTTTTTAAATGCCTTTAAAACATTTGCGGTCTCACTGTAATGACCCTCCACAATTGTCACAGATGAATATTGTGTACTTCCCTGGTTATAATTTAAGGGTTATGCTTGTTTTATGAAATTTGACAATAACATGGAATGCAGCTTCTTAACATGAGCAACAAGACTGATGAGAGACCACAGTCACGTCAGAAATATATGGAAATATATGGACTCGGCTCATAACACATCCACTTGATAACAAAAGCTTGGAGTTGCCCCGGCACCAGTCTGTCACGAGGCCCAGGGCAGAACCACACACTTGTATCTAATCCTTGTTATGATCCTGGTCTGTTTCTCTCGGCACTGAACCTCATGAAATGATTTATGTATCTGTCTTTGCCAGAGTCTGCAGAATCTAGCTGCAGGTAGTCGACGAAAGAACAGAAAACATTGAGAAAGGAAATAAAGTTTGATCAAAAACAGTGTATTTTACACTTTTAAATGGCAACCTTTGCCTTGAGGAAAACAGTAAAGTGGCGTAATCTGTACACAGTCCTTCTCTTATCCTTGAAAAAGAACCTTGTGAAAAGTACCTTTCCCTAAAACACACTTGAATTATGAGACAGCTAATAATAAGTTCATTAAGTTCAAAATGAGAAGGTGCCAATGTTTGCTTTTTATGTAGTCATTATTTATTCTGGTCTGTTGGCAGATGAGGCCAAGTAGATGTTGGAGCCAGAAGTGCATCGTCCTCCCTTTGGTCCAGAGGGAGGTCCTGTTTAAGTTGGCTCTTTGAAGCTGGATTATGATATGTTTTTGAAGATGGAGAAGCTGACATGTCTAGTCTATTGTTTGACATTATAAAGGTGTAACTTTGCTCAAAAAACATCTTAAAGCAAAGCCATACAAAATCAAGTGAAGCTTGGTTAGAGGAGCCCCATACAACTGACTATAATTATGATCCCAATTGATTCTTATCACATTAAAGAGCAGTAACGCAGTGATAAAGGGAATACAGGGTGTGTACTGTACACTGTCCATGACCCTGAAGTGCTCAGAAATAAGAAATATTACAGTGCAGAAGTCAACTAACCCGCTGAGTAACTGGGGCAACATGGGATGGAAATAATTCTTGTTTTTTTTTCTACACTCAAATATAATGTGCCAACTTTAGTGTTTTGAAATAGAAAGTCCTTCACGAAGCCCTTGAAAAACAAACACTTAGCAGCACTTTGTTGTTCTGCTCCTCTTTAGTCAAATTCCACACTGCATTTTCCCCAAAAGAGGGTTTGTTCAGGTACAAAGTGTTAGTAAATGTGACCTTTACAACTCTAAATAATTCAGATGTCTCATTGGTCTGGAGTAGGGCCCTGGGTGGATTCATTACCTTATATTACCACTGCTGTCCTGCACAAGGGCAAACCCAAATCCTTTTGTGCTCCACTTCTCATCAACGTTCCTGAGCTTCGGAAAAGGATTGTAAATCGGCTCGGTCTTATGTCCGCTCCCGACAGACAGAGGATGCTCATTCTGAATAAAACTCTGCCTTGTGCAATGCTGCTGGTTATAATAACACTGAAAAATCCTGGAAAAATAGTATGACCTAGCATTTTAAGAGTTACATTGATAAAAAAAAAACTCATCCATGCTTTGAATTAAGAGGTAAATGTGAGCTTTTTAATTCAAGAGAGCTACTACAATAGAGATTTGGGGTTTGGATGAATTGTGAAACATGACAGAAGAGTGCACTCATTTTATTGCAGTAGGTGTGTGACAAAGAGATACTAAAGAACAAAGGGAAAGGCATCACAAGGACAGCAAGGCCCACGAGCAACATGTGCAAATGTGCCCCTCAGCTTCACACACGTGTCATTTTCCGCTCACAAAGCTCACTCATACTTTCCCCGGAGGAACATTTACACATGCTCACCTCGGCACACCTCACACTGCAGTCTGTAATCAGAAACATTCAAATAAATGACTTTTTTCATTTCATATTTCCACCCACTCCTCCCCCAGCCCACTAACAAAGCACCAGATAGAAACGATAACACAAGACTCAGATCAAATCCACCAAGAAGAACAGGGAAACTCCCCGATGGTTTCTGAGTTTGTTTGCCAAGGCAGCTTTGGCAAAGGTTGCCAGATTTGTGCGTTGCCAGGTGTTGGGATTACGGGTATTGTTTACTGAGGAACAAGTGGATTAGCAGAGGGAGCAAGACACAGACAATAGAGCACATTACATTACACCGACTCAACGCGGCTGCTACAAAGAACTCATAACACAACTATGAAGGCGACGCTATTGACACTGTTTATTTAGACTCATTAAAGACTTTGACAACTACAGTCAGAGGGATCATTTGAACATGAAGCTCAATATGTGGACTGAAATGGACTCTATGAGCAGGATTAATGCACAAACACAAGTCTCAAGATTTCAACAATGCAACCTCCTACTATTATTGGAATAATACAGTATGGTTATTTTAAGGGGAACATTGATAAGCACTGAAGGATATTGGAGCTATGAAGAGGCAGCTCTGGAATACAATAAAGCACATGTATAACACTGATTATCTCTTCATACTGGCTCCGTTTAGTGAGTGGGATATATTAGCAGCAGGTGAACATTTAGTCTCAAAGTAAAGAGTAAAGATTTGAGTGAGTTTGACAAGGACTGGGTCAGAACATCTCCAAAACCTGACTCTTGTGGGGTGTTTCCGTCTGCAGTGGTCAGGGTGTATCAAAAACAGTCCAAGGATGGAACAGAGCTGAACCAGTGACAGGGTCAGGGGTCAGGGGTCATTGATGGACATGGGGAGAAAAGGCATGTTCAAACAGACCCAGAGCTCATGTTACTGAAGAAGATAATGCTGGTTCTGATAGAAAAGTATCAGAATACACAGTGAATCACTTTGTTTGCCGCAGACCAAAAACTCAATGTGATATTTGATTTCCATTTTGTAGACAATTTTCTGGGTGTTTTTATTTTGAAAAGTGATACTTCTGCTGCAGGCTCTTCCCTCTATTTCTCTATTTGACTCACTCTCAGAAAGCTGTTTTTTTTCTGCCAAGTTAAGCCCAGACACAAAACTGAGCAAATATCAGTGAAACACTATTGTCACTGGAGAGCTTCTTTAAAAAAAAAAAAAAGGGGGAAAGGGCCAAGAATGACACAATCAGGAATGACACAGCAGAAAACAAGACTGATAACAAAAAGAAATGTGCAGAATCACTCGAGTGATGGCTTTATCCAACAAGTGATTCATATGTCTGCACACAAAATTAAATCACACACTGTTCTGTTGTTAAAGTCAAGGTGGACTCTCCTGAGGTCGAGAGAAGATGAGTGCTACTAAGAATGTATCACAGATCGTTTTGGTTGGTTATAAAGCGTCATGTATTTGCTTCCATACAAACAATAAACTGTATAATATGCCCATGGAAATTATGTGAGTGTTATTCTCGTCTGTGGTGCAAAAAAGGTTGGGGACTGATGACTTCCTCTTGATCTAACTTGAAACTGATGACCTTTAATATTCAATAACAGGTCCATTAATTCATACAATTCTCATATAAAGACATTTAAATCCTAATCTTCACCACTTCCACGCAGTAGAAGGTGCAGAAACGGAGAAAACAAAAGTAAAGAACTGTGAGCCAAAGATGACTATCAATATGCCCCAGTTGCTTCATAAACGTCTATTTGTTTTGACGTGCTTCAACACTTCAGACTTTTTAAAGAGCCATGTCCCGCATTAAACACAAATCTGTGAATCTCCGGAGACATCCTCTCGAGGTAATTCATTTGAACATGCACTAAAGCAATGTGTGATTAAACAGACACAAGCGAACTTGAAAGGCTGTATAATTTTGAATCAAATTAAATAAGCACTTATGCAATAAGAAGAGTAAACAAGCCCATTTTGGCATTTGTTGTTGTGTTTTGCTTCAGACCATGACATTAAGTTGTTAAAGAAAATCATCATCACACAAATGTTGTGCTGCTCTGTGGGAGTTCACTTATGCACAAACAAGTCACACATGTTTCAGTGTGTGGCGTTTACATAACGAGATGAGCATTTTTAAAACGCAATTTAAATTTAGTTTACTTATGTCAATATCTTATTATTTCTTTGATCTTTCAGTTTTTTACAGACGTTTGTGAAGTTTAGTTATTTTATTTCTGCAAAAAGAATCTGAATGTATTGTTAAATGGTTGTAGGGTCCTGCTTCCTCCCACTGTTCACAGACATGTACAGGAGAAGTGGTGGATATAAAGTCCCAATATAATGACAGAATGTGAGAGTGTATTGTTGTATGTCTGTGTATGTCTCTAAATGTAAAGCAGCTGGGATATGTGCCCACTGTTAGATCAGATTAGACTGGATCTTTATCTGCACTTACACACAATATTAGGAACAACAATTATAAACACAAATAATTAAAACTGTGAAGGAGAGTTTAAGAAGACTTTGACATCAGTCAGTCAGCATGAAATTAACAAGCATCAATGTTCAATCAATGCTATACCTTATTAAAATTAACAGGGCAATAACTGCTTTTAAAAGACAGAAATGTGGATGTTGTTCGAAGAGATGGGATAAAACCATTCCAGAGAGTGGCCTTCTATATTTTAGTGTCAATTGATTCATTAAAGTTCAACAAACTGAGAGATGAAAGTCTCTGCAGTGTCTGGTTGAATAAGGATGAAGATCTGAAAAGAAATTCTGAAAAACTACTGCCAAATCAGTAGATACGTGAACATATCTATACCTAAAAATAAAAAAATGTATAATTACCATTAAGTTTCCAAAGATAAATCCCTATGTGAGAACAAAGATGTGTTGAAAGCCGTTCTATGAAGCAGTTTCTTATCTATTTCCCCGTGCCAGGGTTATGTAATCTAACCTTAGAAAGTATAGATGAGAAAAAAAAGTGACACTTTTGTGATGTGCAAAAACTAAAATATCAAAAGTCAGAAAAATCAGATATAAAAGCAATGTGAAGTCAAAGAAGTAGTGTCTGAGGAAACACTGATAGAGATTTAACAGGGCGCTGTCCATGGTCCTGAATGAAGACAGCCTACATTTCATCCAGAATCTGAAGGAGCAGATTCAGCAGAAGTTTATCTGCGCTGCCGTTTCTGTGGGTTTGCAGAATCAAGCTTCCTTTAACCTTTACCCTCTCACTCGTTAAAATATCCACACTATTTTGAGCTCGAAGAAATACGGAGTGCAAAGGCCATCTTCTAAATCTCTAAATTAAGTGTGAACGGGCCAAGTGAGTTGACTCATCCCACTACAGGATCACCTGAATATACAGTTCACAACCTATCTACCCACTCCACCACCTGTCTCTCCCGATGTGTTGCTCTAGGCCAGGCGCCCTGCCAACCACTGACTCATGAGCCTCTTTGCTTTACTTCGGCAAACACACACACACTAAACACACGCTGAAAATAAAGCGAGATAAGGCCGGACAGGCGAACTCTGCACAGATTCTTAAAAAAACAAAGCACCCAAACATATTCCTTTGGTAGAAAAGCACATCCTCCAGAACTTTAACCCAGATTAACGCTCGTTCGGCTGCGCGGCTCAGTCAGCCGTGGCAGGATTTTCCGACCGCAGGAGCACAGGTGTTGTCGGGTTAACGCTTAATGCTTTCGACGTGCACAACAAGGCAACTTCAGCTGCAGATTCAGTGGCCCTTATTGACATGTTGACACCTGGAAAAAGCTGATGAATTAACTCAACGACTCACCAAATATCAAACAGGTGGCTGGGCAATCGGAGGCTCAAGTGGTTCTGGTCATTATTTATTTTTCTTCAAACAGGATTCATGGTGCAGTACATTTAACCCTTACTTGTTTTGTTTGATTGAAAGACTCCAGACAAACAAGCGATAAGTCTACTGTATTTTCCTGAAGTGCCAGTCACTGCCAGCATCATAGATCCAACATAAAGAAGAGAACATAAATACAACGTACACCTGCCTCTTCTTGTTTCAGGATTACAGCAGAGGGACAAACTTCAAAGACTGGAGCAGCTGTTTAAACTATGTTGTCAATCAATGTCAAAAGAAATCCTTTATTAGACTCCCTTTATGCTTCACTGGCTTTTATTTAATCGTGTGCTTGAATGAATGACTCACTGATTTGGCCGATAATGGGCTACATCTCCCAATTGACTGTTCAAAGTATGAAGGCCTGTTGGGTTACACACAAATGAATCCAAATAAATAGAGTGTAAAGACATAAAGACCTGAAGAGATGACTTCATAAAAATAACGTTAAAATGAAACCAGTGGTGCTTTTGTTTGTTGACTAAGAGTAAAATCAAATCAAATCTGGGAAAAAAGTAATGTTCTGGTCGTCTCAGGTGAATGTATTAGTGAAGTCGTATGATTTTAATTTAAGTTGGTTGGTCCGGACCCAAACAACACCGTCCCAACCATATGTGTTCGACGCTGCTGAAGTCTACCACTTACAAATATGCATAAGAGAACAGCTGCTGCTCAGTAATGATGTGGTCTGCTCAGACATCCCCCGAGAAAAGCTCCATGCTAAACAGTTCCACTTGGAAACGCTTGTTTAAGTGGAGATAAGTTTGGCAGACAAAGAAGAAGAAGATGAAAACAAAAAACAGAAAAAAACATGTTGAAAAAGTACATATAAAAGGCATATTTCCTGTTGTGATGGTCGCAGGAAAAGAACATTCATTAGAGAAATTTGTAGTATTAAGTAGTGCTGTATTCAAGATGGCTGACCAAGACCAAGACATGTACAAGACTGAGTCAATACCAACTATATTAGGGTCAAAACTACAAAACTGTTTATGATACACTGTAATAGATACAAGGGAACAGTGAAAACAGTCCAAGTCCAGTCTTAGACCAAGTCCAGACTCATGGAGGTTAGTGTTTGGTGAAGGAGACAGAGTTAGTCCAGTCTTAGACCAGGTCCAGACTCATGGAGGTCAGTGTTTGGTGAAGGAGACAGAGTTAGTCCAGACTTAGACCAGGTCCAGACTCATGGAGGTTAGTGTTTGGTGAAGGAGACAGAGTTAGTCCAGTCTTAGACCAGGTCCAGACTCATGGAGGTTAGTGTTTGGTGAAGGAGACAGAGTTAGTCCAGTCTTAGACCAGGTCCAGACTCATGGAGGTTAGTGTTTGGTGAAGGAGACAGAGTTAGTCCAGTCTTAGACCAGGTCCAGACTCATGGAGGTTAGTGTTTGGTGAAGGAGACAGAGTTAGTCCAGTCTTAGACCAGGTCCAGACTCATGGAGGTTAGTGTTTGGTGAAGGAGACAGAGTTAGTCCAGTCTTAGACCAGGTCCAGACTCATGGAGGTCAGTGTTTGGTGAAGGAGACAGAGTTAGTCCAGTCTTAGACCAGGTCCAGACTCATGGAGGTTAGTGTTTGGTGAAGGAGACAGAGTTAGTCCAGTCTTAGACCAGGTCCAGACTCATGGAGGTTAGTGTTTGGTGAAGGAGACAGAGTTAGTCCAGTCTTAGACCAGGTCCAGACTCATGGAGGTTAGTGTTTGGTGAAGGAGACAGAGTTAGTCCAGTCTTAGACCAGGTCCAGACTCATGGAGGTCAGTGTTTGGTGAAGGAGACAGAGTTAGTCCAGTCTTAGACCAGGTCCAGACTCATGGAGGTCAGTGTTTGGTGAAGGAGACAGAGTTAGTCCAGTCTTAGACCAGGTCCAGACTCATGGAGGTTAGTGTTTGGTGAAGGAGACAGAGTTAGTCCAGTCTTAGACCAGGTCCAGACTCATGGAGGTTAGTGTTTGGTGAAGGAGACAGAGTTAAAGATTCTTATTTAAGATTTTAGTTAAATTTAAAATGACTGAGGTTTTTATTCATCCCAAGAACAGACAAATATGCCATTTCTGGTCTTGATTGGTCTTGACGCCTGAATCCAAGACAAGACTGAGTAAAAATGAGTTTGAAACCATGACTAGACCAAGACCTTTACAAAACAGTGTTAAGACCTTTCATGACACTGTCTCAAATGCTACATCACTAGCATCAAGTGTCCCTTAACACTTTCCCAACAGATGTATAAAATATCCACAACAGAAAAAGCTAGTCTACCATAGTTTATTATATGTTCATGTACTTTCATTTCTGCGATTAATTTGAATTTGTTGTGTTCATGTGGCTTCTTTTTGTAAGGTCAGATTCTTATTGAGATTAATAATTTACTCCATGTTTAGTGAGTAAATCATCTGAGTTTATTAGCATTTAATGCTAAGAACAAGTCAGCTTTACTTTACCTTTTTAACAAAGGATTAATGCTGTTAAATTAAATGCTTAAACCACATGAATGACATAAGTCTAAGAGGTATAAGACTTCAGCGGTGGCTCTTTAAGTTTGGTCTCTGTTAAGGAATGCCAGGTTTCCTCATCTCCATATTGACATGAATCACATCTCAAATATATTAATATATGCACCGACATAAGTGTGGTTCTGCACATCCTTCTGGCTTTGTGTTTCTTCCGCCTCCAAATGTATTATTTAAGGAATCATGTAATATTTATATCAGGTTGTCTCTCCAATGTCAGCCTCAGATTGATGCAGGTTGCTCTGGTCTTTCTCGACAACGTTTGTAACTTACCAATAGTCATTGATAACTGTTGGAAATCCAATTATTAAGGTATACACAGCATTAGAGGAGTACATACAACACTGGGATTGACAGTCGGCCTGATACCTTCACAGTTAAAGAAGTTGTTGGCTCCAAAACTGGGAAAAGAGACAAAACTGCCCCATTGGAAATTGTAATTATAGAAAAATCTATGTCTCTGCCGTTGGATGCCAGTCAAGTGTGAATTTTAGGGGAAAAAACACAGTAGGTCAGTTGGAAAGAGTTTAGTTGAATAGTGCCTTTAGGGAAAAGATTTTGGAAAACTCTCAAATGCTTTAATTGGGACTTTATAACTCTCTCCAAACGTCCCACACGGGAATACAGGCTGGTGATTATAGAAGGAGAGAGTAACACACTTTCTCCATGTTTCAGTGTCGTTGTACTGTTTCCCCGTGTGTGCATCAACAGCTCAGTGCAAATGAAAAGTGAGTCCCCAGATCAAAACTAATTAGTAAGCTCTTATTGGAGAAGAGCTGGGAACAGCCCTGAAGCTGATAAGAGTATTATGAGCTGCTATTGTTTTAACTGTTCTTCATCCAATGAGCAACGGATATTCAATTAGTATGTTTCCTTCAGTTAAAATAACTTACATGAGGAGAAACTTGAATAGGTTTTTGTAATTAGGTCACACCTGTCCACATCAGACCAGTGAAGATCTGTTTGACTCGAATGTTAAAACAGCACTTACAGTTTGAAGAAATAAGTCCAACTCAGAGAATCACATACAGCAGTGCCACAGCACATTAGCACGGCTGTCAGCTTCTTTGGTGTATATAAAATCAAACATCCTTTGATGATAATTGTGTCAATTATGCAAAAACTGCATCAAATCCTTTAGCAGAGAATTACCAGATAATGTCTGATGGTGCACACGGTGCACAGAGAATAAAACATCATGGGTGTATTATTATGTAGCTTTAGCTCAAAGAAAAAAAACTCAAAGAAGCCTTTGAAGTTGAGAGTGCTTTTTGTAATGGCTGACATTATACTATAAAAGCATGTAATCCTGACCTGTGAGATAAACACCATACAAAATGAAAAGAAGTAAAGAAGAAAAAAGTCCATATTGTCCCTAAAGCCCTCGCCGTGCTCAGAATGTGTTCTGCTGCTGCAGCATGTGATCATCTGAGAGTTTGAGCTCACACATGTCCACCCTGCCCTCAGTTCACTGCACAAACACAAGCACAAACACAAACACAACCACACACAAACACACACACACACACAGCATGAGCCTCACAGAGTCTTGTCATGTCATGTTTAAAGAGCTCACTCTAACACAGGACTCACATGGTCAAAACAAACACTACACAAACACGTTAAAGAAGGATTGTGAAACTAAGAACTGACGGTCGACTAAACTTCACTGTAGTAGACTTCTACATTTGAGTCAGGTTTGAAATGATGAATTTTATGAAGATATTTAATGATCAAATGGTGAGCTAACAATGTGAAATGAGTTAATAGCATTTACAAGGACGTATTACTTCTTATGATGTGAGTAGACATAATGGAGTCCAAAGGTCATTTTCCACAGAGACGCACATTGAACTTACAATTTACAACACTGGACAAATTTAGAGCATCTCAGCCCAATTGTATCATCTCTGTTGAATGAACCCATGTTAGGAGCTGTTCAACCAACAGTTCATTTGTGAAAACTAGAACATATACTGCACCACTCTGTGTGTTTCCAGTGATTTCTATATTGTTAAACTGGAAATGTGCCATCATCTGTTATGGAATCCTAAACAGCTTGTGTTGAATATGCATTAACACACTTCTGACTGAATGTTCATTAAAACATTTGTGTGAGGTCATTTGCATAATTCCCAGTAACCTAATTATTTACATCACCATGACCCACATGCTTCAAGGTCTCGTGTGCCCGATCCCACACAAGCTTTTTTCTGACCTGGATTTACTTCACTAATTACAGTCCATATGGTCAAACAACCCACACACGTCCACATCATGCAATAATCAAGCTTACTTTTCTAATTCTACATTATCTGAAGCTATTCTGTTGAGTAGCATCTGGCTCTAAACTTAATATTTTAAATCCAGTGATCAAAGTGTAAAAATATATGGGTCTGCATCACATTATATTCAAGGAATAAACTACTGTAATGTTGTGATTAATAGTCAAAGAAATCTCTTGAGAAAATGCATTTATAACACAGGAAACAATTAGCATATGTAAAGACTCACATTTAAAATGTGTGCTGTATATGATTCATTCTAATGGCACTAATGGAAACCAGTATTTACTAAATTGTGTTCATAATGTGTTCATTAGTCTGTACTCACATACTCGATACCTGTTTGTGAACCAGGTCCAGATGGTTTCTTGTCTCTGCCTTGAAGCAGCAGCCACGTCTAAAGTAATCCTCACAAAACCAAAACTATGGCTATTTTTAAACATGGGCAGACTTGGACCATCTGAACTCAGACAGATGTGTTATTCAAAAGCAGACACAAGAGTTTCTGGAACAATCTGTAACTAACTCAGTAGGTATTTAAAGCATCCACTGCACAGAGAGACCGAGCACAAAGAAAGGTATTTTCCAGTTTTTTGGGGAAAAATGTTATTAAGGAGCTTAGCCAGAAGTTCCATTTTGTTGTGCTATAAACGAGGCTAACACAAGAACGCCTAATAAAGACTTGATGATTCATTTTTATCATCAAACTAACTTCCCGTTTTACTCCACTGGGGCTCTTCTTGGAAAATAGTCACATGGAATCTACTTTGCAGTGACATGTTTTTAGCTTTAGGCATTTCTGCGTTTTATGCAATGAGTGGGAACAATACCCAAAGAGGTAAACACAACCCGACACACACAAAGAAAACACACACACAGTGCTTTTCTCTGGCCTTAGATTCCCTTGCCCCCTCCTGTGCCCTCTTCACAGTTTGGAAATAGCCTGGCAGTAGCTTGTGGATGTCAGCGCGCATCAAATGGCAACAACATCTCCAAAGGCAAAGGGACACTTTTTTCGTGCTGAGAGGGCGCTTTTACTTTCCTCAGCTCACAAAGGCAGTCACACAAACAAACAGCAAAGGGAAGATGCACGGTCCGATCGGGGGCCCGGGTCAGCGACGGGCCAAGAGTGCCTCGGAGGGACGAGAATATTACAGTACTGCGTTGGGTCTGTATCATCCATCTCAGCGCGGGACTCCAGAAAACACATGTTAGTTTATCTTTCACGTGTCACGATGATGAAGTGGAAATGCACTGCCATGAAAGCATGATTTACACTTGTGCCACAGAGACAGGCCGAGATAAAAATAATAATGTCCAAGACCAGATAAATGCCATTTACATGTACCACACCCAGTTTACAAGGGCAATACAGATTAGATTGTTTTGTACCAAGAATCTGCAGGATATGAACAGAATAATTCATTAGATTTCAGTCTGACTTTGACTGTATCAACAAGAAAATTCACAAAGAGGAAATTCAGTTGTTCCAAAGTCAAGACCAGTGTTGTCAAACACAATAGTTAATAAGAAACCTTTCAGGGGCCGAGGTTGGTGACACTTGGGGAGCTTTTATTACATTTTGAACGGAAGGCATTATCTTCATTTGAGTCTTACAAAAGTTATTGTTGGATTTGAATAGGTTTTGTTGGATTTGAACAGGTATTAGTTGGATTTTTAACAGGATTTAGTTGGATTTGAACAGGTTTTGTTGGATTTGAGCAGATTTTAGTTAGATTTGAACTGGTTTTGGTTGGATTTGAACTGGTTTTAGTTGGATTTGAACAAGTTTTAGTTGTATTTTAACAGCTATTAGTAGGATTTCACAGGTTTTGGTGGATTTGACCACGTTTTAGTTGGATTTCAACAGGTATTAATAGGATTTCACAGGTTTTGGTGGATTTGACCATGTTTTAGTTGGATTTCAACAGGTATTAGTAGGATTTCACAGGTTTTGGTGGATTTGACCATGTTTTAGTTGGATTTCAACAGGTTTAGTTGTATTTGAACAGGTTTTAGTTGGATTTTAACAGCTATTAGTGGGATTTCACAGGTTTTGGTGGATTTGAACAGGTTTTATTTATCTTTGCAGCAAAAACTGTCTTATCCTAAAAAACCTAGAGTTAAAAAATCACCTACTAAATTCATTGGAGGCCACATTTAGCTCCGGTCCTTGAGTTTGACACGTCTGGTCTAGACCTTTAACTGGACGAGAACTGCAGCCCGGCGTTGGCTTCCCGACCCAAAGTTTACTGCGGCTGCCCTAAACGATGTGAATAGTAACTGGTGCAAAAGTGTTGAAAAAGACTTAAGCACAGAGTTCCCCGCTGCTCAGCCATCCATCAAACTATAGAGTGGGTGTTTGAGAGAGTACGCGTGGGCGGGCGGAGGACGATTTCCCCCGCTGTCCCTTCATCCGTCAAACTAAGCAGCATTAGAGGAAGCTGTGTGTCCCATCAATTATTCCCCCCTCGGCACATCCATTATTGATGAGTGCTACTTAAAATAATACACTGAAAGACTGACAAGGCGCTGAGCTAAATGAAGGCTCGGAGTCGGAGTGTTTGCTGTTGTATGAGAGTGAATAGGTGTAGACGTATGTACTCTGAGTGCACGTTTGTGAGTGCGTGTACATCCCGGACGTCCCATCTATCTGTGGCTACAACGCCTGAGTGACAGCTCGCCGAATAACTTTGGACAGGGAGACTTATTATAACAGCAAAACTTCCTGACTTGCTGATTGGGGCATTTCCTGGTCTTGGAGTAGGAGCATTTATTCATTTTTTTCACAGTTCACAAAAGCCAAATCCTCTAAACTCACTGAAAATTAAGCAAACTCCAGGAAGAAAGTGACAGAAAACTGGTCATTAACGTAATAAGCCCTTGAAAGCTGCTGAAGTTAGGAATATTTAGACCATATTAGGACAAAGCATCATTTACAAAGAAGTATGACAGACAAGTTCAGGAAAAAGCTTTGTAGCTAGTGATGCTAAGGGACAATAAAGTGCAAATAAAACTGGTGAAACATTATAACAACTGAATAAATTCTTGGAAAAGGCAGCACAATGTCACCACATGACTGTTGGACTGAATAATCAACAGATGGCCACATTTAAAGTGTCTAAATAAAGTTGAAAGTAAAGTTTACAGAAGAAATACATAAAACACATATGTGAAGGAGCAGTGGTTGAAACAAATACAGCCTATACACACTCCATACACACTCAATAACAATGGACGACAAAATATCTGTATAACTAAATTAGTCTAGGCATAATCCTAATATACCAGCGCCTACTGACAGGACCAGCATGCATTCTGCCATGAGAAGGTTCAAATGAATCACGGAGAGTGTGTGTTGGTCCATACACTCTTACTGGGATCCATTATGGTGAACAGGGCTCTGAGCACACATCCCACACACCTCCGCCTCTCACTGTCTATTGTCTCTGAGCCCACAGTCACCCTTCTGTACCTGACAAAAACTGAAATGGAGCTGTTCATTGTGCTCGTCCACAAGTTTGCAAATATTCAATGTTTTTAGTCTTTCCTTAATATCTGTTTGTTTAATGAGATTATCTAAAGACTTACTCTGATGAGATCTACTTAAGGCTGGAGTTTAACAGAATGAGCTGTCTATTTTTTATATAAATTAACATTCTGAGCATTTCCAAATACATGTAAAAATAAACTGGATTGAAACATATAGTAATTGTGAAATGATACATCCAACCAGAATGTATTTCCTCATTTGTGACTCGGGTCTACTATTTATCTTATTATCTTATTTAAACCATAAGGGAGCTTTGCACTTGTATAATCTCATTATATACACTACTATTTGTTAAAATAGTGGGGCGCAGTGGCTCAGTTGACATAACCGGAAGGTTATGCCCATGGACATACTGTCGTTGTGTCCTTGGGCAAGACACTTCACCTTGCCTCCAGTGCCACAGCACTGGTGTATGAATGTGTGTGATTGTAGAGGTGAGTTTGGTGGTTGGAGAAGGCTTGAGCGCCTGGTGTATGGCAGCCTGCCGCTCCACCTGCCCCAGGTGTGAATGTGTAAGAATGGGGTGAATGGAAGCATGATGTAAAGTGCTTTGGGTGCCTGAGAAGGGCATGAAAAGCACTATATAAATGCATGCCATTTACCAAAACTTTGTGTAGTGTTAATATGATGGAAACACATTTCTTTTTGTGTGTCGTACATTTGTGACGGTGTTAAATGTGTCTAAACCTCTTCCTTGAGTTGAACTAATCTGGTGCAGTGTAAATGTAGACACTAAAGGAAAGAAAAGAGCACAGCCTCATCTTCTCAGTCCCCTCTCTGCTGTGTCTGCTTGTGTTTTGTCCTAAAACCTGCCACTGGCCATGTCTCTCCCTGTGTGGCCAGCTGTGTCACAGGTGATCCATCACCAAAGGTGGGGACTTATTACTGGACGAACCCCATGGGCGCACAGATCCTGACAAATCAGCTGTAAATGCCAACCCTCAGCTGAATGCTCTGATTGGTTCTGACAGGCACAGCGGGCCTTATGCCAGCCTCATGCCCCCAGACCCCAAAAACCAGGTGTAGGCAGGTGTGTGTCTTTGTGTGTCTTTGTGTGCCTTTCTTCATTATTCAGCACCTGCTGTTGAGGGTTTGTGTCTCCTCGTCTTTACACTTGGCTTAACAACATTATCGCAGCCCGCCACGAGCCATGAGGGTGCGTTCATGTTGTGTTCAAGTTCGGGTGACGCAACACTCTGAGTCAGGGCTTTTCTGATAAAAACTACACTTTCTCCAACACTTTTCTGCTTACCAAAACCTTACCAGAAGAGTTACTACTCTGATAAGTTCAGTGTAGTCAAGCTACTGTAGAACTGCCCTCTGAACTTATCCTAATAAATGATAACCATTGTGGGTCTTTGAACATGATTTCATGATTGTTTTTCTCAACAGAAGGTGCAATAAGATATTCAAGTTTAAAAGCTCAAACTGTCATTACAAATCAAGGCACACTTTTCTTTTCTCATTAGGCCTCTGTTTCAATTCACTTAAGAAACTAGAAATATAAATAATAAATCAGGAGCAGCAGTATTATTTTTGTTCCACTTTTTCATAGATTTCCGCTGCTTCATCCTCAAAGTGGTTTGACAGTATTATGTATGAGTAAAAGAAGATCAAAGGCATTTAATTTTCATTTTTAAAGGCTTTCATCCAGTGCCTTATCATCACATGACATTCAACCAGGCCTGTTTAGTGCTTTCTCTTTATTGATAGTGTAATGGAACAAAAGGCTTGGCTAATTTTTGAGGGCCTATGATTCATCCTTCACTGATGGCTAAAAATAAGTCCCTCTAGCTCCATAAACCAGCCATTACTATTAAAAATGAAAAGCCAAATGCTCAGGTCAGAGACAAAATATCAGAGGGAGAATACAGTTTGTGTGCTCTGATAGTTTTGATGTGACCTGAGAATACAGAAGTACTCAGCAGTAACGTAAAGATGATGGAAAAAAGAAGAAAGTCTCATAAATCCAGAGTGTTTAATCGTCCAGAGACTGAGGTCACGCCGGCCCTGATGTGCCAAGTCTGGAGTGGCTCTACCGAGTGCTCGTGTAATATCAATAAAATCTAAGTTGAGGAAGTCTCCGGAGCGCGTTCACACGTCCTCCTCGCTGTGCGCTAAAGTAGAGATTGTGAGTCAGACTGTAGCCCACACAGCAGCAGGAGGCCGTACCCTACGCAGTCTTAAAACTGTTTAAGTAGTGATTAGTGGCTCTCAACACTTCTGTTAAAGCACAAAAGATGGAAAACTCACTCATTCAGCTGAAAAAAGACTTCATACATGGAACAAATACTAAATCATTCAAACAGCGCCGAGTCTTGTCAATTCATTTTTAACAACTACATTATAATAATATGAATAAAGGGTAAAGCTGCTGAAAGGAGTTTGACAGGGATCAACTCGAACTAGGCAAACAACTTAATACTGCAACCATTTTTCTCTTTTGTCGATGTTTTCGGAGTCTTTTTTGACCTGAAATTACAAAGGAATAGCTTAACGTTAGCTGTTATCATTAGTAATATTAAGTAGAAGTACTTCAGGAGTATTCAGGCTTGAGTTGATGGCGGTGCTCTTTATTTTTGTGTTGACCCTCTGTTATTGTGTGGGTTTAATTTTCACCCAGGGTCCGTTCTTCTATTGTCAACTGCTTACAATTTAATTAGAGACAAAACCTGAAAGTCATAAATCCTTCACTTCAAGAGTTATCTGGTCCTATAGGTGTGGATATTGTCTGAAGGAAACGGTTAGCTTCTATATTCTCATATTGTAGTTTTTATTTGTAGTAATTGTAAGAAGTTTATTGCTCTTTTCCCTCAGTCCCTCTCTGTCTGTCTCCATCTGTCTCTTGAAGACAGGTCTTTCTGGACGTCCCAGTGATCATCTCCTGAGCCCTGGGAAGTTTTTTGTGTTTTTTTTTTTCCTCCACTGTGTTTGTTTTCTCTCGTAAAGTGTCTTGAGATGACTTTTGTCTTCACTGCGTTACCACACAACAATAGGGAGAATAGAGTTGTAATTGTAATTGTAATTGACGTTGTACACATAAGTAACCCTAAAGGATGCACAGCCGTGATAATATTTGTACTCTTGCTTTTACTTGAAGCTTTCAAAACTCATTTTATCTGCTGTGCACTCTTACACTTACCTGACCTCTTTCTTAACACTAAACTAGGTGATTTATGTGAAGACAGAGGCGGCAGGAAATTAATTGTGTACTTTTGAGTCCTTGGAACATTTCCTCACATCAGGAGATAACTGTTGTTTTGTTAATATTAGACATTTTCATTCAACATGAAGTTACAAAGTTGAAAAAGTCATCTATTCGTTCTTAAATAGTCGTGAAATAAGTCGTCAGCTGTTAAAGTTGAAGCCTGGACATAAAAATGAAGTGATGTTTTAGTGCTCCTCTGTTTGTGTTTACAGTTTGGATAAAGCACAATCACAGAGAAGCAACTTAGTCCCGAGTGAACCCACCTTAGCTTTTGTGCCACATTGTTCATCTATTCCTCTATTCTCACTTCCAAACACAGACCCGCTCACAGCTGCACTCTCGGGGGGACAGAGAGCGGCCTGAGATTAAAGATATAAGTCGCAGATAGAGCCAATGACAGGGCTAGAGTGAAGAGGAAATGAAAAGGCACCGAGAGTTAAGCTAAATAAATAACAGTGATACAAAGGAAAATGAGAGTGAGGCCACAGTGGGTTCGAAATTGCTGCCTTGCTGTGGTCAGTGATGTCAGAGTGACTGGAGTGATGCGGTCGACAGCTGGGAGTGTGTGTTTTTATTTTGTGACATCTAAACAAGCTGCTCTTTCCATTAAAGTGTAACAGAAACAGCATTTCTCCCCCCAGTGTTGTGCATGTAGCACTGTCGGTTGATTACTGATGATGCACACACTGTCAATTTACTTCACGCACAATCCATCACAGACAATAATGACACAGATGTTATCTTATTGTTGTGTGGTAACGCAGTGAAGACTGGTCCATATGCTCGGAGTGAAAAATAGAATAACGTCACATAATTGTTAATAATGCAGAGTCAGCTTTACAGACAGCACAAGTCCATTTCCAGCAATTTAATCCCAGATGAATTTGAATGCAGATTATTTTTTGGTGTATTGTTATGTGATCGTTACTGAAGCATTTAATAAAAAAGGGTAATAATGAGGGGTGTGTTTGTAGCATACAGAGGCTACAGGAGTCCTCATGTTAAAGCCCTGAGTGAATTAAACCACTGGAGATGATTGTGACTCACAGATATGAGTAGGCTACATCAATAAGATCCTCCACTGCTGCATTAATTATCAGTCCTTTCACTTCTTTTGTTCGTCTGACTTGCTGACGAGCTCAGTGGGGGTTTGTGATCTCAGTCTTTCATGACTAATGCTTAATTCTAACAAAGAAAAACACATTTAAATGGGTGGAACGTGATTTTTTTTTTATGCATGTGAAAAAATGAACCGTTTAATCACATAATAGCTTATTGTAACAGGAATCATCTGTGAAAAAACGAGACATTAAGACATTATCAAGGATTTAAATAGATCAGAATGTTGAATCCTTCGACCAATCACAGCTCACGTCGAGAAAAAGAAGCGCTCTCATTGGTCGACGCAGCTTATATAGGGAAGTGATGGCTACAACAGTTTATATTCAGCGCTGAATGCATCACTGTGTGCAGCAAGTGACACATATTTCACAGATATATTTTTCAGCTGAATAATCTTCACTATTTTGGAGCTAAATGTCTCGACCTGACAGTTTCTATTTAAGAGCCTAATGAGGTTGGCTGTAAATGAAGTGGCTAAAGGTCAGTGTCTGCTCTCATCAGACAAAGACACTGTAGAATAACAGGTTGTTTAAAGGCTATCAGTGAATAAGAAAAAGGGCCAGTGGCCAGACATTTAACACATACTTAAGAGTAAAGCATTTAAAGACCTTATGTTAGCAAAAGCTCATCAGTAAAAAGGAGAAGAATTGGCAAAGTAGAGCTTGGCACCAGGAAGCCTCAGCGAGTCCCATTTATGTCACAACACCATCAATTTCTGTAAACTGGGTCTTCTATTTACTTAAACTCAATGTGATTACACAGAAACAGGGCGGTTTATCATAATATCAGTCAGTGTTTAACTAGACTGCTTGGATTTTGTTTCACCAGATTATTAAAAACGTATGGGACTCTTCTTCTGCCATTGTTAATGTGTCCCAAACTGTGACTTTAACCTCAAAAGATCCAAATACTCTGTGGGTTCAAGCAATTTTTCTACACTCGTAAAAGCACTTGTGAACAGTTTAATCACCTCAAATCATCAACAGCATATTTATTAAAAATGAGACCTTGAAACATCATATAATATTATCAAGGATTTTAATAGATGAGAATTTTTTAGTCCTGAATGAGGGCTTTGTCCAATTACAGCTCGCTTCCGGAAAAAGGAGCGCTCCCATTGGTCGACACTGATGTCAATAAGGAAGTAATGGCTACCGATAAAACGGAGAAAGTGTATATTCAGCGCCTTTTTTACAGCGAGGCTCAAAAAAAAAACTAAAACAGAGAAAAGGAAGGCAACATGAAACAGGGATAAATATTGGCAATTTAATCACGTAACATTTAACGAGGTGGAAATAATTACCATTCTGACGGTAAAGTCAGGGTTTATTTTTTAATAGAAGAAAAGAAGGAAATGTCCCAAGGCTGCTTTTGGGGGCGAGTGGTGTCTGATAAAGGGACGGGCAAAAGAAAATTGGGAAGAGCCACGTTCAGGTTAGTTTTGACTTTAGTTGAAACTGATTACTCACATTAAAATGCTTAGCCTCTGGGAGTTGAACCAAATATGGCAATTTCTGTTTACATATAATACCTGGAAGCTCTCCTGTTTACAGAGCAATGTCACAATTTAAAAGTCCACTCTCTTTTAAAACGTGTGCTCCAACTTTTAATTAATTACCACACAAAATATTTTTCAGTGTGAATTCACAGAAAAAAATGTCTGTAGTGTGTTTATGTGTCTGTGTGAACCTTTAAAAAAAAATCCCTTTCATGTTCCTCACCCAAAAGCCCTCACAGCAGGAAGCAAAAAACAGAGCCGAGGCACAGTTCTGAGTAACATATGTAAACACACACAGAGAGAGCCACAGTGGTGCTGGCCTTCTGAGCAAATCACAGCAAAAGCAAAAGCGCCCCAACATCAGATGTAGCACAGCAGGTAGATGACCTATTCTATGAAAGACCTTTTTGTGAGCGTTGGATGTGTGTGTTCGTGGGAAAAGAGCGAGAAAAGAGTGTATTCATATCACAGAACCAGGCTAAATATTTGACTTTGTTGTTCCCATTCATTATTAGGGGGAAAAAAAATACAGCACTGAATTTTAGCTACAGCCAAAACGGAGTTGATTGGGAGGCTACACAGATCCAGCACATTGCTTACAAGCCTCTGCGACCTTAGGGCTAATTTAATTATGGAATACATCAAAGAGTAACACCAGCAGACGAAAAAGCACGGGTACACTGCCAACTAGTAGAGCTTACATGCATTTCTCCAAGAACTACAGTGCAGTATCCATCTTTATAATTACACTCTCAATGTCTATAGAGATTGGGAGTTCAACTATTGTTTTTAGATTATATTACGTTTCATCTGCTCAAATTCAATCACAATTAGGCTTCTCAAACCCCCAAAAACATAAGATATAATGATCTTTCACAAACAGCAAAGCTATCATTAGGATCATCCAGAACAGACATAGCATCAGCAAATTTAAAACGGTTGACAAGTGCTACAATAAGCCTTCTGCACAAGAGAATAAACAAAGAAAGAGGTTTAAATCCCAAGAAACAATAATATGCTCATTCTAAAAAGACAGGGGGCTATTAAATGTCTGCTAAGCTGATCGAAAATGACAGGAGAAGGACTAATGCTGGGATTTCATGTCAAGATTTGGTGTTTTTGTGCAGACAGAAGATTCATGTTGGGTATATTACAAATCTGACAAGGAGCTGGCAGTGGAAGTGCAGTGGTAGGAGACACTCGACTGTTCTTACCTTTAGTGGGAAGACAGCAGGACGTGGAGGACAAGCCCAAGATGTCAGGGAGTCAGAGAGACAGCAGAGGGGGAAGAAAAAGACAGAGATGTACTGTTAGTATCGGGCTAAGCAGACAAATCAAAACATATTTAATAAAGCTTTACATAGACAAGCATAAATCTGAGTTTTCACGGTCAGGAAACTGAGCAGAAAGAGACAAAGAATGAACTGTGAAATAAAATGTGATGCGAGTTTCAGTGAAATCAAAGTGAAATGCATGTATTTTTTCTATGATTGATGTTTTATATTGTGTTAAGTTCCCTCAGCCATTCTTATTTCTAAAATAGTTTCCAAAACACTTTCATCGTCACGTCCTTCAGACCGAAAATAGCTAGAACCTTGTATAAACTGAAAGTGCTGTTAACATTAGCCTCATTTTTCTTTATTTTACACTTTTTTTGAATTAGGGTTGACAATATTTATGCATTAACACATACGACTAATCTAAAAAATATGAACAAGATAATACTTTTTTAGTTTGACCTCATATTGTCCTGTAACCAACCCTTATCGACACATTCAAAGCGGTCTGTAAAACTAAACTCTTTTCATTAAAGCGCGACCAGTTTAAAATACTATCTTTGAGCGAAGCGTATTATTGCTTTGGGTGCAAAGACGTTAACGCTGAAGGGGCAACAAGCCGAGCTCACCAGACGAGAGGACGGCAGCCGCGATAAACAACAAAGCTAACCAACGCCATCACCAAATGAAAAGCCCCAGACTGCAGACCTATTAACACAAGAGCTTTAGGACATGATTCACATCGCTGCAGGTGACCCCAGCCATCGAGCAGCCAGACTGTGACATGTACTTGAACACAACACTGAAAAAGAGCTTGAGGTGGATACTTTTAGAACTGTACTCTGTATTTCACACATAAAGCTTATCTAATCTTTTAAAATCTAATCTTCTAATGTATTATCTTAATGTTTCCCACTAGACTCTATAATAACAAGCACCCTTGACCATTAAATATAGGCTGTATCAAGCAATATATAGCCTCTGTAAAAATACATCTGTTAATTTGCTGAATTAACCTTTTTGTGTTGGAAAGTTTACGTAGCTTAACTTATATAAGGGTTGGATTAATGACATGAATCTATAGGGACGCCATTAGAAGGTTCAATAAATGGCTCCCACCTAAACTGACTAATTTATTGAGGGAAACAACTTTAATATGTTTAAAATTAGTTACATAAATGTTTGCATAAGAAACAAAAAGAGAAGATAAACTTTGTTCAAGCACAAACGTAAATGACTTTGTTTGAATCTTAATTGTTGATGGTATTTTACCCTAATGTCAACCATATTGAACATATGAACCCAACACAGGGGTCCCAGGTGGATTGGGGTCAATGTCACACAAACATACAGTGTAGGTGCTATCAGTGTGAATGGAGGAGTGTTGAGATCAGATGAAAATGTGAAACCTCATGTGTTAAAACATGTCTGACACAGTTGGATACAGCCTCTCACAGAATCATATACCGACCCTAGTAACAAGAAAGGGTTCTGCGTTTTATGGAAAAAACATTATAACATCACAAAAGGACAAGAAATATGGTGTAAATATAAAACAATGCAAGAGTCACATTAAAATCTGCCGTATGGATAGTTTCTTAAGAATTACAGTAGGCTTCCTGGTCATTTAAATGCAAATTGAACCAGATGGCATCTTATTAGCCTAGATGGCCCGACGTGTTGAAGCTAATCTACTCATTACTGACCAGTCCCCTATTCCAGCATGGATGAGAGTTTTTTTAAGGTCTCATAGTGTGACATTCACACTGAGGCTGTAATTAACACAAATAAATCAGACTGTGGCCGCTTTCCAAAGAAATAGTCTATGTGCCCTGCTCTTTTCACCAACCCTCTCTTATTTGCAGTGCTATAGCAGGGGTTGTTTAGATTAGCACGCTCACAGCTCAAGGGCATAAACAGAACACACCACAACGTTCATTTTTCCAACCCAGATGTTTAATGGAGGTGGATGGAAACTTTCAGTCACAGTCCTGCTTCTTCATCTACAAAACATAAACTTCTGGAAACAAAACAAGACCATGACCAAGACTAAAATCCTTACACTGCAATTAAATCCAGTCTTTCTAGCGACAATAAACGTATGACTAGTTCTTCGTTGTTGGTGAATAAAGACACAAACTAAATTTAAAAACCAGCATTTTCTCCTTCTGAAATGAAGATCAGACAAGACAAAGTATAAATAAATCAACTCTGACAACATCATTTAAACCAAGACATTCTGTGTATCAAAAGCTTCCAGTAACAGAACCGGGGATCGACAGTATTATTGTCATTACCTAAAACAAATCCTGCGTTTCCACATGCCCTCGTGAGAGCCTCTTCTGAGCTCAGATGACGCAAACACCTTTTTTCTCTCGTCTCGCCATTGTGTTGCCATCATACAAGGACTAAAGGACAATAACAGCAGTAAAAGCTTTCCATTATGTAATCATTCAGCCACTTATTATGGAGCATAGCGCATGTCTAACAGATGTTTATAGAAGAGGACATATTCTTTGATGCAAGACGACGAAAACATCAAACAGTGGGTTAGAAGTGTGTGTGTGTGACTCTCAAACGATGTAAACGACTGCATCCTTTCATGTAGTCACTCGGCCTGACGTTACTAGACCCCCCTTTGTTGTCATGTCCCACTCCGTGCATGTATGTACGTCGAAGATGAAAGTGTTTTCATCCATGGGTCACGTTCAACACAGATCAGATACCGTGACAAAAGCTATTCTCAAAGTGGTTGTACAGTACACACAAGGGATATATACATGTTCTTCCGGCGCCAGGTCACATCTTCTGTCAGTGTGTATTTGTCATTGAGCGACTGATTCAATTTATCTCCTGTAGGATTGTGTTTACCGGTCAAATTTCCACTCGTGTACTTCTGTGTGATGTGTATGTGTCGCTCTGTCCCACTCTCCCACTGGGGGACTTGATTGGACCATTTTCTCTTGGCCCGACCTCATCACACTCCCCTGGTGCTGATATAATCCAATAAATGGGAAATGCACTGTATGTAAAGAGTATTTTCTCTCCTGAAAGTCCGCACCAAGCTCTGCACTAAGAAGAATTCGTTAGATTCTGTAACTTTTGTTTTCACTCGACAGTTTTTAAAAGTGAATCAGAACGGTGAACAGACGGCTTTTACAGTTGAACTGGAGAAATACAATAATCAGACTGGAGCAGGGCCTATAGAGACGTGCTATTATTAATATAGAGTTAATACAAATAGATGAAATTTCAATAAACATGATTTAAATTGATATAACGCTCATTAGGAAACAGCTTCACAGGAGGCATCTGCTGTAGTTTAGCAGAAAAATAGAGCCATAAAAAATGTAAAACAACGTAATCTGTGTGTTTTATGTGTGTTCAAACCCAACCAATCTCAGTTTTCTCCTTTTCCTTCCTCCGTTCACTCTTCTTCACGTGTTTAAAGTGCCGTGATTATCTTCCTGTCCGAACTATTGACAAACACGCTTCCAGACTACACACGAGCCGGTCTTTGGTTCAGTTTAGTCCGGACCGAGACCCCCGAAAGAGCCGAACCACGGTCCATTGCCGCTTTAACACCTAGATTTGGTTCGAACCAAACGGGAAAGTCCAGACCAAACAGTGCAGGTGTGAACGCTCCCTAACTGTCCTGGACACATCTCTGTTACAGCCCGTCTGTGGTTCTCCCTGAGGTTCCTCTTTTTCCATTATTTTTTGTCACCTGTGTGTTTCAAAAGCCAGATCTTTGTGTATATTCACTTTAAAATGACTTCATTATGGTAGAAAACTGAATATTTTGATGCCTATTAAAGTAATCTAAAAAAATAAAACTAACTACACTTTCCAGTCCACTAGTTTCCTGATTTGTAAACATTTTCTTTAATAGTTGCCAACAGAGGGTCCATGGGATTAATTAAAAATGCTATAATTACAAGCCACTGACACAGGTTGAAGATGCCACAGAAGCTGAATGACAGCTATAGACCAGAAATATCCCATTTGTTTTCATTATTTGTGTGCACATTTGTATCTCCAGTGTAATATTTGTATTTAAAGTGGATTGTCACATATTGTTGCAGCACAGATGGAGTAAACAGGCTGAACTTATATCTACTGCTCTATGTGTGCAACATGGCCATTGGTGGATGCATCCTGTTTCTGTTTATTGCAAAGTGACCTCACATACGCATTTGTTACATGACGGGCCCGGTCGTATGATGCCACAAAAATCAATCTGTCTCTCCGGCAAATGCATCTGGAAAGGCAATCAAAGTTAACAGAAATTCATCAGGAGAGGACGCAAAGCAGGAAATAAGATACAGGAAAGTCATCGAAAAGTTAAATCTGACATCCTGATCCCATCCACCTTCTGTCACCTTCAGAAGAGTCAGATGAGTTTAGGTCTGTATGTGTGTGTCTGCGAGGGGCGGGAACCCAAAAATAAATAAATAAATGAATCTGTGACAAGTAAATGAAGTTTTTGAAGTTTTTTTTTATAGATGTATGGAGTAAAATGTAGGATACAGCAAATAGAATACATACAGTAGTTTCTGCAGGTGTGGATATAAAAAGTAAACTAAAAAGTCTACAAAAGTTTACAAAATGCAAAGTTTAAGAACAGAAGACAGATCAAAATCAAATCAATGTTTGGTTTGACTTTGCCTCAAAATAGCAACAGTTTGAGCAGTTTCTCCGGAACCAGAACCAGACCAAACTGGACTAAACCAGACCATGTAATCCCAGACAAAACCAGACCAAACTGGACTAAACCAGACCATGTAATCCCAGACAAAACCAGACCAAACTGGACTAAACTAGACCATGTAATCCCAGACAAAACCAGACCAAACTGGACTAAACCAGACCATGTAATCCCAGACAAAACCAGACCAAACTGGACTAAACTAGACCATGTAATCCCAGACAAAACCAGACCAAACTGGACTAAACCAGACCATGTAATCCCAGACAAAACCAGACCAAACTGGACTAAACTAGACCATGTAATCCCAGACAAAACCAGACCAAACTGGACTAAACCAGACCATGTAATCCAGACAAAACCAGACCAAACTGGACTAAACCAGACCATGTAATCCAGACAAAACCAGACCAAACTGGACTAAACCAGACCATGTAATCCCAGACAAAACCAGACCAGACTGGACTAAACCAGACCATGTAATCCCAGACAAAACCAGACCAAACTGGACTAAACCAGACCATTTAATCCCAGACAAGACCAGGCCAAACTGGACTAAACCAGAACATGTAATCCAGACAACCAGACCAAACTGGACTAAACCAGACCATGTATCCCAGACAAACCAGACCAAACTGGACTAAACCAGACCATGTATCCCAGACAACCAGACCAAACTGGACTAAACCAGACCATGTATCCCAGACAACCAGACCAAACTGGACTAAACCAGACCATGTAATCCCAGACAGAACCAGACCAAACTGGACTAAACCAGACCATGTAATCCCAGACAAAACCAGACCAAACTGGACTCAACCAGACCATGTAATCCCAGATAAAACCAGACCAAACTGGACTAAACCAGACCATGTAATCCCAGACAAAACCAGACCAAACTGGACTAAACCAGACCATGTAATCACAGACAAGACCAGACCAGACTCCATGATGTTGGGATCAGAGTTACATCATCAAGTCAGGACTCTTTGTTCAGGGATCACTCTAAAAATAGAAGGTTTTGATCTCTTCCCTCACTTTTCAATTTTGTAAATTGATATAAAACTGCATATCTTACTTGTCTAAAACATCTGCACAATACTGTAATTTCTAGTATAAAGTGTATAATCACCTAACAATAACACTTTGTTAATTTAAAAGTCAATCTTTGTCTCTGTGAAGCGCCACAGAACCTTGTGAAAAGGGCCATTTCTGTTTCTACGGTTGCCCAGAGTGGACAAACTGAGCACTGCTGGAGGAAAAGCCCATGTTTCTCTTTGAGCACAAAGGCTTAAAACAGCACATGGTTCCATTTCTGATACAGTCCACGGTAATGACAATCTTTGAAAATGTATTGGGATTACAGTTTGAGATTGACAAAAAGTGGATTTTTCCCATTAATCCTCTGCATTGTAGAGTCAAAAATGTAATTCATGGAAACTCCCACATGTCTATATCCACAACAGCCCACAACAAATATCAAGATCACTGTATCCCAAGAGGAAAATGATCCGAAACAACGATGCGTATGATTTATTGCCCAGCTACCCTCCTCTAATGCAACACTTGTCAGTTCCCATAAATAAACAGTGGTAAATTGCAATAAGTGGTGCTTTAAAGGTTATGATCTGAAAAGACAAAGCAGATAGAGGACAGCGAAGAGAGAGTGAGACATTTTTGAACTTCTCCCCAGTCCAGCAACAACAAAGAGCCACTGTGTGAGAGAGGGGCAAAAATAAAAGGGATATTAGCCCTGAGCAGAGTGATAAGAGTGGGGTATAAGCGGCTTGCTCTTATCAGTCCAGACAGAAACAAACCCAGACTATTGCAGCTGAAAACCCAAAGATACAGAAACACACATGCATTTGCACATTATATTAATCCTTGATTTGTTTAAGCTGAGTAAGCAAGTTAAGTTTTATGTTTAGTCCATAAATGTGAAGGCCTCAGATGGACTTGGTGAGCCCATTATTGCTGGAGACTACACTGAACGAACCATATTTTCATAGTATGTTAGGTTTCAATAAAAATGCATGGGGCACACTTTATGTATGAGCAGGATTAATGTAATGCATTTATCCACACACACCTTTAATGTTTCATATATAACACTATCCTTGTGCTAAAAGCTACTTAAGTGGATATACGTTTATATGGGGCCTGCACTTTGTGATGTTTCTGGATGTTGAGTGTTTTAAACTCCATTAGATGTGTGAGCCCTGTTCAACAAAGCCGCTTTAGGTTTTAACAATGTCATTTTGCTTTTAGTTTGATTAGTTTGAGCAATCTATGAGTTTCAAAGCAAGTGAACACGTACAAGAAAAACGTGGTGGAGCGGAGACAGCAGAGAAGAAAGAATAATGATAAAGTTTGTCGTAAAGAAGTGGGCTGTCTCCAGTCCACGCACAAGGACAACGAGAACGCTTTATTATTAGACCAAGGATGAATGTTTTTTGTATTTTGTGCCACAACATTTTGAACCTTTCACAAGAATTATTAAGAATGTGTCAAAACATTCTGCTTTATCCTCTTTTTTCATTTCTACTGTACAGTTTAACATAGATTAAGTCTGATAACATGAAATGTGGACGGGTTGACTCTATTTAAATGTCTTTTCTTTATTGTAAGGCTTCAAACTTCCTGGAACATTCAGATTTTTTGGTTTTTGGGGGATTTCTTCTTGCTTTCTCTTCCTCCTCAGGAGAAAAGTAGCCCTGCCTTTTTTTTTATCTGTGTTAACGTCTGTCTTTTATGTGTTTGCTCATTGGTTTAATCATCGGTTAAAGGTTGAAGCCTGTGTTAAGAGAGAATCTTTATAACCAGCCTCATTTTAAACAATGGACCCGAAGTAACCCGCTTTGGATTTGTTAGGTTTTATCAACTCAAACCTTTGCAGAATCACCAGTAACAAGGACTATTTAACAAATATTTTACACTGATGCCTCTTGGTGTGGTACATAACTGACTCAGACCAGACTCATCCTAAGCCTATGGTTGAGTAATATCAATATTTATGACTAATATTGACCAAATATAGATAATATAAAAACATGTAACCATTCTGAGTTGTTTTGCAAATGGATGCAATGTGTACGTGTTTGCCACATGGCACTTGGCGCATGAATCTAGCTCTGAGTTTCTGTGCTAATCTTTTTGAGTGGAGGTTAACAGCACAGAAGGCTGAATTACAGACCCTTCCAACATTCAATAGTTGTTTGGCGGCTGACTGATATCCCTTCCCCTAATAAGCAATTCACCAGCCAAATCACGCAATGACAGCCCACTTTATCACCGCATTCACTTTCTATAAGTTGTTTATTGGTTTATATAGAAAGAGATCAGAGCCAAGAAATGGAAAGCAGAACTAAACAAATAAAACCAATAAAAACGGTGTGTTTGCTGAATATTTGCATGGATTTTGAGGATTTGTATTTTGGAAACTCGTGTTCTTAACCAGCATTTGTCAGAGCTGCTCCAACAATCCCTTTATTTCATAAGCAGTAATAATATTTGGTGGCAGATACACATTATCCAGTACAAACTACTGCATGAATATAGCTGATCACATCAACACAAACACTAATAAAAGAAGGTATTTGGACAAAGGTTATCTTCAAAAACTAAGTCCAGGTGCCGTTTTCTTACCCTTTATGTTATGACTGGGTTCAGTGGATGACCAAATATGGACTTCCCTCCTTATAGAGAGCCTGGCTTTGAAATACTACATGAATAACATCAGCAGGAAGCCCATGGTTGTTTTCTTTAAGAGTCTGGTGGCACATATGTAGATCTGCCCAGAAACAAACAAACACAAACACTCACTGCCCTTTGCCTTTAACTCCTTCAGAGACTTCAACTCCAAAACACTACAGTCTCAAATCACAGCCTGCTTCATCACAAAACGCTTGTTGCTATTCGGCAAAACCAGTGCTTAATGGTTTGTTTCCATTATCTAAGCTAATGCACTCACAATCTTTTCAAAAATGTGTTATATTAAAAGTCTTAATAGGTGACCGTGACCTGTTATTGATTCTACAGCTAGAATACTTTCCTAGCCTGCCTCTAAATGACATGGTGTTGGCATCTTATAAAAGCACAAGTGATATCCTACTGTCAGTAAGATGTTAAGTGAAATAAACCCATCAAACTAACTGGCCGTGTGCCCATTACCCTCAGACCTCCAGCTGGTGTAAAGTATTCATTACGCCCAAAGGAAAATGCTGTGAGACAAAATGAAGCTGCCCCCCAGAGATGCATCTTATTTACACTGTTAGAAAGTGTATAGAGAGTGGGTGCTTCTATGTCTTAATTAGTGCAGTCCAGTGTAAGGTCCTTCTTTCCCCTTTATTTGCCTTTTGGGAAGATGTGTGACACAAAGTACAAGTGTGTGTCATCTGTGTATCTCAGAGCCAGCCTTAAATCAGCAGATGAAGAGGGAGTGTGTCTGCAGATGTCCATCGGCAAAAACTCTCTGCATATGTTTTAATCTAAAGGCTGTAATTTTCTTCCAGACCTTTGTACTTTGTGTCGAAAAGCTCCATTTCAGTAAATCACATAGATTCAAGCAACAAACACAACTCGCTGCACACTCAGGGCAAAACATAAAGCTGTGAAACATGCAGCGTGGGCTTTTATGTTTGACATTTCCACAATGAAACTGGTCGTGCTCAGCTTCAGTTCTGACCACACTGGTCAGCCGGTGTCATTTGATGCTCAGCTCCAAAACAAGCTCCAACTACTCATATATAGTGTCTCCTCCAGCGTCAATATAAAAGGGCTGCGTGTGAATGAGTGTAGAAGAGAAGGTAATGCAAACAAACATCATGATTGTGTATTTTGGTGCACACTTCGCGGCAGTCTGACAGAACTGGGACAACCAATAGTGGAGTTAAAAGAAACCCAAAAGACACAGTATCTACCGCCTGTGTGTGGTGGTGGCAGATGAACCAGGTCATGCTCTAAGTGATGATGGCAGCATGTGGCTCACCAGGGGGAGCTTTAAGCTGCTGGAATGTCTGCAGTGCAGTGGACTGTGCTCCTAAATACACTTTAGTGGACTCACATAGTGCACTCAGACAACAGTTGATTGTGTATAATCCCAGTCCTGGGCGTTTAAACAAGAACAACACTGTTGAAAACTAGTTTTTACACAAACAAACTGCCCTTTCTTTGTGACAATGTGTTCTTTTCAATAAATGCATGTTGAAATATTTGGTGTTTTTAGTCTCTGCAAAGTCAGGGCTGTTTTGTGATACTGGGCTATACAAATAAAATTGAATTGAAATTGAATTATGGAAAGAGCAGATTGCTATGGTTTTAGTATGTCACTATATTATTGTAAAGCTGCTGCTGTGTAAGTGTTGCCTCAGGCTTTTCAAATAACGCCTGTATCTGAAGGTTATTTTATTTTATTTGCAGAAAGCCATCTAGACTTAATGGCCAATGTTCCATAAATGATAAAGTGCTTTCATTGTCTCTCCACAAGAAGCAGGTTCAACCTTTATGTTGAAAAGCTGTAGCGTCTTTTATAGAACCTTTTGCTATGTTGTTTTATTTACAGCATGTGATTGAAATCAAACCGTTTTGTCTTGTCCAAAACATGACAAATACATCTTTAGGTCATATAATCATCATCTCATGGCGCGGCTTCGAACGTGTGATCGACTCTTGAGGTGTCGCTGCAAAAAGGAAATGACTGCTGAGGTAAGATAAAGCCAAGAGGTGATATTAACCATGGCTTTAGAGACAGATAACTTGCTCTGTGTCTGACCAAGAATATAGGTCTGGTGGCAGATAAGACACGTCATGTATTGAGTGGAAAAATAGGAATTCATATTTGAGTCTCAAGCTATACTGGGAGAGGTAAAGTGCCTCGAAGTCAGCGTGGACTTGTGACAGTATCAAATGGTAGGTTTTCCGGGTAACGGGGCAGACAGATTACAGGGACCGTCATCCTTTGCGCTCAGATTTAGTGGCGGATGCTGGTGTGGCGAGAAGCTGCAGCTAACAGCATGAAAACAGAGGAGAGAGAAAACCACAGGACAACTCACCATCCTGAAAAAAGGTGTCAGAAAAGGTCCAGTCAGGCCAAGAGACTCTGAAGGAAGCATTTACTGCCCACTACCTTAAAACAGCACAAGAGCTCAGGAAATAACAAGATGTATCAGCAAAATACAGCAAAAGATACGCACATTTCCTGCAGCGGACAACGATAGATAAGATACAGAAAGTGAGGGAATACAGTAGAGTCAACATGATATAGAAGTAATAGACACTCACACCTGATCTTGTTGGTCTTTGTCCACGTCCCGCTCCGTTACGCACAGATTTAAAATGAGAACACTTTGCTAAATCAGTAAAGACTTCACACTGTGTCCCAGCTGGAAGTGTTGATAAAAGTTATAGAAAAGCAGCTCTATTTTCCTCGAGGCTGTGTTGACTCTTGAGAAGTGCAGAAGTCTGAAATTATTATTATTATCTATTATTTCTGAGCGTCAGGCAGGGCCGGATCAAGAAAGAAGGGGGCTCTCGGGCTACGACTGTTCTCAGAGCCCAACAAACACAAACCAAATTATTAATCTATATAAAACTTGAATTGTTAAACTCTTAGAGCAGGTAGTAACATGAAACTTGGTTTGTTGAAGTGTTTTAGTGACTGATTTGACTTAAATATCTCAATAAATAACGTACTGTGAGATTTTGACTTGACATATCACCAACATAAGCCACTTTTTTATCATTTTCATTATTCTTCCTTTGATATCTAGGTGAATTTATCAGATTATTTGTAACACTAAACATTTCTCAGTATTAACTCAACACAAAAAGCCTGAAAAACCTCAAAATGGCTCGTCTTAAGTGCTGAGAGTTAAAGCTGGGGTCAAGGATACTTAATTGTGAAGTGAGAAGTAGAGGATTTCAGTTAGTTTCATTTTACTTTGTGCAATTTAGCATAAGGCAACATGTAGCTGTAGCAAATTTAATTGCACACATTTGGCCAGAGTCAAGAGTAATTTAGCACGGCTTAGACTACAATGGGAACAATGAGCTCCGCTGCAGACGAGAAAATCAACAGCTTAGTCTTTTGGTGTAAAATATCTGTGTTTAGAGGAACATAAGGCAAATACGTGCTTGAGAGTTGTCCGCGGGAGCGATCGGTTATCCTACGCTGTATTGTAAACGGCTTGTGGAGCGGGTGATTTTGCAGAATGACCCCTGCGCTCATCCGTCTGCTCAGAGTCACATTTATCTGACAGAGGTTGCGGTACAGTCTGGATGATAACACCCTGGTGCGAAGATAAGGAGAAAATGGAGGATTTAGAGTGCCCTATGCTGTCACACGCAAACACAAGCACACACACACAACAGATGGGATTTGACATTTATCTAAGGTTATATAATATGGATTCATTTGGAAAGACAGTGCAGTAAATACAACATGACTCATTTTCATGTTGTATGTTTGGGAACACTTGAACTATGACCTTAAAACACACAGCAGCAGCCATTTTATTTATGCGTATATTTGTTTTTTGCACTACACAACCACATATTTTTATTTATTTCAGTATTTCTCCTTTTATTTACTGTATATCACATATTTTTCAGTCTTGTTTCTGCTTGTACTGAAGTTTTAATGTATTAATCTAGTCTGGCGTGCTATAGAGCCAAAAAACAAAGCAAATATATGTATGGATTTTGCTTTCACTTTACAAGAAAATAAATAAATTCAGGTTTCATCTTCAACATGTTGCTCTTTCCTGCACTTCTTCCCCTCATCTGTTTTCAGAGACGTACCCAGAGCAGAGGAAATCATTTCAGACAACCAGTCAGAACCATTTGCATACAGCCTATCAAAGAGGCCTTACATTGGCACGGCTCATTCATATTCATAAGGCCAGAGTTTCCTCATTGGCCCCCTTTAAGGCCGAAAACCCACCTCTGTGATGACAACTAACAGCTATTGGGTAGTTTTTCATTAGCTACCATTTCACTGCTGACCCAGTTGCCGACAGAAACGCATTTTGTCCCGACTGTATGTGTAATTTATAGTCTGAAAGTGAAAGTGGTGTGAAGAGAGATGCACTTGAGACGAGCAGCACAACACTCACGAGTTCATCTTTTACAAAATAAAGATTCGCACGCATTTTGAAAAGCCCTGAATGCAGTTTTCAAGTGAAGAACATTGATAATACTCAGGCTATTGAATGAAAATTGTCCTTAAAAGTGAATGGTTAGCCTTGTAATTAGCTGGTGATTGTTAACAGTGTTCCTCTCCTCACGCTTAAGGCTCTAGCCCTCGACTACATAAAGAGAATCCAATTATTGAAGACTTCAACGGGCATACAAACATTTTACACACAATATTTAAAGAAAAAACACTGAGCAATCCATGTAAGATAGTTGCATTTGTCACTATAGCACAGACATGCATTGTAAACCTTGATATAGATGGTTTATATGGACAAGACTCATTAAATGGAGCCTTGGCACATCAGGTTTACATCATTTACATTAGTTCAAGCTGTCCTAAATGAGTATACAGGGATTGTGGTTTCAATACAATCAGAGTTGGTGGAATTTGGAGGAATATAACAGACAAAACTCTTCGACAAATACAAACAGAGGCATGACCAAAGAGCGAGAGACACTTAGTGCGTGACCTGTGTACTGTCCCTGAGGGAAAGTAGCGCCTAGCCGGTGTTTGTCACAAAATACAGACAATAGTAACAGCCACGGGACAGAGGCAAGCCTATCGACCGCCATGTTGTACTATAACCACCGTAGAGTTGTACAGTGACTTAAAGGTCTGTTCATACTTGCTCAAAATGAGGAGCAAAAGGACAAACACAAAAGGGCAATGGTCATGTGAAGCCTGTGTTGTTCTAGTCATATTCCAAGAACAAACAATACTTGATGTGGTCCTTTTTTTGTCGCAACAGCTGGTTCAAGTTATAGTTTTATCCTGCACCTCACCGCTTTCACTTTCTGAACTGAAAACACTGAATTCTTTGTCTATGTTGCATTAAACGTCATTATAATGGCCACTAAACACTTCATATGGATTCTCTAAAACGAAAGGAACTGCAAGACCTTTCTGCCTTTATTTTGTTTATTGCTGCATTTATTTACTGTCTTTCTTTTTCTAGTTAATGGCAACACACAAGGGTTTTGAAAGTTTGCTCATGTAGAAACATAAGGTGTACGTGTACTTAAGAGGTTATCTGTACCGAACCGTGCCACACTCACCTCACTTGTACTCATAATACAATACAGTGGAAAAGTGCCGACTAATGCTGCTGTTATCTGGACTCTGTGTTTAGACAAAATGGCAAAAGTTGCAGGTCTGACAGAGCCTGGCCTGTTTTACGGAGGACAAAAACACTCGTTTGCTGCCCAACTCAACAGCAGTGACCTTTCCCAACCCTCACGTGGCACAGGCCGAGATGTTTTACAACAAGAGTTCAATAATGTCTCTGAACAACTCCTCACAGCCTCCTCCTGCTCCAGCAATCACAAGTATTCTTATTAGATTGAATAAACCATTGTTAAACTGTAGAAAATGACAGCGCTTGTGTGTTATTTTACTGATTCTTAATTCAGAAAAGACAGAGTGTGATTCGTTTCTTCACAACCCAAGGTCATGTGAGAAAGGAGGCTCCCAGAACAAAGTTGCACACAGCTTTTTTAGAGACAGCTTTCTTGTGAAGGACAGAAACGGGTATTTTTTACATCAATTACTTAAAAAAGCAGGTGTGTTTATGCCTCTGTTGAAAAATAACACCAAAATGCTTAGCAAAGAATCAAAATGAAGGATTTCTATTCACAGAAAATGCATGCATTGTGCGGCAGATCAATGAAGTAACACAGATAATGACACACAGACACATCAGGAGCAGAAAAGGAATGCACTTAGGCTAAGCTCACTTTTTCAATTGATAAATAGTATTTAATTTTCAGCTAGTGCCAGGATAATGCATTACTCCAGCTTTATTAGACCCTCATGACTGTCAGATAATGTTATACTCTGAAGAAAGTCCAGTTTTAATACATATAGACTATGATATTCTAACACAACAGTAGGAAATCATTAAGGCAGTGATAAATATATGAAATGTTTAGGCTGATCACATGTACTGCACAACATTTCAACTTAAAACTCTTTTTGGTTATTTTGGTTCATGATGGATGTGATTGATTGATGTATCAGTGCAACATTCACAGACAGAGACCAAATTGACAACATTTTCAGGAGTGTACTGTATTGCATTTCCATTTTTTTTACTATTTTACTGCATTTGTAGCATGTCACATTGCTCCGTCCCTTTTTCCCATTTGTTTGTTTTGACCTGGTCATCCTAAAAATGGCACTAAATGAGAGGTACCCACTCGATAGAAAACATCAATACAAAAATCTCTACCCATTAGGGACCGTTCAGTGTGTTTTGTCTTTGAAATGTGTGTATTTGACAAACATTAAGCAACGTTTCAGCCCAATCTGTGCCCTTCCTTCCAACATTGTTCCATGAATAAAATGACCCAAAATATTCCAAATGTTTGCTCTTGGGTAAATGGATTTGAAATGCATTCTCACAAATGTTCAAATGACTCTTTCACTCACATTTTCTCTTTATCACGCTCCCTCCATCAGCTTCCTCTCTGTCCTTTCTTGCTCCGTTCTCGCCCTCGTCTTCACGCGCCGACGCTGCTTATCTACTTCCCCTCGTCTTTTCAATCACTGCTTGTCTATCTCCTCGCTGATTTTCTCCATAAACTCTATACATATTTCTGCTTCTTTTTTTTCCTTTTTTTTTCCAGCGGGTGTCCTCTTCGCCTTCTCATCCCATTTGAAGACGAGATGCTGTTCAGAAGCATACGGTTCGCCGACTGATAAGCAGTGACTAAAGTGCTGCGATACATTGATAGCACGGGATAGTGAATCATGTCAGGTAAAAACCAATTACGAGGTGCATGTCAGGCCTTTTATAACAGATGGATCAGACACAAAGAAAAAAAAAAAAGGGTAACGGAGACGCTGTTATGAATACTAATGTTCACTGTAAAAGATAACATTATGGTCATCTGTACTGTGTGTATGTACAAGCAAGAAAAGAGACCGAATCATGGAGGAGGATCATGTGGTGCAGGAGTTTAAGTGCTGCTCAGTGCCCGGTCTCTGTGTGAATAAGATCTGGCTGTTCCTGTTGTAGCACATTTAAATTGTCATTGAATTCAACATGAAGTAACTAAAAAGCACTGCTGAATCCTAAGTGTAAGTACGTTTGCATGCAGAGCTTACTCCGACTCGATTAAACCCTCTCAGCAGGATCTCATACTGTGTCCATGTTTACAGCACGAGAGAGAATACCAACAACTAGTAAACAACTACATAAAAAACAGGTTTAGTACATTTATGTGTGTATTATTGAGACTTTGAGTGTAAAAAAGATTGCATTACATTTAATACTTAGAGCTTATTAGTCTTTTCCATTTCACAAAGGCCACCAAAAGCAGAGAATGTCAGTGCTTTTTCATTCTATTAATCCATTTACACTGAATTAAATACCACATATAAGTGTTATTATTTGACATAACAAGTATAATGTTATCCAGAAGTGACATTTGAAACATGCTTTGACAGAAGACAGCGGCGCCCTGTAGTGGCCTGATGTCAGTCTATGACTACCTTTACCCTTTTTAGTGGGTTTACCTGTCAGACCTCATGACAATCTGCTCCTTCCACCCATTCATCTGCATAATAACTATGACGCACACGGATACATGTGGTATATGAATACAAATGTATTCAATCCTATTACATGGAGAAGAACAATCAGCTGCACACGAGCACCTGCAGCTACTCCACGTCTGCACTGAGCCAGGAGCGTTTACTCATTTAAATATACATGGACCTAACCACAGTCCAGCCACACACACACACACACACACCACACACACACGCACAAACAAAGGTTGAATAAATGGTAATCGTATTGTTGTTATGGCTCTCAGGGAAACAATAGAGACAATGTTCAAGGTGTGTGCATTTGCTGCCCAGCATTATCGAAGCTAATTCGTATCTGTATAATGCAATAACCCAGTGAGTAAATCAGATGGCGCCTGTACCTCTGTCGGGCCATGCGCCTGAACACCTGATAAGGCCTTAATGATTAATGCTCACTTTACAATAGGAGACATTAGCCTAAGGTCTGCTGGGACACACAGACACTGTTTAAATAAATGAATACTCCAGCAGCAGGTGTTTGATATTGACTACATGTCTCACACACGCTCAGGACATGGCCTTTTTTCATCTGTAGAAATTCTCATTTCTTCAACAGAGAAGGTGTGTGAGGCTGTGCTCGCACTCTGTGTCTGAGTGTGTAAATAATCCCAGGGAAGGCATGGGCGAATAATAGCTTTAAACATGAGCTTCATGCAATTAACTGGGAGCCCCAGCAAATAGACTCCACTGTCAATACCTCTTGTAATGTTGGCAAGGGACATAAATAAATAAGAAAAACGGGCTCTAGTGAGTGTGTGTGTGTGTGTGTGTGTGTGTGTGTGTGTGTGTGTGTGTGTGTGTGTGTGTGTGTGTGAATGGACCTATAGGGATCTGTGAAAACCTTTCAGATAATAAAAGCTTGATATGGAATGATGTTAAGGGTCATTACGATTGATAAAACAAGAGATACAGTCAGTAGTTAAAGCTGATGCATAAATATAAAACACAAAAATAAGTCAAGGACAGAAAATTGTGTGGAAAATGTACAGAATCATACAAAAGGAGAAAAACTGAATGAAATTATTACACTCGAGACACCTGGTTAGACAAAAGGCAACACAATACAAACAAACATACCTATTATATAAAAAATACAGTACATATTTATGCCTAATTACAATTATGTGTTTCAGCAGTTTATTTTTCATACTCCACATGAGCTGGTGCTTGAATCTGGGTTGCTTCACGTGGAACAGCGCACACAGTGACGGTGTCCCTCGTCAGAACAGAATTAAGGGTCTCCACCCTCCACTGAGCACCGCATTGATTGTTGAAACTGCCACTTCACTAAGACCTTTCCCTAATCAGTTTTTTAATGAACAATCATGAACATGTCTCCGAGCGTTAGTCGCCACAAGTCCACAACATACGTGATAACATATTTATTCGATTAGCATAAGGATATTGGTTTGACCCCTGTTTTCAAAATGTACATGATTTTTTAATGATCTTTTTGTTTGGAATCACTTTTTGTAAAAAGCCATGTGCAAATAGTTTTGACTATAATGCATCTGACAGTACTAAGATATATTTAGCAGTAAAGACATCATTACTGTACAAGAAGTACTCCAGGTTAGAAGTGGCTGCAGAATGGCTTTAATAGGATTTAATGGTTGTACAAGTAGCTCATTTCTATCTATCATATCTTAAAATACTCGTGTTTAAAAAGACACTTTACAACTTGAAGAGCACAGTTTCTTCATTCCTTTAATTATTTATTCATCTTTTACTGCTTATCCTTTACAGGTCACATGTCTAGACCAGGGGTGTCAAACATTTTAGTTCAGGGGCCACATACTGCACTCACCAGTAAAATACAAATAAATAATGACAACTCATGTTTTCCCTTTGTTGGTTTAAGTGCAAAGAAATACAATTACATTATATTATGTCAGTGCTCTCATCAATCACAACTGATGACAGCCTTCTGTGTGAATGTTTTCACAAACTCACCCTCATAATATGGCTGTGATGCTAATGCTATTTTGCTGGCAGTAAGGAAGCTAACTTTCACTGCTGCATCACTGACCTCTCAGCTACAGGTAAAAACACAAAACAGTCCATTTATCTTGTCAGTTGTCCTTGCAAGTTGTGTTTTTCATCATGATTAGAGTCATAGTGGCGCCCAATATTATTTTCCTTGAGCACTGAAACTTGCTGCACACAGGTTTTCTATTGAGCTCTGTAAATAAACAGGAAGTGATTCATTTTTCTTAGACAACAGTAAACCTTGTGTCTACTTTTCTCCTTTTTGATAGAGACATTTTGGAAAATAAGAGTGCCACAGAAAGTTATTCCAGAACCAAAAGAGTAGATTTCCAGAACCAGACGGCACACTGCTGCCATCTGCTGTTCAGTTCTAGTCTCAGTGTTGCGTTACGACTGCTACTCTTTCTAAAACAAGATAGGAACAGCTGTACTTTTATTTAAACATTACACTTTACACGTCTATATCATTTTCACACTTTCCAAAATCATCCCGCGGGCCAGACTTCAGCCTCTGGCAGGCCGGTTTTGACCCACGGGCCGTATGTTTGAAACCCCAGGTCTAGAGCCTATCCCAGCTGCTCCACTCTGTAGATATACTTGCTGTTATACTTTGTCCTGTCGAGTGTGAGCTTCTTGGTGATGTACAAGTGGGAACATCATCAGTTACGTAGCCTCTACACTAGAGGGCACAGCTCTAATGGGCTGGACACAGTGTAAACAAATATGGCCGAGCAATGCCACATTATAGTGTATAACTGAGTAGCATCAGTCTCTCTTTGAAACGTATTCCGTCTTATTTTGTCACATGAAGCCAACACAACCACAATCTATAATATAGATTATCTAGAACATATCAAACCTACAAATGGATACAGTGATGTCACCTGCTCACGTATATACTCCAACAGGGCTATTTTCAGCCTCGGAGACAGACACTGTCACACTGATTCACTGAGGGTAATTTAGATCCACCCATTGACCTATAAGACTTTAGATGTCAGACTCACACAGAAAGACTTCCATCCCACGTTTGTGTTTACAGTTTGGTAAGTGTTTGTACATGACTCAGAGACATACTGATCACAATCAACTTGTGTCCTTACTTTTTATTTTGAAAAACAGGGGATACAAATATTATTATACATCATCATTAGTTAAACAAATAGTTTATACATCGATTTCATTTTAGCTGACTGAATATGAGACTTTTTGTATCTCAACATATCCACACCTACAGTAGACAGCAGAATGTGTGAGTGTCTGAGAAAGAGATTTATCCCAATTTCCAGGACCTTGGAGGACACTTACTTGAACAAATCAAGCCGACCCAGGACCCAGCAACTGAAATAGAGTCTGATTGTTTTTTATTCCCCCTGTTGTTCTGTATTACTGCTCCCCAGTGTGAAAGGATGGCTATTCACTGTACAACAATCAGCTTTCAGCACTGCAGAATGTATTACTGTGATGTAAAAGCACCTTTTCTCTATGGCAGTAGGAAGAATAATTTAGAGAAAACACAAGGAGCGGGGTGGAATGAGTGACATACAGTACTTGTGTGGTCCACGGCAATAACACAAGGTGAAAGCCAAGAGAAAAACTGACAGATATATGGAGGTTAAAGGGCCTGTCAAACGAAACGATGAAAGAAGTCAACGGAGTGAAGAAAACACCAGAAGAAACAAAGACAAATGAAGACGAAGAAGAAGATGAGCCCAGAGTGAAGAAGGTGGATGTTGTAGTGAGAGCAGTATCTAAAATAATTGTAGAATGAGATGTGGATGGGTTTGTTTTTTGCTCGTGTGTTGGATATTGTGTGGAAAACCCATGAAATAAGCCATCCCTGATTGTATTCTGCCCTCTCTTTTCTGGGATTCTAGTGTTTTTCACGACCGACTTCTTAATCCTTTAATGAGTTTCATGAAGGAGAAAGCCAGCCTCTTCTCTCTGTCTGTCTCTTCCCATTGAATTAATATTTGTGTTGCATAAAACATTGATACGAAGTCCTTGGTGAGTGCCTCATCATTAAAACTTCTCGAGGAGTTCAGTTCCATTTCAAATAAAAGGACATAAAGCATGTTATTAAAGACAAGCAACCGTTTTTCTTGCTCCTTTGTTTTCAACCAAGAAAAGTCATTTAATGTTTTTGCAAATCACAGGTTACTTTTTCAGGCAAAAATGTAATTTGAGAGACTGTGGTGACTAATGGTAGAGTAAATGATGTCTTGAAGTGGACTAATGATCAGTAAAAAACAGTCTTTTCACTCTGGGGTGAAGTTCAGGCGTCAGTAAAACCCACACAAATATCCCCTGTGCAAAAGTGACTGCTATAAAATCTGTCTAGCTTCATAATTTACTGTCATTCAGACTGTGACCCCCAGTAAACTCCAATACCCACAATTCCCCCTGGCCTTGTGTCACGCCTTATTGGCTGGCTAATTCAGAGACAAAAGGAGAAACAGGGAGAGACACAGAGCAGTGACATCATTAAACGGCTTGAAAGGGAAAGAAAGAGAGCTTATAGGAGGAAAATTATGCCAGACAGATAGAAATAAATTAACGGATAGCGCTAAACCGTGAAGCTCCCGGGGCATTCTGGGAGCACATCGAGCCAATCAAGTGCAGGCAAGCCAGAGGGACCTGGATTATGACTGGCTCGCAGAGACAGGGTTAGTTTTTGGCTGGTCTTTCCTCTTTCTCGCTGTATTCTTTCATATTTCCCACAACAAGAGCAAAGACAGTGACAGTAAGTGAAGAGTTCCTGTGGTTTAGACAAAAGGTTTATGAGTCATTTCCTCAGGACCGTCTCTGGTTTGACACTTCTGAACTTGCTTTTAATAATGTCTGCTAAACTAAACTGTGTGTGTGTCGTATTTATGTGGACTAGAGCTACAACTTAAAGACGCATCACTCAAAGTTTCATCCATCCTCTGCACCACTCTCACTCCTACAACAGCATTCAGTCAACTTTCCTGCCTTTATTTTAGTAAAACCGGGCCAATTCTCCACCACAAAATATCAGTACATTACATCAACCACGGATTAGATCTTACCCTATTAGCTCTGAGTTCAGCATCAGAGCAAAGCATCTTAAATATTCTTCTTAAATATTTCTTTGCGTTTCACTTTGCTTCTTTTTTCTCTACTAAAGTATTTCTTTTTTGTGCGTAAACAGATGTGTCTAGTGCTGGTAAAAACACTCTCTCTGTGTTCTCTCTGTTCTATTGGACATCATTACTTCCTTGTTGACAAGCGGCCAGCCCAATGGGAGGGTCCCCAACTCTTTTTTTTTTTTTTATTGCCTTTTGTGCTGTACAAACAAACAATTCTAGATAGACTAGACAGAAACAATATTGTGTGGGGAAGGTGCAGGTATGAAATCGACAACACAATATGCAATAGATAACAAGGAAATAAGATGAGACTTATAGATTATTGTAAGTATTATGGTGAGTATATATGTGTGTGTTGTTGTTGTGTGTGTGTTGTGTGTCGGGAAGGAACTAAAAACTTGAGATCCTTTTCTATGTGACTTTCAATTAAAATAAAAGCTGTCATCTTTTTTCCTATCCATTTTCCTATGACATTTCTGAAATAATGGCCAATTTCTTTTTAAGTCCGTTATTATTTTACAAAAAGCTTCCCATAACCTTGACCAAAAAACATTTCACTTTAGAGAGAAATATCTAACTCCACACAAGCTTTAGTTACGACTATTAAAAGCATTTAAGCTGCTGCCAAAGAGAGATGAAAACAGTGCCTAAAGCTGGGAGGTGTGATGGTACTGGAAATGTAAATTGGCATTGATCCCAAATCAAAAATCTATCAGATGAGCAGCTGAGAAGTGAAAGCGTGCACAGCTGTATCCCATTCAGTCGGCACCAATCGTTGGCTACACTTGTTTTGCCTTGTAAAGCCGTGATTCGCTGAATGCGTACGGGAAGGGTGTATTAATAGTCGGGAGGTCCAGGAAGAGCGGCGTAAGAGTGATTTTGCTTCAGTAATTGTTGGAGCTGATGCCAAGTGCAAGCTGCATCTGGAAGCAAGAGACAAGAACGGTGGCCATTGGATTTTGAGTGTCTGCCATGTCACGATTGTCCGCATCATGACGAACAGAGAGGCGCCTCCTTCTACAGTCGGCTGCCATTCTGTGTGAACTGAACAGGAACATGCACAGAGCAGAGGACGGGGTTTAGGAACTATACCATTATCAGCTCTGAGGTCAATTTTGTCTAACGTGTGGCACATTAAAGCCAGGATTTCAGGCTTACCTTAAATGTAAAATGTTTAAAATCATTCTTTTGTCGGAGAGGTGCTAAATAATTAATGTGGTTTCTTGGAGCATTACGCCTTAGCATGCCAATCCACAGAGTCACATCTACATATATATGCATATGCAGGACCCATTGGTGTTCAGTCTTAGGGCTGGTGAAAGGTTTTGGCGATATCACGAGCACCGTGTTTCTCTATATTGTCATCGATAGCAAACAGAGCACGAAAACAGAGAAGACTGAAAACCATCTGACGATACATCACTGAGATAAGATTAAAAAATAAGTCCATTCAGGCCAAAACACTGTAAAGAAAGTATTTACTCATGTATCAGTGAATATACAGATAAAACGTATGCATGTGCACAAAACATGCATACGTTTTATCTTATTCTTAATCTCTATTAAAGATTCAGAAGGTTAGTGAGTACAAACATATATTAGACAAACTCTATTCCCTGCTCTCTACTGTGAGATTAAAGCTAAGCAGATAATCAAAGCAATCAGAGTGAAAGTTATGATAAATAAAATAAAATGGAAAATTAAAAACTTTGTCCAACACAGAACAGAATTTAAAGTGTTTTAATGTATTGTACCAGGGTTGTTTTATGTATTGTACCAGGGTTGTTTTATTTATTGCACAACCAAGGTACAAGTTGACATTGTTCCTAAATGAAACAGTGGCTGCTTCCGTTTGAATTTTAACAAAAGCAAAATTACCCAGGACTTGTTGAGGCATTCTCTCATCATCAGTTTAATATAATAATGCAGTAAATATTGCAGCGTGGAGTTAATACTGTGACAGCCCTAGTGGACCGTTTGTGGAAAGATCCCACTTATTTCACTGGTCTGTTCTGGGTTCCCTTGACTCTGGTGATAGCGCTATTCTTTATCCTCTTCCATCTCTGTGGGTCACGGGCAAGAGTCGGGGTCGGAGCAAAGTTCAATGACGTCCACTCAGCGATGTTGTCCACCCATTTCTTCCTTTGTCAGCCTCTTTTTCTTCCTCTCTGGATTGTTCCCTGAAAGATTACCTTTTTGAAAGACCATTACCTTACCTAGCATTATAGTTTTAGTCGCCTTACAGTGTTTAGCAGCTCCTCATAGTAGTTATTTGTGACCTGTTCCTGATTTGCTTTATTAATATTACTACAGTTTTTCAAAGAAGTTACTTTCTCTTCACAATAAATAAAACCTTGCCAAGTTTGCAGGCACTATAATAGCCTGTTGGTAGCCATTCCAGATGAATGTATCAGTACATCTTCAATAGTCTACTTATATGAAGTTAATTCTGTCCTAACAATACTCTGCCATTTGCATTCAGAGCCCGAGCCACTTGAGTACAGCTCTCTATCAGAGTGGTAAATGTCAGAGATACAGGCAGAGGCGTGGATCCAGCTGTGTGTGTGCAGTGTGTGTGTGTGCAGTGTGTGTGTGCAGTGTGTGTGTTGGGAGATAGAGGATGAAGTGAAGCACGGCCAGACAGTCCATAAAGGTTAATTAATATAGAGACAACTACCCAGAATGGCTCTGCTGGTCCACACTCTCTTGTGCACAGTCCTGAACAAAGGCTTGAATCATAAATGTAGTCCACACCCATCAGGCTTAGACAGGCACTCTAGTAAAATCTAATATTATGTATTGTATTGTTTACTGACCCAACAAAAGAATAATACGACACTAATTAGTGGTAATATTGTTGAACAGAAGTGGTTTCTGTTTTTCACTGAATGCATAAACACCTACACAGTGGCTATAGAGCTCTGGATGTCACATGACCACATGGTATGGGTCATTATGGCGAGAAACAGGAACATGTGATCAGCCCCACTGTGGATATTAAACAGAGATTAAGCCAGCACTTGGCCATGTCTCTGTTACAGTCCAAAGTCACTAAAGCAGCATGACATGGAAATATTTCTATGGCTTTTATGTCTATAAATGTAAAAAGCCATTCAAACGGCGGCTTTTTGGTCCAACAACAACCAGGTAATCTCCGTCTGGATCAAACTGAACCAAGGTCTGGTTAGTTAGTGTGAAAGCATGTTTGGACATAGTTTGCACTCACAATTTAACAGACAAAGAAGAGCAAAAGAGGAAGGGACTAGAGAAAACTAGCTTTAAAAATACATTAGGGATGATGTAGTATTATTATAGCTAAACAAAGACTGGTGTCTCTTCTGAAGCTGATCGTTTCCTAAAAAGCATCACAGTGATTTAAAACATGTCTTAAATTGTGCATTTGAAGTTTCTGCTGTTGGTTTTAAATCATTATTAACAATAACATGTCTCTAAAGGCCCTTGGACAGTCTCAGCATGTACAGGAAACGTGAAAACACCCTAAAACACCCTTCACAAGCTTTGGTTATGTAACTGGGAGTTAAATGTCATGTTTGCCTTTCTGTCGGCTCACTGAAACACATGTGATTGAATGAACGATACTGATATAATAATCTATAAAACTAGACAGCTACCAAGTTCAAATAATCTTCAAACCATCAAAGCAGGAGCCGATAAAGATTAGATTAGTCACAGAAGGCGAGGCATAACCAAACGACAGACAGAGTGAGAAAGGCACACAAAGACCGTCTGCAAATCAGCCAGCCAACCAGGCGGTCAATACAACACACAAGCCAAGCAATCAGAGAGCGGCCCGGCTGCCCTTCCTGGAAAGATTGGATTAGTCACAGGAGGCAAGGCACGGGCAACGCCACTGAACAGCTGCCCTCACCTTATACGGGACATACAGGCACCGAGGCACATATCATGCAGAAAATAACCATATTTAAGTGAATAATAGTGCTGTATTATTCACTAAAATAACCTGTAAATAGCGTTGGACAAACTGCACAGTGAAAAACCACGTTGTTAAATAACAGTCTGTAGTAGTCTGTAAAGCACGGTTAGAGCTTGTTGACGCTGGATGAAAATTGCAGCTCCGTGTTTGTTTCGCTGTGAGTCATTCCTCTGAGTTTGCACAAACAGAGTTTACCTTCAGAGACCAGGGTTAGGGCGAATATAGGACACAGTTTCACAGTTTCTATCTGAGTTTGAATACTTTACAAACTGGTGTAAACTGGAGCATTGCATCATTCACTGAAGTTACTAAAAGTCAGTTTTATTTCTTATTATTACAACTAGTGCATTCAAGTTCATCTACCTTTTTTTTTAACCTTTTTCCAAATGTGATGTTGTGTTTACCAGTGTTTTATCAGCACTCCTGTTCACTATACTGAGATTTGGGCCTTAACCTCAATACACATCTGTCTGAATAAGGTTAAATGAACTGGCTTCTGTGAGTTGCATGTGCTTTTGAATAAGATTAGCGGAGATGCACACATGAATACAGAGTCATCAAACAGAGCATCAATGGAGGAAATTGTGGAGCTTTGTGGTGAAGCTAAGGGCAGTGTGAGTGACAGTGACAGACTGATTCTCCAGCTTATGTAGACAATCCCATTGCTTACACTCTCAGATCGCCTTTGTAGCCTTATTCTCTCTGTCAGTCTAATGTGGCCTGCCTCTTTTCTGTCTCTCGTCTCATAGAGGCGCCCACTACACTCTCTGCTTGTTTATCTTTCCGTAATTCCACTCGTCACTCACTCGCTGCTGCCAGAAAGATCATTAGGATTAGGCCCGTGACACTGCCTATCCCATCAGATGCTGAGCAGCAGCAGTGGTGGAGAGTGAGAACCAGAAAATGAGCTCCTGACAGATAATAGCCCGCTCTGTACCTGACATCAGACAAAAGAGATTGAGAAAAAGAAGATGGGAGGGAGGCTGGAGAAACATACAATCGCACCATACCTCACAGGTCTTTGTTGTTTTACTCAGAGATGTGTTTGCTCCTGGAGATGGCTCAGGGCTTTGGGTTGTTCTTATTCACACAAAAGAAACATTGTAGAATTGAAAGGATTTTTTTTTCCAAGCAACATTGTTTGCAGATAAATCCAGGCATTTCATAAAAATCTACATATATTCATGAAGTCTTTATCACCTTCAGAATTACAGATTTATGTATTTATTGAGGGTTGAATTATGTCATAATTATAGTTTTATAATGAAAATGCAACAAACTAATGTTGCATGATAAGGAATTAAAATGAACACTTTTTTTTAATTAGCCAGATAAATAATTTACGACAGTCACACAGCAGCATCCTGTTTGTCAAAAGATGAGAAGAAGAGAAAGTTGATGACGACCAGTAGACCCTTCCACAAGCGACGTGGAGCCAGAAAATAATGTGGGAAGTAATAAATCACACATCAATTTGTCTAAGGTCTAAAAAGCCGTTATGACGATCACCAGACTACTAAGGCTCCCCGACATATTTATCATTCATCATTTACAAACACAGCTTCTGCAATGCATCACTGAGCCTGCCTTTGCTCCGACTAGACTCGGTATTACTCACAAAATGTAAAAACAGAGTTGTGGCGACACTAAGTCACTGACCCACGTTCACCCTCTAATCGGTTCCTTTTTCAGCATGACACAAATTGCAAATATAAAAACAGAGATGTGAAAAGTCTAAAAACACGTTTGGAAAAAATAAATCGCAGAGTCGTAGCGAGGCTCTGGCCCGGCCCCTCTAGGCTTCGGCGGAAAATGCTCTGTCCATCATCTCTTGTTTGAACAGAATCATTAAAGTGGACAGAAGCAACATGTCTGGGGTTTTCGTGAGCACTGTATGGACTCGTTTTGGTGCAGTGCCATTCACGAGGGACTGGAGAGGTGTATCTGTGCAGAAAGAGAAGGTAACTGTGCTGTTGAAAGCCTGAGGGCATGCTGACACACACACACACCTTTCCTAAAGCACCGAGACTCCACATGCGCCGTCTTACTACGCTCCTATTATCTCTTTTACGCTGCACCGCTGACATACCTGTTCCTGTTAGAGCTAATTCCAGGATCAGACGGAGTTTGAGAAACCTGTCAAAAGTATTTTCTAGCAGTGAAGATCTCTGAGAGGAGCTTGGCTTTTCTGTCAGCGTCCGGCTCCCTTCAACACTTTGCTCTTCGTCCCAGGAGAGGAATGAGATCATAAATATGTTGAGTCCATTCTTCTTCATTTTCTGTGTTCATAAAGGCCCGTGGAGATATATAAATTGCTGTACTGTTCCAAATCTGGCAGGGAAATGGCTGAACTGTCTGTTTAGCTTTTTTTCGCTGTCTGTCTCACTCCCAGTTGCTTGTTCTCGTAACACACTTCAAAAGCCAGGTACAAGAGGAGGGCTGGGAGAGGAGCACAGTGCACTACACAAAAGGATGTTGTGGTTGTTACAAAACCTGCCCACTATTATAGCATTATATCACTCACAGCGTATTTTCAGACAGGAGTAGAATATACATATGGAGTATTTGATATGCAGTTTGTTATTCGTCCTGCTCATAATTAGTAGTCTGTGTGCGTCCGTCTGCATCTGGGTTAAACTGCAGATTAGTGTGAATTAAATCAGCTCCTCTAAAACCCGCCACAGACAGCAGAAACGCAGAAATAGACGGATGAGTCTGGTTTAAGGAAAAGATGCATTCACTGAGCTCTCAGTGATCAAAGCTCAACTCATATTGAATGTTTTAAAACTCAAAGCCAAAGGTCACCTCCTTTTTTTTTTGCTGAAACAATCCACTTTGTTGTAACACACTTTAGTTTCACTGCCTCAAACGTAAATGCAGGCCCACAAACTTATAATATACAGTTTTGATTTAATTTCTTTCCCGAAAATGAACAAAATATGTCTTTGTAGAAACCACTTACATGCAACAGAGGAAAGGAAAGTGTACATTAAACTATAATAATAAAAATAATCTGTGGAAAAGCGTCGAGCCCATTTCCTCGCAAGTTTCAGTCGATTTGTGGTAACACCGTCTCTGCCTGTGCCCCATTTACAGTAAAAAGACCATCAACATTAGCTTTTATTTAGCGACCTGTGTCAGTAATTATGGAGCTGTAGAACTGACATTAACACAGATTCATTTCTACAGTCTACGCATTACAAGGTCTTGATATAGTGAAGAGAAATGGATAAAAACAGAGTGCTTAATGAAGTTGAGCTGATCATGTCTTATTCGTTTTTCCTGCCACTATGACCGATAAGTCACAGAAGCTCTATAGGATGGTAGTATTTCATAGACAGGTGTGCCATGTCATAGTCACAATACCTGCAATTAACAGTAAAGTCTGTGTGTTTCTGTTTTGGACATGTTATAAAACCAAAAGATGACAGCTGTCTTAAACATAAGCTTTCCATTTTTAAGGTATTAGCTGTTAATTGTGCATGAGACAACAAAGGTGTGGTTGAGATGCGTGGAAGGTGATGTTAATCTGGTATGAATGGACTGGATAGACAGAGTCTGGGATGATGGAGAACATTTGGGGACAACATTGGAACAATCTGCATTTGTCCAGACTGTCAAGCCCCACACACACACACACACACACACACACACACACACACACACACACACTATTATGAGCAGGACTTCAAAGCAGTGAGAGTGGCCAGGATCTGAGCTCAGCTGATGGCACAGTCGATGCACCACAATGACACAATTGTCCGAGGCAGGGTTCCTCTCTGTGTTTGTGTGTCTGGATTGTGTCCGTGTTGTCCAGAAAGAGCGAGTGTGTGTTTACCGCTGCAGCAAAATGTGGCCAAGCTGTTGGATTTAGTGGATAAGCATTTTGGACGGCTGCTAATGGCTAAAGTCTTTCACATCCTCATGCATTTACACAGATTCAGAGGCAGACACAGACAGATGATGATGATGTGATATTAACACAGGTATAGCAGATATTACTGAAATAAAAGTAGCTTTGAATAGCAGCGCTAATGGCATTTTCATAACTAAAAGTCTGCACAACAAGAACGGACAAATGTTGTTTTGTTTTTTATTATAATCTGCACCAGGACATGCTATAAATAATATAGACATAATGTAAACAACATAAACTTCAAATGCACTGTTTAAGACATGATTAGGAAACGGTTGTAGCTACAAACAAAGTGCTTTAAACAAAATAAAACAAAATAATCCTACATTTTACTCCTCTGTTTGTTCTTTTTCATGTGTTTTATTATCAGTCAAGTCTACATTTTGTCCAAAAGTCCAAACTTTCACAATAAAAAAGACACTAAAGCTAACAAAAAAGCCGCTGTTTGGTCTGAACCGCTGGCACTTTGCCCAGAAACAGGAAAGTCTGAAGGTCTGGACCAAACGGCGCAGGTGTGAAAGCCCTTTAAGTGTCATTTAAAAGAAACATGTACAAAGTCTAGTGTATTCTCCTCAAGTGTGGCCCCAGAGGGACTACGGCACAAAAGATTCAGGACAGTTCTGAATGACGATAAAAGCACTGACCTGAGTATGTCACCTTCTGTCAAAATCAACACAAAAACACATACAATTTCCTAACTCTTTTCCCTGATGATGAGCGTCGAGTGTTTGGGGAACTGCTTCACACCAAATGCAATCAGACTTCATAATGAGTCACTTGTCTAAGTTGAGTGTGCTTTTCTTCACTTTTTTTAGATTGCATGTGTCACTTCAGCGCGAGGAAATTTTAAAGAGCGGCTTCGAGGCAAATTTTCAAAGTCAACAATGTGACACAAATCCTCCAAAGGAAAAATCATGTAATGTGAGATTTAGCATGACGTCCTCAAGTCGTACCATCTAATCTACTGAGCTGTGTGTTAGAACATTTAGTGTTTCATTGATTCTTCACCAGACTGACAACATACTGCAGAGATGAGCCCAAGAGCACCCTCAGCACCCCGGCACACACAAAACAAATCATTTTAAATGCTAAACTCACAAATTCACATGTTTTAGTCATGTCAGAATTGTCAAAAATACAACTCCAGCCACAATGCGCTATATTTGGTGCCAAGCCTGGATAAATAGAGAAGGTCATCTGACGTAACACCTTTGCCAAACTAAACATGCGAGTGTTTGTTGTAGCAACCCCTGAAAGAGAGCAGCTGAAAGTAACCAACCTGACATTAACCTTTTCATTCCTGATAAAAGATCATACATGTACTAAATAAATATTACAACATCGTCTTCCTTTTTTCTTCTTCCAAAGACAACATTAACAGGATTTCAGTGGATGTTTTCCAGTCTGATGCCATCCATCACAAAACCACAGGAGACTCTCTGTCCCTTTACAAATAGATTCATTAAACAGCTCGAATTATTTCAACTAAATCCTTAACTAAAACGTCAAAACACACGCTGCATGCTAATACTTCTTCCATAAATAATCTGTGACAGGTTTTCTCCATCTTTACTATTATCAGCTGGGAAATCTTACAAAAAAAATGTAGTAGAATAATTTACTCGGGGTGTGTGAGATATGTGAGATATGGTCTGTTGCCAAGAAACGCTAATCTCCATCTGAAAAAGTCTTAGCCAGGGATTTCTCATATCTTATTTCTTTGAAGCAATATGGCTGTCAATGTTAGATTTATTTATATATAAAAAACCTACTGATGGATATCTGTTTAGAGGTGCGCACTTATCTTTTGAACGCAATGTTTGATCTTCAGCCATGCTCTAAATATGCATGTGTGAGTGGGACCGCCACCGAGCAGGCAGTAAAAGCATCTGAGAAGAATGATGGAGCTGTTATAATGCGGCTGATGGATGAACAGATTATAGCGAGTGGCAGAGGCATTCAGCTGCTCCTCTTAAGTCTGCATGTGTGTATATCTGTGCTTCTCGATATATGGATTCACACTGAGACACTAAACTTATGACCTGCACATGTCTGCACTGGCCTTTCCCCCTTCTCTGTCTGTTTTCATATGATTCCTCTCATTCATCCTCGAAAACATTCATTTTCCTCCAATATATAATGACTTTAACCACAACGATTCACAAAAGAACATCTGCCTCGGCTTTTTCATTCCAATTAGAGAGCAATTCAATTCAGTAGTGACACCTCGCATCAATAAATTATCTTGTTAAGGTATCACACACAAAGCTTGATGCCAGATGATTTTCAGTTTCTCAGAAATTGCTCAAAAACATTTTCTGAAACTTGAAACCTTGACCCGAGATCTAATAAATAAAAAAAATTAACAAAAGCTTAAACTGTTGTCCATGTTCTCAAAAAAACACACACAACAGAGCAGACATAACACACTACAGACAAAATACTACACACAGTTGAAATTATTACAATGGATGCGGCTTTTTTTCTTTTCTCAAGAACAAAGAATGTAAAATGTGTTAAACCAGGAGTATGCCATTTTTATGCATGTAAAAAAAAGAAAAACTTACCTAATTAAAATTACTTAATAGTATAAAGTAATAGGAATCATCTGTGAAAAAAACAGACCTTAATCCGTCATTTAGGCTTTATTATCAAGGATTTTAATAGAAGCTTTGGACAATCATAGCTTGATTCTGGAAAACAGAGCGCTCCCATTGGTCGACACTGATGTCAACCAGGAAGTAATGGCAGCCAACATAGAGAAAGTGTATATTCAGCAATAAGTACGTCTTTTTTACAGAGAAATAGATTAAAAAAGGAGAAAAGGGAAGCAACGTGAAACAGGAATATAGTCAATTCAATCACACAATGTTTAACGAGAAAGAAATAATGGCCGTTATGCTGCTAAAGTTAGCAGCTAAGCTAACACTAAGCTAATGCTAAACTTTAAACTTGACTCTGGTGATCAGAAAGCATCAAGGTTCAGAGTCTGAACAACAGAACCAAAACTATAACCTGAACTAGCACCGAGCCAGACCAGCGTAGAAGTGAAAAAAATCAAGTTGGATCCATGCTTTTAGTTGTAATAAAGAGAAACAACAAGAAAAGGGAAAATATAGAAGACAGAACATGAAAGTTGTACCAGAGTGTTGGGATCCTAGTCCATCCATGCGTTGGTTAGCAAAGATGGAGATGTCAGTGGGTTTATTTGACACTTCTCCTGGCTATTTTCTGAACTATTACATGGCTATTTCTGAATCTAGCTGCAGGGATCAATAACATAGCTCTTATTTAACACACTCTTTCTGCAAATACAGAGACCCAAAATAACAAGCCTTACAGCTGGATATTAGACACAGCTCAAAGATTTGATGTGTTTGGAGTCAGTTTTACAGCTCACCGAGGAAGCTAAAGGAAAGGAAACATAGGACAGTGTACATGAATGATAATTATCCACACAAATATTTAAATAGAGCGAATGTTTTGTTTTTTTTGTTTATTAAGTATTATGTTTCTGCACTAAGCATTTATGGCTGTATTTAGAGAATTGGGCCAATCCTTTTTTTTTTGACTTGACAGGATAAGCAAACAAACAGTATTATTTTAAATGTCTTGTTGAATGGCAGTCAAAACAGAGCTGCAAACTAAAACAGAAATGATTTCCCAAATAAAATGTCACTGCAAAACACATTCCTTCAGGGCAACCAAACACTCCAATCACGTGGAACAGAAGTGACGTGCCGTGTCGTGCATCCATCTGAGCAGAGTCACGTTTCATTTTGGCTTCGTCACGTCCTGCACTAGCCTCTGTTTGGTAGTATTACCCATAACCCCCTGTGATTTTCATGTTCATTCTGACAGCCAGCTCAGTACAAGTCTCATTGTGTTTTATCCAGTGTAAATCTGCCACTGACTAATGTAATGAGAACACTTGAAATGATAGTCCTGCATTAGAATGATGAGGGTTTTCCTTTAAACCGCACACGTTGGAGCCATTTTGGTTGATTTTTTTCATGTGCGCCGACTTTACTGTTTAACTGATAAATGTAATAAGTGAACGCTTTAAAAGGCACAAGGAGAGCAGCAGCAGGAGATGCAAGGTTTAAGTGTGAATTGATCATAAAGTCTAGCGTTGCATTGACAATAGCTGCGTAAATAATGTGTTTTCTCGCACATTTATTCCACTCGGATGCTTTCGAAAGATGTTTAAATATCTTCTGTACAACTTCAGGTTAGATCAGTTGTGTAAAGAAAGCTGCTAAATGTCTTTCCTTAAAAAAAATGTACCAGAAACCCCATGTCACTTGACAATCCCTGCAGCCTGACCAGTTCGGGACATTATGAGCTAGACCGGTCACTACAACAATGACAAATCATGTTCGTTTTGAGGTCCCAGAAACACTCGAGCAGGAGATGAAAGTAATGAAGTGCAGCAGGGAAAGAGTCCCACAACAGGCTGTTTATACCCAACTAAATTCAAAAGACTAGTCCACACACAAAACTAGGAAAGGAGTCCAAAGTATTTCGGTGCCAGGACCACGATAATGTTGTGACACAACAGGAAAGCCAGAGAGAACAAAGGCAACCTGGCAGTGCCGAGACGCAAACAAAGAAGTGAGATTGTGCCAAAGAAAACGAGAGGGGCCCAACAGCGTTTTTACCAACACCCCAGCTGAATCCTCCGAGAGTTAAAGGAGGAAACAGAGGAGAACGGTACATGAAATGAGTTTAGAGGAGGTCTTCACGAGAGACAGAGGAAAGTCTTGAGTTCTGTTGTAGCTCGAATGCACCAATGAAAGGATAAAACCCTCCTGCGTCATTAGAGTCGGACTTTTGGGGGGTTATTTAGAGTTTAGTTCAAGTGAGTCTGCAGATTTGGATTTACATTGTTCACTCTGTGCTGTATAGAGGCAACAAATCAATACCTTTGGGCAAAATCTGGTATAAAAACCAAGCTACGGTTTGTCGAACTAGCTCCAAAACTTTACAGCAGTTTTAGAGGTTGAATATTGAAGTCAAGTGCTAATAATAAATGATGAGAATGACTGAGGGATGCAAAAACATTCAATAGAAATGGGATTGTCCAGTGCAGTATTTCTATAGATTACAATATTTACAAAACTCATTAGAAAAGGTGCATAATCTAAAGTATAAAAGTGGTTCTCTTACCTTTAGAGGAACGTAGAGTGGAGAGAAAGCATGAAAAAGATGCAGAAAGGAACAAAGATTACATTTCTTTTACATTTAGCAGATTAGCAGTCAATACACCCAGCTCCACCTCTAATACCAAGTGTGTGTGTGTGTGTGCACCCGAAACACACACATTCGCAGCTTTTGAGGATCAGCGATTGATTTTGTATGCCGCCTCTAGACAGTGTTAGGTGGGGAATCAGCAGAATAATTGTTCATTTCCTGCTCTACTCTGTTTTGTTCAGCGATAGAGGAAACTCGGCAAACAGACGGGGAAAATGAACACACGGGCGGACGAGCTTACGGACGCGAGCTGGCAAACAGACGCCGAGATGAGCTGGATAATTGCTCATTTCCTGCTGTAGTCAAGACTAGAATGATATAGATTGTCATAGACTGCCATTTTTCTTCCTTCTTCCTGAACTCGACTCCGACAGAGAGGCAATAATCAGGATGAGTATGGTGATTCATTTCAAACTTACTGAGATTGTACCACTACAGTACGAGAACTGAGGGACTTAGGTAGATATAGATCTCAGCTACACAATGGACAGGAGTAATAGTGTCTCAGCTCTTTTTTCTTTTTCTTTTTGGATATGATAAATGTGTTTAATTACTCAAGCTTGTGACGAAAAAAAGACCACATTTTGTCTCATGTTGTCTCAAGTTAAACATCCATTACCTGATTTTTTACTGTTGCATTTATTTTGACAGTTTGATCACCTAAAGTTTATTGTAACAGGAATCATCTGTGAAAAAATGAGACCTTAAGATGTGATCTAGACTTTATAATTAAGGATTTTAATAGATGAGAATGATCAGCCCACAGCAGGATTTTGTCCAATCACAGCTCACTTCAGATAAAAAAGGAGCGCTCCCATTGGTCGACACTGCTATAAGAAAAGGAAATAAACAAAGGAAATGAGTTATTCTGATGCAAAATCTGTCTTATTTTACAGCGACACGGCTCCAAAAAGTTAAAAATAGAGAAACGAGCAGCAAATTAAACATGAACAAATGTTGGCAGTGCTTTGACACAATATTTAACTCTAGATGGAGGCTCTAAACTTTTATTTAATTTAACGTATTAGTATTTTGTGGTGAAAAATTGCTCCGGTTTAACCTTTTTTTTATTTATTTGGAGTAGATTTGTGGTTTGAGACGAGGACGGCAAAAACTAAATCAGGTCCTGCAGCTTTAAGACAACGCAACACTAAAAATACTGTGTATATGTCCTATTTAATTTCTGATATTTGTATAACTCACAAAAATAAAAGTAAAAGAGGTAAATAAAGTATGTGATTTGTGTAAGTGTAAATAGAAAGGGATTTCATTTGTTTCCATTGGGTCCTCTGGGGAAATCACTGTCTGGACTTTTACAAATGGCATTAGCTCAAAAAGCCGAGCAGGCACTTTACACCGGGGCATTTTTTACTGTTTTGAAAAACTGCATGTGTTTATGTATGCATCTCTGTCCAAGTTGACTCCTGTTCGATATGTTAAGGATGTGCAAACATGGGAGGTGTGTGAGGAGACTATATTCAGTGTTTCTGTCTGTGTACTTTCCTGTTGTGTGCACACATTAAACCAAGGTTGTAAAGTGCTGACAAGCGTTCCTATAAATCTTCATCCTCCAACCTCATGTGACTGCAGCAGACTCAATATCCAAATAATGCAGCAGCTCTCAAGGAGAAAAGGTTCATCAAGGACGACTCTGTGGAAAAGGTTCGTTTCAACCCTGCTGCGTGACCCACAATGTGCCACAATAAAAGTTTCAAGGAAGTGATTTGTAAATGGCGACAATAGCTCCAAGGGTATTTCTCTTAACCTTTTGCGTCTCTGCTGACTCCGTGCATAAAAGTGCAGGTGTTTATTCAGTGTCAAGATCAATGTTGGCCTCAAATCAATAACTTCCTGGGAACCTGTTCACCAGTCAGGTACAGACCGGTGTGCATCAATCTCTCACTCTGCTTCCTGCGGCTGCTCCTTACCACATTTTTTTGGGGTCGTTTTAGCCTTTATTTGAGACAAAGTGAACAGACAGAAAACAAGATGAGAGAATGACACTGAGCAAATGACCCGAGCCGGAATCAAACCCACTCTGAGAAATTGGCAGGCCGTGTTTTCTCTTGAGCACACTTTTAGTCTGCATTTGTCTGAGTCCATCTGACGTGTGCTCCTTGTATCTTTGTCTTCACTTTTGTCTTCAACAGTTCAGACAATATACTTTTATTCTTTATTAACTTGTATTTCCACTTCAGTATTATCTTCTGCTATTTATTTCCCCAATGACACAGTGTATAAAGCCTAATCTCTAAAGACAATTTGCACTTTTTACTGATAAAACCTATAAGAAAGTGCACACTTAGAACAAGTTTTTTTAAATAGCAAAAGGTAAAAGGTCTTATCTACAAACTCAGTGTAAGCAGGGACTATATTTTTGCAAAGATGTGGCATCATTGACACAAAATAAAGTAATTGCCGAAACAAACTATTAATATTATTCCGAACAGTGTCGATAATGAATTCTGACATTACATTCAAAACTGATAACCAATAATGTATTGCCACACTGGGCAGATTACAGGGCTAACTAAAGCTTAGCATATGGCTACCCACAGTTCAACCATGACTTTGCTTCAGATTCATAACCAAACCAGAGAAACTCAAGTCATATTTTCTTTATTTAAATGTTATATATTTCATTGCAAATAACGTAATGACTTTATTCCATCTTTTTACAGTGTTTGGACTGAGTTTGGAGCAGGACACTGAGCGACTGGGACAGACCTGTATCTGTCGACCACTCAGGCTTCACTTAATGACTAAATCTTCACTATATTTAGAGTATTTAGTATTTAGTCATGACTTGAAGGTGAAAAAAGATAGAAAAAGATCATAATTTCCCATACTGTTCAAGAATTAAAAACACTGTTTATGTTCCTGTCAAGGCCTTAAACCTTCACAAAAGCAAATCTATTTTATTTTGAAAACCACAGGAAGTTATCATCAAGTCTTGCGTAATCTAAGTTGAAATTTGAAACATCAGTCCTCTTTGTGTTATAGAAAACCGACACTGATTGCTTGAGCCTTTATTCTGTTACTGAGTTTAAAAAGCATATCTCAAAAACTCTACTGAATGCATTGGACCTTGATAAACGCGTTTTGTTTTGTGCCTGATTGAAGTTGTGTTTCTGTGCTGTCTGTTGTCAGAGCTTCAACAGCACAGGACTAATAATGACCTGATGAAGAGGGCAGTTGTAAAGTTTGGTTCTAAAAAGTCTGGCTGCTGCTGAAAAAAGATAGTGAAATTTTGCTGTTTTGGGCTAAATTTGATCTCAGTTTACTAAAGGTCTGTCTAGAGGAGTGTTAAATGATATGGTATATATTATTGAACAGCCCCGTTAACCGGTGAGGGGGATGATTCAGTTGGACACTTGTGTTTGTCTTGTTTTGACATGCTTACACTGTAATTTAAAGAAGAAGAAGAGCACTGCTGGAGTAGTTCTGCAGAGTCTAACAGCTCACTCGTAAAATAAAAGAATGTCTAATAATTATGTTTAGCGTTGTCAGCTGTTGATCCTGGAGCTTCTCTCTCAAGAGTCACAGATAGTTTTGCTGGATTCCACTGAACCTGGCCTATCTGTTTGAGTCCATGACCCAAAAAAGGCCAATGTTATCCTCATCTAATTAAGTGCTTGAATGTAACAGCCCCATTTTCTCGTGTTAACGAATAAGCTTTATCCATTTGTTGTTTAGATTTACTTTGCTCTCTTTCCTTTGCTCCAGGCCTGTGCCGATACCTAGAAATGTCCCAAACATTTGAATACAGTGAAATGCAGGCAAAAAGGACCGATTGTGTGCAAACAGGCTAATAAGAATAATCACCATGTTACTAAGGGCTTTAGGTGTGGAATAAGAGCTGTGTCCACTGTCTGGCCATTTATCTTGAACTAAAGCTGATAAACCAACTGAATGGCCTATTACCTACTTAAGGAAAAGACTATAGAGAGGTGTTATAGTCATCCTAGTCACTAAAGGATTAAAGGGGAAGATGTACGGATAGAGTTTTGCAGAAGAAGACATTTTGTCCCTGAATAGAAGAAGTTTGGTAATGTCTTCTGTTACAAAACTGTTCAGACGCCTTCTTTAAAGCCTTTATTGTATTAAAAAATATTAACGTGTGTGTATGTTTTTAAGTAGCCTACTAACTTTTGCTAACTATTTCTATTTGTATGTATTAAACTTTGATGTAGTGGTGGCTGTTTTCTCTATTATTGGCATTTTACATCTGACCCAGAGACTGCAGTTGAAAACTAGCTCTGTAGCTAACACTGGCACGTTTACAGAAATGTTTATTAATGTGTACTGTCCCTGTTCAAATAAACAAATAAATCAATTAAAAAAAAACCTGGGTGTAACAATATTATGGGGCAAACCTGCAACACTAAAAATGTTGACAATATCTACCCACAATGCACCACGCAGGTAGCCGTCAGCGCTCTGCTCCAGTGATTCTCTCCTCTTATGGAAAATGTGGATGCTATCTGTGTAGCCCCTGGCTCCAAATCATTACTGTACAATTGGTATTGACAGCAGCATTAATAAAGTGTCAATAGCAGCAGCAGATACTCTATATCTGCAGCCACCAGCTCTCGAATGTCTCCGCCTTCACCTCCTCTAATGGTCGCCAAGGGAAACTGGCAGAAGCATACTGTGGGCTGACACATTGGGTAAGAGGGTGTGTAAGTGAAAGCATTTTAGCTCATATATGATAGGGAACGGAGGGATAATGGCTCGAAAGAGGAGAGGGGTGATGTCCAGAGGGAGAGTCAAGGAAAACAGTGTGAAATGAATGTGTTCAGGGGAAGAAATGACCTCGCCACCTCTCTGTCTCTCTCACTCAGACAAAACGTTTGCTTCTAAACCGGCCAATCTCCGTCTGTCTCGTGCTCTACATCATTGTCCCTCAAAACCACACAGCCTCTTTAGCCCTTTTTCCCCCCTTTGAGTCCTTTGCCTGATTGCTATTCCATTAAATCATTGCATTTCCACATTTCATACTTGCTTTAATCTTTTAAGAATCCAGCCTAGAAACATTTATGAGTTTGGTCATAAAGAGCTCGCAGCCGCGGAGCGACCTGAACTCTCGTGTCACTGCGGAGATGGACAATTTAATAGGACTCGAGGACACGGCGGCACAAACGGGAAGAAATAAAGGCTTCATCCGCAACAGCATTGTCATTCATGTCAACATCACACATCACGCTGTCAGGTCACATGACGGTCTTAGGTGACAGTGTAACCAACAATTCCCTTTTATTTCTATGTTAAACCACCTTCATTCATTTGTTTTTAAATGTGTCCTTTCTTCAGAGCAGTGCCCCACAACATTAACTCCCAGGACAACTTTTCAAAATGTGCCGGAGCTTGTATTGTACGAGTTAGTTAAGATTCATCTTTAGTAATGCCTCCCCATTATCATCAGCAACAATTTATCTTTCACTGTGGTAATTACTGCTGTTGATTTGTGTGCACAAGAGGTGTGCTGCGTTGAATATTCATAGAAGCCTGGAAATAATACAGTATACTTTCCTCATTCAAATTAATAATTTTCTTTTTAACAAACGAATGTGAAACAGGAATATGTAGGCATTGTGCAGAAACACATTATCTCTGCTGTTGTTGAATGATTAGTTTGACGAGGAGTGGTTCGTGTGAATACTCACATAGCTCACTGTTTTTTCTGTACTTGTCTGGCAGTAATGTACAATATGTGAGTTTCTTTCTCACACACTAATAGCATATTGTTATAAGATCAATCAGTGAAGAAACAAGACTTCATGTAGCACTTTTAGCCCGTGACGTCAAGCTTCAGTCAATCACATATGAACATATGAATGGAGATTGTTTGCATTAAGTTTAAACCATAAGCTTCAGTTTCATTCAATGCATTAGTATCACAATCAACCTAGAGCTCAAAAGAATGAACAAAACACAAAAGGATGACCTTTAATGGTACTTTCTTATCATATTAAATGCAACCTTTAATCCAATAAGAATGAAAAGTCTCAGTTACTGCTTCAGGCAATTTGATCATAGTCACTGTCAATAATCCTCTTTATTAATCTCTGCTACGCCCCGTGAGAGGGCGGCCATATTTACAACCATACTCAGTTTCCTGGCATTAGCTGGAGTTAAATGTGGAATCAGGACTCAAATGTGGTTTGAAATTTGGTTTCCACATGAAGCCAGGCAGAATGGTAGTCCTTGTAAGTAACATTTTATATTCAGACCATGTTTCCCATTTGTCTGCAGGGTGCTAACCGATTGAAATATCACACAGCCTACTCTAATCGCATTACTCTGTTCAAAGAGCATTCATACTAGGCCCCCAGTGTGGGGCTCCAGCCTTTTAATGCTCTACATTCACTAACTTGAAGGAAGAGTCGTCTGACTGACAGTCCCATTGAATGCATGGATGAATGAGTCTGGTTGGTTGGCCAACCTCTGTTTCACTTTAAGACCAAAGGGTCAAGTAACTGTCTCCAAGTCCAATGGACTGTCTGTTGAAATCAGCGCTGCTCTAATCACACTGGACAGTGGTGCAGCAGCAGCCTCTGGATCATGAGGTGAAGAGTAAAAGAGAGGAATGGGCCATGGAGTCAGGTTAGTTCAAGAGAAATATCTTTACATTATGCATTGTATTAGTTTTGTACATAATAAACATTCCTCTAAAATAATACACTAAAAGAGAGAGAAGAGCTTTTAAATCATTGAATACTGTATTTCTTTTTTCATTTCGTTAAAGCTGTTCATGAGTGTACTTATAATCATCTTTTTGAGTGTCTGACCTGAGAGCATTTGGGTAAAAGCACAAACAAAGCTGTTATTATTGTTATAATCACATCATTATATTAAGAGCTATTTTCAGAGATGAAGCACAGCAGAATAACCAATCAAAGCCAGAGTTACTTGATATAACCGACTCATTCAGAAGCAGAAGTCAGAAATGGTTTGGGTTTGTACGGGATGTTAGACAAATCCTCTATTGGATAGATTTTCTACAACAGAGAATTAGACTAATCCTTGTGTATCCTTCAGTGTAAGTGAATGTAGCAGTAATCCACAATTCTGTTTTATCAGTGCCAACGGAAGTCTTATATTTACTGTCTTTCTACCAAACACAGTCCCCACGGAAACGTGTCTAATCCATGACTCTCTGTCTTTCTCATTGTCACTTTTACAGATGAGAAGAGACAAACAGACGTCTCATCACATTGGGCTGAGTCCAGTCAGGAACAGGCTGGAGATCATCTGGTTCTCAGGTCACTGCTCCTAATACTGTCCTTTACTCACTTTACAGGAGCACACTTGGATATTTATGGACCTTATGCTGCATTATTCAGACTGAACAGATAACTGGGCGTAGAATATAATAAGATATGTGCCTATGTAGAACCTGACAGGACAAAGTTCAATTCCCCTGTGTTTTCAAACCAAAGCGTTAGTACAATTAAACTGTAACAGGATTTTAATATGAACGCTGTCATTAACAAATTGGTCAGGCCTTACTGAAACCTGAACTCAGCTTCTATAATAACAAAACTATATCCCATTATAACCCTGAGCTGGAGAGGAGTATTTTCTCTGGAGTAGACATAAAATGGGTTTGAAATCTGACAGGTCTAAGGAAGTATTATGGTTAAGAATTATGTTAAAGAATTATTCCAGATGAATCCATGATGTGCACCATTAAAGAGAACAGCTTTCCTCACACACTGAGAATACATCATTCACAAGGGCTTTTTAAAGACGGCATTGCCATAGATCCACTTGATTCATTTTTTTCCTGTGCTCATAACAGTATATAAGCTAGAACTGACTGCCTCATTGATTTTTACTACTTTGTAGAAATTACACGGCTATTTCTTTAATCAAATTTACTAACCGTCTTTCTCAGTAAAATGGTGGCATGTGCGTCGGGCTGAAATGATGAGACAGTCTCACTGCGTCCACTTTAGAGACGGGGGCCAGCCGACCAAATCAACACCACATTATTAACTACAGTGAGTACGTCTTCATGCGCCGGGTATTGTTCTCGTCTCTCTACAGCTTTTCCATCTCAGAAAAATAGATTTCTCTTCCATGCATCTATTTTTGGGGCTTTTTGCCAGACCTTAGTCGACAAAGAGAAAGTAGCAAAAGAGTAAAGAGTAGGAGGACAACATGGAGGACACTGAGCTGAGCGGGAATCGAACCCAGGTCCCTCCGGCTACAGTAAAAGTAACTAGTCCTGGGAATGTCTAGAGAGGTTGATCAAGCCTTCAATGAGGTAGATATAACTGTATTTTAATGTCATGAAGCCTTTTATTCATTTACAGTTACTCCAGCTTTAAAACTAAGTAAAAAAAAATAGAAACAATATATTGAAGTTTGAGTATTTAGCTGGTATTGTGTTACAACAGCAGCTGTAAAGCATCCAGTCGTATGTTCTCAGCATGAAATGAAATTGAATCAAATTGCTTTTATGTTCAAAACATTCCTCGAATATAACAGAATGGTCCAATCAAAAGCTTTTGTTCCAAAACTAGCACTTAACAATCAAAGTGATATTGCAGTAAACATGGTTTTAAAGACTGGTTACTTCTTTAATGTACTTCTCATCTCTAAAAAAGTATTTCCAGTTTATTCTCCTTGGACCAGTTCTACTGTATGATTTCAGGTGTAGAACGATCAAAGAGAAATTACACAATTATTTGCTTTTATGTTGGAGAAAAACTGAAGGCCTTTTCACACATTCTGGATGTATTGCGCTTATATCGAAACTATATTGAAACTACAGATATTCAAACGTGCAACTCAGCCAAACAGCAAACGAGCAGGTCTCAAGGTCCTGAAGGATCGGCTCCTGGAGTGAAAATGGAGAGGTTTATTCACACTTTCAGATCAAAAAGGTAGGAACGGCGTCCAGTCCGGATCTCAGTGTCTTGTGATATCATCCAGGCTTTATTATCACAGGTTTTAAAAGATGACAAGCTTTGGCCAATCACATGCTCTCTCTTAAATAAAGGATGCTCCCATTGGTCTACACTGATGTCAGCAAAGACGTAATGGCTCCAATAACACAGAGAAACTTGATACAAGCAAGCAATGTTTCACAAGGTCTATATTACCAGGTCACTTCAGTCTGACTCTGAAATACAAGTTTAAGGTCAGCTCTAAACTTCAAGTCGATGTATTGTATTAGTATTTTGCAAAGGAACAAATGGTTTTACCTTTTTAAAATGAATAAAGTCAGTAAAGGTCTGGGAGGTGGGTTTGGGACCAGGACAGAAGAAGATTTCAGACCTTTATCTTATTTTCTACCACTTCGTACCGAGTGCATAATAGTACAACCATTTCATTTAAAATAACAAAACACTAGAAAAGCAGAGGAAGCATCCGAGTGATTCAGTCCCCTCTGCCTCTCTGCCCCTCTGCCTCTCTGCCCCTCTGCCTGTGCCTCTCACATGGAAGAAAAACCCCAGCTCCATTCACAGGGAAACTTGACAACTCCACAGAAGTCATTCAGCACTTCCCGTTCTCCTCACAGCACACACACTTCCACACACAGCAGAGATGTTTACGCCATTGTCCACAAGCCGGAGAAAGACTAACTATTTAATAATACTCTTGTGTTCCCCTGAGATCTATAGAGGCAGCCTGTATGTGCCTGCATGTATTGATTCAGGCTTCTCGGGTCTAACTGGGTAATTGCCTTTTAACCGTAAGTCACGACTGAAGGACACTGTAGGGACCTGTCATAAAAGGAGTGTGAAAATAGAGAAAAATAGAGCCAAAGCTAAACAAAGGAAAAGCAGTGATTGGTACAAAGTGAAAGCAAGACTAACAATAAGCCAAGGTCTGTCTTCAACTCTGACTGACGCTTTATGTTAGCTATACAAAGACATAATCAACAAATAAATAAATCAGAACCGACAACAAAACACCAGTCAGCTTCTCGTGTCATTCTTTACTCACAATAGCAATATTGAGATTGGATTTTTCTAATTAAAGCACCAGATGTGTTGTGCTCTGTTCACAACAGAAGGTTAAAAAAAGAATCTTAACTGCACAGCATGCTGCTTCTGCACAAATCTGCGAAACCATGAGGGGATATTATGTATGAAGAAAGTATTAAAACCAACCAGGGATGAAAAATGACTTTGTATATGACCAGACCAATCTCTTTTTATCAGATTTTTAAATATTCATATGAATCCAGGCATAGATCCCAGACTGCACTGTGATGCTGATTTATCAAGGGACTCTGCACCACTTGTGAACATGAAGCAACAGCATGACCAATGTTCTTACATGGGAGCAGCTGATGTGCTCTTAAAGCAGCACTTGTAAATGCTAATATTAGCCTGTGTGTACCCACAGCCCACTGAGCAGAAGGGTGCCACACTTCACTGTGTCTTTGAAGCTTCAATCAGCTTCAATCAAAGCCCCACCTTATGCAGATTTCCCCATTCAGCGTTGACTGAACGCCTCTCACACACGTTACTCACACCTGAAAATATAAGCACAAGCTGTTTTAAAAACTCGAGCATGAACAGCCAACAGTGGGTTACTCTGACATCCACAGAGTTCAAGTTCAAAGTCACTGATGCATGGATAATTGTTAGATGACTCCCATGTCACATAATACTGTGGTGTTTAGAATTCATTGTGCATGTTGTCATTTATATCTGATCATTAATCAGTCATTAATTAAAAGAGCTGCATGAACAAGGTCATGGCAGAATATTTGAGCAACACTGGAAAAAGCACAATCTGGAAATATGCATCAAACATATCAGTCTCTTTTTCTTTGAAGAGATAAAGGCTTTTTAATTAACTCTTTCCTTTAACCTTTGTGGATTTGGTTCCAAAGTAGCCTTATCCTCTTATGAAGAGTCAGATAGTGGGAAATCATTAAAGGGACTCAGCTCCTTACGGCAGTCCCACTGATAAATGCTGCTGCTGCTGACAGAGGGACAAGGAGCATGCACAGGGCTGAGCCAAAGCTAACAGTCCCTTCAATGTTACAAACTTTCTGTTGTAAAAGATTTAGATAAGATGTAAATGATTTTGTAAAAAGCAGTGTTATCATTCATTGCGTTCAATAGCATCTCTTCACTGCGAGCTTAGTGCCACTTTACATCTGCCACTGGTCCTGATCCCCCTCCGCAGTGAAAACCTGGTAATTACAAGTCAGCTTCAAACCATCAAAGGTAAAGCAGCACATCCAAAAAGGTCCTTACTGCTGGGTAATGTACTGTTCTAATGAATACTGGAGGAACAAATGGGACCCCCCTGTGCAGCCCGAGCACATCTGCGCTGTGTAATGGTATGTTAGGCTCTTCCAGTGTTTGTCAGCGCAGGAAGTCAGCTGTTTACTCCGACTCCACCACAGGAACCATTATCTTTACAACATGTTGGTTCAATATGAGCTGCTTCATAACCGGCCCACTGATCCGATGTGTGGTCTATTCAGTCAGACAGTCCATTTTCATGTTGACTTTGTACTCAACACTGTCAGGACTATTTCCCCAAAACACATAATGGTTCAAAGAAAACCTTACTTCCTTTAATGTATTTTTTTACCAGAAAGTATTGATGTTTGCTCTGACTGGGTTGTTAGCTGCACCTTAGGGTGAAATTTGGTGAGAAATTACTATTCGACTGAAATGCTTCTTAAAGTCAAGAGTTACACAAGAATCTTAAACCTCGTTTCACTGGGACGGTGCAGGTCGGGTCGGTTCTGGGACGATTCCATAACCAAAAGAGGTCTGAAGTCTCCCCATAACGCAGTCCGGTTGTGTGGTACGCTGTAAACATTGAACGGAAATGTTTTTGAAATACATTGCACCTTGTTTTTGAGATAAACATCAAATTGAAACAGAAATCATAAAAAAATTTGTAGGATGACAAAGCTAGCATAAAAACAGTGAATCTTCATGAATTGAACGTATTTAAACACCAGCAGAACCTGAGTGTTGAATATAAAGTCTCTAAATGATGATCTTCAGGGGTTATCTGCACCAAACAGTCCTGTACCGGCCCAGGCTTTACTAACAATGTTTATGTTGCTAGAAAAGTCAGAGAAGAAGGTCACATACATCCTCTCAAAGGTCATCCATCACTGAACACTGATGGGAGCTTTAATTTCTAAACAGTGGCTGCATGAAATGAGACGTGAACATATTAAGCCGCCGTATTCAAATGAGTCACCTTGTGTGTGTGTGTGTGAGTACACAATGTATGGAGACCCGAATGTGTGTGTGTGTGTCCAGTGAATGCATGTGTGCTCTGTGTTAAGGACAACCTTCATTCTGCCTGTTTACCAATGCATGAGGTCAGAGCCCAAAGAGAGCAATCAGTTTAGGCCGCTGCCATTTCCTATTCATCACCTGCTCCTTCAACACCGTCAACAGAAGGGAATATATTAAAATGATTTCAGTTTAGGGCTGGTTCTAGTAAAGTAAGGCTGTTTTTTTACCTCATGTACACAAAATTAGACGGATAATTGAGAGCATTTAACTTTTAGTGTGGCTCATATATCACTTTTTGTCGAATGAAAACGGGTGACTATTAAAGTTAAAATCAGCTGCCATATGGTCTTATGAGGACAGATGGACAAAATACCCTTAAAAACACCAGACAAAGGTCTTCTCCACAGGGTTCATCAAAGGTAATGTGGATTAAAGTTCCTGCAGAAGCATATGCCTATATTTATGGATTCATGTTGTGCCCGTCTGCCTGTGCTGCTTCCTGAGAGCCATAATATCCTAGAGACAGGGCTGCGGAGGCTGTTGCCATGGTTTTAACTTCAGAGAGCTGTTGTTTCATCACAGAGGGAGGGAAATAAACACTGTATGGAGTGAGTCATCCTGATAACAGCCCTCTTTCTGGTAACGCCACACACACCAGGAGAGAATATATGTCTGTGCATGTGGGGGTGCATATTGTGAATGACTGTGTTTTTAACATGTGCCCCCGTGCGTCTGTGTCAGCCCACCTTATAGACAGCAGATGTAAAAATAAGAACAAAAGGCAGAGTGGGCGTGAATAAACAGGCCGACACAGGAGAGGGAGAAAATAATGAGGGGATATGAAGACAGAGAGCTAAAGGACAAAAGGAAGGTGGCGCTGGGGAGAAGATAAATAAAGAGGCAAGGGTTAAGAGATCTTTACTCCTGAACCCCGATGGACGCAAACTCACTCCTTTCAACAAAACCCAGCTGAACCAGTGAATGACAGAAAGATGGCTGCCAACTCCCCCACCAGCAGGGTATTATCTAGTACACAGGATGAACTGGCAGACAAAGGGCAAGCCGAGGAAGCGTTGCCCATGCACAGGACAAAGCATCCTGTTGATGCCCGTCCAGGAAAGTGGCATTTGTTTTACAATAAACCGTGGGGCCAAGTCCCTGCAGGCCAGGTCAGTGACTCACAGACCAGCCCGATCAACCACGTTCTCCGTCCCCTGAGCCGTGGAGCTGAATAAATGTTCCCTTAATCTCCCCCGGGCAAATGTGTGACTGGAAATGTTTCACTTTTAATTCAACAGAGTTAGGATTGCCAAACAATATTAGCCAAAAAAAGCTACCACTGGGACGAGCGTGTGTAAGCAGCTGCAGAGAGATGGCAGAGTGTTCTCAGACAATACAGAGCTGGAAGTGGTGACTGTCAGGAACCGAGCTACAACTAGGGATGAAAAAATCTCTCTGACAATAACAATTAATGTCTCAGGTGACCGTACAAATAACGCAGGTGGAACCACATGTGACCAGACGACAACAGAGTATCTCCCCTTTTCACAGTTGAACCTCTGTCAGAGGGCAGCTAAGTGTCAGAGCGACGCAGAGTAAGGATAAAGACATGCATGGCAGCGACGTGACAATGGCTCTACATGTGTTTGTGGATAAAGACGCCATCGGGCACAGACAGACAGGACACAAAGAGCTCGACCTCTGCTACAGAGATAACAGAAAAAGGTGGCAACGGACTCACCTTCAGGGCAATTAGGGTTTATCTGGGCACTGCAAGGTTACATGGGGTTAGAATAACAGCTTAGCAGGAATGGTGTTTGTTTTTGTGTCAAAAAATAGAGCATTTATTAATAGTTTATAGTTTGAAGGTTTTGGGTGTATCACTTTCATTATTCTTATACATTCTGAGAGTTTAGGACATGCTTGTTTTGTTTCTACTTGTTTTGTTTGTGAAATCCAGGAGACAGGACAGAACAGCTGCCGGAAATGTTATAAATAACTCTGATGTGTCTCTGTGTCATCAGCTCAAATGAGTAGGGATAAACGGGACACCACAGGTGATAGTCTGGAGTCATGTGAACAAGACAGAGGCAGCTGAACCTGGCGCAGTCATGGCCAGCATGTATACATCCTGACTGACTGCCAGGCGGATACTTAACACAACAGCAGGCCGACATCAGGGGTTTGGAAAGGTCAGGCTGCTCCAGTCAAGCAAATCTGGCACAAATACACCAGTTCATGTCTTTCTTTTAAACTGAATCCAGTCGTACAGTCACAGAGTGGCAGGCCTTTTAGTGAAAAAGGAGAAATATGAAAATGTCACACTGACAAACTGTTGATAATGACACAGGATCTTGTCCCTTATTGTACCCTTCTACATATTTAACAGGAGCCACGTATGACACAGAGTTAAGGTCACCGCAGCAAAAATAAGACTGAACATACAAACATTTAGAAAAGTCAAGGATTAGGATGTTGTCAGAGGCATCTACAGTCAAACATGTGAACATACATCTTTAGCATGTTATGCTTTTTACATGTGGACTCAAGTTGTTAGAAAAACAGGTGCAACAGCCTGGAAGCAGCTTGCCTTTCATCCGAAGAGCGCTCTCCGTGTAATCAGTAAAGTGTCTCCTCTTAATGCATATGCATTGAATAGAGGATTAGGAAAATGAAAGGAGGAGATGTGATAAGTGCTTGATTACACACTTTGTGGAACAGAACGTTCTGGAAAGGCCCAGTTTGGGATAAAAAATAGCTGAAAAGACCAATTACAAAGTTCAGCCTTGAAAATTAGAAAGTTTGTTTGGGGCAAGACAACCTTTTGATTAACCCGTATTTCAAAGAGAATTATAGCAAACAACATCTTCTGGAAGTGATTATTATTGGATGGTCCTAGGTGGTGGATGTGATCAGGACTGAGGTGGAGGTGATGATTATAGTCTGCCCACTGCCCTGTACTGTATCCTTAATGTCTCAGATGGCAGTCAAATTAACAAGAAGAAGTGTGATGACACGGTGCTTTGAGGCATGTCACACACTTTATTAGCCTTTCACAAACAAAGCTGTGATCCTGCTAATGAGACACATATGGACCTCTGATCACCAAGACTGTCTCTGACATTCAAAGGCCTGATAGTCACTTAACAACGTCTCACAACGATCTACTGCTGCTACTTTAAAAACCGAAACATTAGTGTTTATGTCACTGACGAGGTCAAACAAAGACAGAATGAGCAGATGTGGTCCAGTGCCTATTGAGCATTAAATATTACATATAAATCTCAGGATACAATTATAAATGAATTTGTTGAGTTGTTTGGTCACTGTCAGTCAATAACTGTGTTTTTGGTTAAAGTTAAAGACATTGCGTGTATGTTTTTTTCTCATCCATTTGATTAAAGGCAGTTGTATTTAGGAAACACTAGGAACTGTGGCAAAAATCCAAATCTGCAGAAAGTGGACAGGCTGTTAGAAAGGTAGTTTTATAGATATTGATTTGTGAATTAGCTGATGAGTTTAATGTGAAATGGGGGATTTATTGGAGTGGGCAGAGCAGGGAAACAAGCAGTTGTCCCACATCCAACAGACGGACTCCAGAGAAACCTGACGAGGCTAATGGTGGATGTGTCGTTAAACATTCGTTTGTGTTTGTGTGTGTTTGACCTGCTGTGCCTTTGCGCCTTCATCACTGGCCATTTGTCCATCTGACTATCCATCTGCCCACTGCTCGAATCACTGTTTGTCTGTCGGCCTAATCATCAGCACCATTAACACACCCGACAAGACCAGAGCAGATCTACAAGAGCCGCTCACACTCATCTATCTGCGTCTGGTTAACGTGTTACAAAGACTGGACCATATATTTCTGCAATTATCATGATCTGATTACAATTTAGATGCCAAAAAAGTGGAGCGAAAGTGTAACCAAACATGTTGAGTGAAAATGAACAGATAAAAATTGAAGATTAACAACAACTGACTCCAAATAAAATGGTTCAAAGGAAGCAAGACGAGACAAATCAACACATTCATGAGCCACACACTGAATCCAACTGTAATGATGGATTAATGAACATCTGAACAGTGATTTAAGGTGAATATTATTTAGCAGTAGCACCTTTCCTGGTACATTGGTTCATTCAGGTGCAGTTGTCACAGCTTGAGTGACACTTCCTTATCTGTGAGTGAAACAATAGTAGTCTCGAAGGGCTTTAGAGACTGTACAGAACAGCAGCCTCTGTCCTTGGACCCTCCATCAGGGCGAGGGGAGGGGAAAAAAACAACAAAAATAACAACAAAACACGCGAGGAAAAAAAAAAAGAGAAACCTCAGGACAGGCCGTGCAGTAGATGTGTCCAGGACAGAAACATACAGTGCATTCACAAATAGTTAAAGACGAATAAATGTGAGAGGATCTGGGGTCACTGTGGGTGCATTTTGGGTGCATAAAAGCATAAAAGAACATTAACTCCTATTTCCTCGCCAACCTTTTCTTCACGTCATATTGTAAAACAGACATTTTAGTTTGTGATTATTACTGATAAGGTATAGCTACTTTGAAAGACTACGAACCTGAGATTTGGACTCCAGTCGATATGTTTTTCACACCAATACAGATATCGCCAAAAGCATTATTTCAGTGCGGTACAATATTTTTGTCTTTTTATTCTTACAATGATGACAGTCTGAGTCACCTTCTGAACGAATGAGCAGATAAAGTCAGCCCTAGAGAAACAAAAAGAGAAATCAATTGCATTTATAGGCCTTTCAGACAAGAAAAACAAACAGATTATGCTTGGTGATAACGTGCAATAAACTGCTATAAACTAATCCCATTTGTTAAACCTCAGTATACAAGCTCCTCCAGCGTCAGCCGTAAAGAATCTGAGTGAAAGGCCTTCATGGGAATAGTTTTACAGTAGTGTACATTTGAGCACACAGAACAAGCTTTAACCCTGTCATCGTAAGATTATTCCCCCGTGCGCTGCTCCGGCCTCGAACACGACTTTCCACTCTGTGTTACACCGGTCGCTGAAGGAGGAGGGTTATAGGACACGCTCAGCTTCTACATGCACTCCTGGTTTTCATCTTTCTCACTTTGTTTATTTCACTTCGCCAAGTATAGCCATTTATAATAGCAATAATGAGCAGAATATGTTGATATCACTTACAGATTTAGACGTCTTAACTCAATCTTTTGGGAATATTCTTTTAAATCTACCATTAAATGACATAAGATAAGTGATTTTTATTTATTTTATTGTCATTTTTATCTTTGTCCTCTCTTCTCAGGTGCTTACTGGCATCTTTAGACAGTTGAGAGAAATACTGACAGACATTTCTCTACTACATTGTGCGTATTAGACATGCTCATTGATCTCCACATGTGTACTGTAGAAGAGTGATCGATTTCATACCGCACCATAACATCCTGAAGATTTTCAAGAGGAAGGCAACTGGCATTATAAACATTTTTAGTGCACAGATAATGTAAGTAGTATGAACACGGCGCAAAAAGAAGGAGTTTATTGACTGTGTGTCCCAGGACAGAAAGCACACAGCACATTTAAATTCATAATTCTTCTGTGAACTTGAAGGGGCGGAACATTTCTGTAAAAAAATCACAAATAACAGCATGTAAAAAGGCATATTGATGCATATTGTGTCAATGCTAAGCAACGTAATGGACCTTAAATTGAAAAAAACTTCCAAACGTGGCAGATCAAGCATCCATCACTGACTATACACCTTTTGTCTGCCCGATATATTTATTAACAGGTGAATAACTTGAGTATAATAAAACTAAAAGAGGTCAGTCTTACAACAATCTTTACCAAAGGTCAGGACATTTTCGGAGAGACTGTGGCAGGTGCTATGGCTTATAGGTTAATCAATGTTTTTAAATAGAACTACTCGGGCCAAGGTCCTCAGATGCCCTTTAAAAAGAAGATATAATCCTACTGGGACTGTTCATATTCTGCTTTGAACCCATATTTGTCCAAAAGAAAAAAATATGAAGTGAAGAAATCTGTTTTTGATAAATATATATTCAGATGTTTTTATGGGTCTTGGGGCACTTGTTTGTTTCTTTCCTCTGGCTTCCACTTTGCAGTCTGTGCAGGGATGAGCTACACTAAGGCTTTTCTTTTTTTTTTTTTTTTTTTCCTCTCTTTTTAGAAGTCTAAGGGTTGAAAGGCAGAAAAGAGAGGAAATTGGAAGTCATGGTTCCTAATCCCGTACCATTTGAATACACAGGAGAGATTATAAAGCCTCGGTCACACACGCATACATAACCATAAACCTTGGGAGAAGACAGACTCATGCTGCAGGGACACCGAGATAATTTTATGAATGTAATGCCACATGTGCCTTTTGTCTATATGTATGAGATAACAAAGGAGGCTACAAATGCTCATCTTTAGATTCAGTCAACAAATCCTTCCATATTCTGAAAAATAGAGTGAATGGTAGGAAATGGGAATGGGGAGCAGATGTGTGTTTGGGATAAGGTTATGGATGGATGGCAGAGGTAAGTGAGGGTACAAGGGGAAGGGCACAAACAGGAAAGACAGCCCTACAGAGACGGAATGAGAAATCAAGGGTGAGAATGAAATACAGGGCAAGAGGAGAGAAGAAATATTGGCTTTCAGTCTCTGACACACACTCGGGCATGTCCTCACACACAGCCGCGTGCACACACAGAGGCCTTATTGTGTTTTAATGCAGTTTAATGGGGCCCATTCTCCAGGCTTGGAGGACTGCGACCAATTCATTACTATGCTGTACACACCACCTTTAGAGCCCCGGCACAGAGACGACCGAGAGAGACGACGAGAGAGAGACGACGAGAGCGAAAGAGAGCTTCAGCGCTTCACTTTTCCTCACAGTCCAAACCTATAATCGAGCGTGTCTTCTTCTCTCGATCTTTCATGTGGTTGTTATTCCTTTGGCAGGTCTTGACTTCTCAGAAAATATGAGGGTTTTTATGTTGTATCCCATGTTCCTCTCATGTGCTTCATCTGTGTATCATTTCTGAAGTGAGCATCATTGTCTAACTCTGATGGTGACACTTTACGGTTCAGTTATGTTTGCATATCAGAGACTGAATATTTTCCTCCAGTTCGCTGCGAGTAAGGCTTACAGCTTTTCCGATTCTTTTCAGAACAATGGAGAATAAAAGAGGATGGATTTGTCACACTTAACCTGGCTCTGCCCCAGAATTACCTGCATAATCTTTGCAAGACATGTTTTATCTGCTTTGGCACGAAGCATGCTGCCGTCAGCATCTCCACCTGTGTGTAGGTGTGTGTGTGTGTGTGTGTGTGTGTGTGTGTGTGTAGATGCTCCAGCCATCGAAGGGTAAACGCTGTTGTTACATGGTGTCACACTCGGACGATGACAAAAGTCAGGAGTATTGATGGCTTTCCTCAGTCCTTGAGCCAAGCGGACATAGCGTTGACCAAAGACCTGGCACTGCTCCATTATACAATAAAATGCTAATTTGATGTATTGTTTTTTTATGGTCCAGCCAGTGTTTTTCATGGCCGTTGTTTCACATTCACTTAGTGCTTCTCATCCTCGGCCTATGTCTTATGTCTTTACAGTTACACAAAAGATAAGGGACCTCACACAGCTCTACGCAATTAACCGAAGAAAACCGATCACCCAGAAGCAAGTTTTATTAAGAATTATTTGTGAAAAAATGAGAACTTTAATAGATTTAATGATCAGGGGCTTTTAATAGATGACAGTTTTAGCACATTAAGAAGTTTAAGGTAAGCTTTTAACTTTGTTTTAATGTAATGTGTTATTATCGAGGTGGAAATTGTTCAGTTTTACTAAAATAACCAAAGCAGACAAAATAAGGTTCTTTCGTTATCGCAGCTTCAAACTCAGGTGGCATTTTAGTTTTGCAAAGAGTAAGCTCACATAGAGGATTTGCCCAAAACACTATCCATATGTGGTGTGTACGGATCTGTGGGTGAGTCAATAACTTTAAAAACCCATCCAAACTTTTCTGCCACTGTTCCTATTGCAGCTGTAGGTGGGGACATGACTGCAGCTCTTAAAACTCACGCTTTACTGAAAAGTGTAGTATAGAGCCAAGTACCTGCCAAACGTGTTCGAGAAAGCGCCAAAGTACCTGTCAAGAAGAATTAGTGAGCATGACCGCTCTGAGATGTAGGTTGGATAGAAAAATATAAAATCTTTAGGGGCCCAAAGTCAAACTGAACTGGGACATGGAGTAATTTCTTCTAATCGCAAAAAAACCAAACATTTCGGGGTCCTGAAAGTCCCTCTGGTCCCTCATAAAATATGGATGAAATATAGATACTTATAGATTTGACAGGATGCTTCGTAAAAAGGTTCGTTCCCGACGGGATTTTCCCAAAGGACATGTGATAAAATGTAAGTTTGATGGATGGAGACAGCAGACACAAACACAAACCAAATGGCCATTAGCAGTTGACAGATAGTGTATCAGAGTGCTCTCCCATCCATGAGAGAGCAAAAACTTTCTCTATTCACCGTCTACTTTTCATCTCCTGCTCCACTTTACACTCGATTGTCTATCTTTATTATCTAATCTAACTGAATACAAAAGAATAGACGCTTTATTGTCTACTATTTGTAAATTTGAGCTGCAAAAAACACACACATACTAAATAAAAGAAACTAGAGACTAAGCATTAGAAGAAGGGGCTGGAGTTTTAATAATAGGCGCTTGGAAGATAGTGGTAATTGACTCAAATATCTGGGACAATGGACTTCTTATAGATATTTCTTAGCACAATGGAGTCTGAACCTTTGCCCTGTAGAAGTAGAGAGAGGTGGGGCAGAGAGTAATCCAATACCGGTCCAATACTGCTTTAAAAACAAAACCCTCCTCCTCACAGACAAATCCCTCCATTCCCTCGCTCCTCAATACAACCTTACACCCGTCCAGACTGCTGAGATCTTCGGTTTACCCAGCATTCCCCACACAGGCTCTGGACATTTGGAGAAAGAGCCCATATCTAAGAAACTTTTCAAACCTCTTCAAAAATGCCTTCAATCGAACCACTTCCTTCATATCTACTATGTTAAGTCTCCTCCGGTTTCATGAAAGGCACTACATAAATCTAACTTATTATTAGAATTATTATGATCCTCTAGGACAGTGGTGTCAAACTCAAAGTGGTGAGGGGCCACAATCATTAATAAGAATCCTTTCTGGGGCCGAAAATGATGACATTTGGAAGCTTTTATAAAAATTTGGATGCGAGATTTCATCTTCATTTAAGTCTTTTAACATTAATTTCCTCCTTTTATAGAAACTGTTTGTAGTTTGCAGGTTTTTGTTGGACTTGAACAGGTTTAAGTCAGATTTGAACTGGTTTTACATGGATTTGAATTGGTTTTAATTGGATTTGAACAGGTTTTAGTTGAATTTCAACAGTTTTTAGTTGAATATGAGCAGGTTTTAGTTGAATTTGAACAGGTTTTATTTATCTTTGTAGCAAAAATAAAATCCATTAAAACCTTGTGCCAAAAATATCACTTTCCAAATGTATTGAAGGGCCACATAAAACACTGCAAAGGGCCACATTTGGCCCCCGGGCCTTGAGTTTGACACGTGTGCTCTAGGATTTAGTAAAGTAATAAACTGCTTTCTTACATATTTCACTGATTTTATATGTCATCTATGTGCTCTGTGTTAAATCCCTAATGGCTCTGCCCCCTCAAACATTTAAGTATGTCTCACTGCATTTTACCTTATCAGCCCTCTACAAACACTTTTTTTAATGAAAGAATAAAAAAGAAGCTACACACAGAATCTAATAAAAGTCTTGTAGTGAGATGCTACGTCGTAAAGATATAAAAAGATACTTGGAAGATCTCCTGGAAATGCCATAGTAAAATGATATTGATTGATGACACTGACTGATATAAAAGTTGACAGGGTTCCAGTGAATGCACGCTACATTTCCCAAAAAATAAATCTGGCACAATGGTTGACTGAACTTCCCATCATCCCTTGCTCTCGTCGTCTGCGTTTTAGCTTGTAGTAGTGATTTTATTTCATGTCGATTCAGCTTTTCAACAGCTTTCTTTTCTCTTCTCGAGTTTCTCCCTTGACCTGTGCAGCCCTCTTCTGTCACTCGTTCAGCCGCTGAGACGATGAGATTAGATGCCCCTCTCCCATTATTCATGAAGCGACACTCATGCATTCACATCTCCAAATCAACTGGCAGGACGTGACAACTTAAACCTCGCTGTCCCGACGTCCCCTCACTAGTTGTCTGCTCTCCTTACCCTCCACTTCGCCCTCCTCTCTATTCAGCTCTCATCAATCCTGCTCTCTTGTCTTTTTCCCTTCCTCTGTTCCACCCATCACTAGTTTTGTCTCTTCTTTTCTCGAGAGTGGAGCTCTTTCCACTCACCTTCTACAACCCCTCGACCCGCCATTGTATTTCTGTCTTGTCTCTCATCCTAATTCTCCCTCTGACTCTCAAAAGACCTTCCGAGCTAAAAGGTGTGAAGGAGGAACTAAGTGCTTTCTCCTGTCCATAAACAAAGTCGGTTATGCCTGTGTTGCTCTGGGGCGGCGTGGATGTATGAAGCATTAAAAAAAAGGTTGTCTGCCGAGATTTATACATCGTTCCATCTGATCGTCTCTAACGTTCCCCCTTTCGCCCGCCCTGTCACTCCACGACGGAAAACAGCGGCGATCATGGAGTTCATTCACAGACGTATTATGTGCTTGACTCCTCCGAAGAGTAAATACTGTGTGAATAAATACCCGTCTTATTTTTAAATGACCTGAGCAGCCATTGGAACAACTGGAGCAAAGAGCTATTTGTTCTCTGCAGAAAATGTAACAACTGCCTGAGGACATCAAGGCTCTAAGTTTACACTGGAGGGTAAGGCAAAAAAAATAAAATATAGGCCAGTGAATGTGTAATATCTAAAGGGCATTTCCTGAGGTCTGCTTCAGGCGTATCACGGACTCGGACATTCATTCTGAGCAAAGGCCAGGAACTAAATAATAATAATGAGAACAAAAACGTGTAAAATATTTTATTGATTTAACAACTATGATTTTGCAATTTAAGTCCAATCTCTGGCAAAATTGCAGGCGTGGACGCTACAGAATATAATCCCAATCATTTGAAACAGTTGGACATAACATATAGATATTTCAGATGCTACAGTAAGTGCTCCATCCTCATTTCCTTAGGTTTACTGCAGCCTTAACAACCGTGGAGCACAACACAAGGCCATTTTTCCTTGATTGCCTAATGTACTATGTTGAAATCACAGGTTCTGCCTTAAAGAGGTTTCTCCACATGCATCAGTAACTCACTCTAAACACCTGCAGGTATTTCACAGGGCTCTCCCCAGAGTTCAGTCAAAGGTCCACTTCATTCCTGCCTTAAGATGCTTTCTCAATCATCCAGGCTTAAGGTGTTGAGGTCACCTTTGGGAGTGACGAGGATGGACGAGTAACGGAAAGATGCTGATATTATAGGCTTAGACGAAGACCAAAGACAACATTAATGGATGAAGAGAAGGAGGACATGAAGAAGGTAGAAGAGGAGCAGAGGATGGAGACAAGATGGAGGCAGATGATTCGATGTGGGCTCACCTCAAAGAAAAACACAGAAATGAGAAGAGAAGGAAGACAGTCACACAATGAATAATCAGGTTTATCTTCCGTTAACTTCTCAAGACTGATCTGCAACATCCAGACAGCAAAACTGGATATTGTCTCTGTGATTTTAATGACCAAGATCCTACTGTTTGCTCGCCCTGTCTGACTGTCATTGCTCAACATTTTTAGAAAAACAAAAACAAACGAAACAATCCAGTCCTCCAGTATCAGCCCCGCACATATTTCACAATGAATGTCCCATCAATAGCTCCAGTCCTTTGTCAGATCCAGTTTGTTTCAGCTCTTTAAACTAATCCAAAGACCATAATATCTACTGATTGTTAAGTGTTATTCATGCATTAATTTAATACAGGTCACATAGCCTCTATTCTAACACTATCAGTCTAAAATCAATCATTTACATTTGTTACAAAATGCAACAGCCAGTTTTTTACTCAGGTCCAGGATGTCAGCCAACCCTGCAGCTCCACATCGACTTCAATTCAAAACCCTTCTGATTGTCTTTAAATCTGCCCCTGGTTCTGCCCCTACACACATCTATGGACTCCTCAGCTCCTATTACCCCACCTGATCCCACAGATCCTCTCATTTTGTCCCGTGGCTGAGCCCAGAACCGAGAAAAAGATTGGGGTCAGAACATTTTCAGTGGATATCGTTGGCCTGCACATTAAAACCTACTTATTTCTGTTAAAAAGATGTATTTATGGTAGATATTTTTGCTTATGTTTAAAGTCAAGGGGAAAATCAAACAATCTAATCTTCAAGTCCATTTTTTGATACTCAGAAAATCACACTTCTTGAAAATACTACAAATTGGGTTAGAGTGAGGCTTATTCAACCAAAAGAACAGACAATTTTACAGGAACAAGAGCGTCTGAACAAAAAGAGCTGATTATGGCACTGAAACAAATAAGTGCCACTTTTGCCATTTGTAGCACTGCCACATTATCTAGTTGAACAAATCATTTATAATTTTCATAATGAAGTTGAAAAGCTGCAGTTGGAGGGGTCAAGTCACTCTGTGGTGGGGACACGTTCACCTCGACGGGCCTCAGACCCTGCTGTTTGAAAAGCACCTCATGTTCCCCCGAGCCCCATTTAAGCTGTGCCTTTTTACCAATTCTCCTCAGTCCAACACGGGGCCAGGTTTACCTTTCCTCTTCCATTTCCTTCGGCGTCTCTCTGTTTCTCCGTCCCCTCTCTCCATCTATCTCTTTATGGGCTCGACGAGGGCCACTGCCGTTCCATCGCTGCTTCTGAGGCATTTCATTAAAGTGCATCTCATAGCTCACTTCCCTTCACATTCACCTGCCTGACCCCGAAACTTTACTCGTGTGTTTCCGTGAGTGTGTGTGTGCGTAGGACAGCCATGTGCCCCGGGGAACTGCCGGTGATGCTTTCAATAATGGCCAAAAAAATAGGAGGAATTCTCTCACTCCCTTTGCGCTTCCCCCGCTCCTATTTCTGCCTCTTCCTTCCACTTTCACCCAGGTGATTTACACACATCATCCAATTGTCAGGAAAAAGAGGAGTTTGAACGATTGCTATGGCAACGCAGCGCTCTGACTGACAGCCTGTCAACGGGGCATCAGCCAAAGTGAGGCTAGTAATCATTTCCCAAGTGACTGATACGATGTCAGTGTGTAAAACTCCAAGAAATCTGAAGAGAACTTCTAAAAGTGACATGTTTCCGGCAGCTCAAGTAAGCACCATCTCTTTGTAAAGTCATTAATCAGAGCGGCAGTGAATAAAGAAATGTTGGCTGTCGTGTTTTCATCGCTCAATCTGCTGCGTCAGTTCGTCTCGTCCAAAAATAAGTGCTACATTCAACTAAATAAAAATGTCTCCTTGTCACCGGGCAAAAGAAAAATATAAAAGCTTCTTAAACAATTGAGAATAGATCAGTTATGCCCATAATTATACAAAAAAATAATAATTCTTAAGTATAATGTTGGGTAATATGGTTGGAAGCCTACTTTTAGAATGTATAATTCAACTAAAAAGAGATTTTATTTGTTTATTCAGGTGTAATTGGTAAATATATTGGGAAAAATATATATTACACATATGTTGAAGGGCTCTAAACTTCTGACAAAAGGTGACCTTATCTTATCTCCATTTGGCTTCTTTAAGATACAACCTGGGGCACAAAGAGCTGCACCAATCAGAGAGTTTGATCCTGTCATTATATTCTTTTCATTGATTATTTACGTCCGTCAGTCAATGTTACAGCCTGCCCATCAACCTTGAATAAACACAGTCATAAATAAAAGTGGAATAAGCCAAAAAGTGAAGATACAGGACTTTATTTGTCTTTCGTTTTCTTCTCCAAACATCTCACTTTCTTGAAGAAGAGGATAATGGAACTTGGACTGGACCAAGCCATACTCAGTCACTGTCAGTGTTCAATAATAATATAATAATAATAATAATAATAATAAATAATAAGAGGCACTGAGCAGCACCTTGAGGCGACTGAACATGGTCTGAAATAGCACGAGGAAGACTGACAAGACAAAACCAAGGGGAACTTGTTGGAGATGTTTGCAGAGCACGAAGAAAGCGTTCTCATGTTCTGTGTCAGGATTTAAAATCTTGTCTTTGGTGGTAAAGTCCTCTTCACGTCACAACCTGTCTGCTGCCATTTAAAAGACACAATAGTCAAAGAACATGGGACAGAGGCTCAGCACTGGGCCTTAAAGTGAACCCACAGATTTAAGACGAGACACTGAGTTTTCTCCTGACCCATGTTGTTATATTTTACTGAAATGAGGCTGACTCTGGAGGGAAGAGACTGAACGAGTGATGGTGGAATCTTTAAAAAGAAAAGACAATCTCCTCTAATTGAACATCTCCGACAATGTTGTCCCAGAGACAAAGACGAAGTGACAAACACCGTGTATTCACTTTGGCAGAAATGCAAAAGGAATCCCATTCATTATGTAAAACATGTTGTTTTGTGTTTGTTTAGTAATATAGTCAGCTCTTATGCCAATATTGCCTTGAACTAAATTGCACTGAATAAAAGCAGCGAGACCTCCAGAGAGCACTTTAGATACAAAAAGCATCAAATCAAATCAAGAGGAAGTTTTTTGGCTGCTTTTCGCTGGTGTGGTTTATGAGTCTAATAAAACACAGGCTTTAGAGTGGGCCAGCTCCGGCTTCTGCTCACTGTCCATTGTTGCACACTGGCTCCTCCACACTATATCAGAGCTGTTTATTCATTTATTGAGTGCTTTGTCCACTGGTCAAAAATACTCCATAAAGCTGTGTGTTGTAAAGAGGCATAGTTTTCAAATTTGTATCACTGAAACGGATATGAATAAAAGCTCTAATGGAACTTAAAACTAGAGCATGTCGACTGTAAACCACATTAAAGATGGCATTACATGGAAATTGACTTTTGTGCTTCTCTCTAGGCTGAATATTTTGTAGGGACCATCGTTTTGAAAAGGGAAGCTGTCTGTCAAGCGGCCAAATAGAGTGACGAGAAGACAAAGAAGAGAAAGAGAGCGGCTGAGCACTGGTCCACGCTCAGTAGGAGCAGGAAGGAAAGCTCTCAATAGAGATGCATTTCTGAATTCTGTCTAAATGACACTCCATCCACAAAGTCATTAACAAATCTCCAACCACCAACTGAGCTCTGTCTCTCTCACAGACACAGTATTATTCAAAGCCTTAAAAAGTCCGGTTGGAACTGGTTTGGTCCCAGCTGTCCACCGATGGACTTTATTTGACACAGAATTGTAAAACGAACCAAGAAAGTGTTGTGTGCATTAAAAAGAAATATATTTCTATGAAAGTCTAGAATATTGCTTCATCCATCTTCTGCCTCCGCTGCACCGGGACAAAGACCGGGACAAAGACCGGGACAAAGACCGGGACAAAGACCGGGACAAAGACCGGGACAAAGACCGGGACAAAGACCGGGACAAAGACCGGGACAAAGACCAAGACAAAGACCGGGACAGACACCAGGACAAAGACCGGGACAAAGACCAGGACAAAGACCGGGACAAAGACCGGGACAAAGACCGGGACAAAGACCAGGACAAAGACCGGGACAAAGACCGGGACAAAGACCGGGACAAAGACCGGGACAAAGACCGGGACAAAGACCGGGACAAAGACCGGGACAGACACCAGGACAAAGACCGGGACAAAGACCAGGACAAAGACCGGGACAAAGACTGGGACAAAGACCGGGACAAAGACCAGGACAAAGACCAGGACAAAGACCGGGACAAAGACTGGGACAAAGACCGGGACAAAGACCGGGACAGACACCAGGAGAGACACCAGGACAAAGACAGGGACAGACACCAGGACAGACACCAGGACAAAGACCAGGACAGACACCAGGACAGACACCAGGACAAACACCGGGACAGACACCAGGTCAACGAAAAAACACAAAAAGACACTAAAAAAAAAAACACCCTTTTCATTTAGTTTAGATTCACAGGTCGGTACGGGACAGGTGTGTGAGGCTAACCCCAGAAGAGGCACATTCCCAGCAAGTAATATTTAAGGCACAGGTTCTGCTCGTGTTTGATGCCGTGTAGACGATAAATACAATGTTTAAATTCATCAATTGAGAGCGGTATGACTTTAAAACCCAAAAAAACCAAACTAAAATTAAAAACAGTTCTTGCTTTGTTGTCGGGAAAAAGTACTCTTGTCTTTTATATTGTTTTATTGTTTTATTAGAGCTGTTTAATTGGGTGTAATGTTTTTAAAAGTGCCATTTAAATATATTAAACCATTGTTATTAATGGAAAATCAATACATAATCCTTACTTTGTGATTTTCTGTTCAAGTTTCCTTTGGATGTTTTGCTCTGTTTTGTTCACTACCTGACACTTTTATTTTTATCTGACATTTGAATATGATTACATTACATTGATTTAGTTGAAACACTGGAACTCTTCTACTCATCCCTTTACTCCCCCTGCTGGACAAGCATGGAGTCCATTTATGATTTCATTTCATATAAAGGTTCTTTAAAACTACAGCATATTTCTTTGTCAGAGAGACATTTCTGACAGAAAGGCATCACTCAGAGTCAGAAAACATTATTGATCCTCTAGAGGAAATCGAGAGCATGGGAATGTCTGTGTGTTTGTGCAGACGGCTTCAGATAAATGGACAAATTAAAGGAGGATGGCAACAGGGGCAGGGCGTCCAGCCACAGAAATGAGATGTCTTTGGTCTCTATGGCAGCTAACAAGACCGCTGTGTGCATTTAAAACAGAGGACGCAGAAACAAAGCTGCGCAGGATGGACAGAAAACTGAGAGAGGAAGAAGAAGAAGAAAGAGGAACGGACCATAACTAAATGATATTGACCCTGGTTTCCATGGCAGTAGCTCTTCAGTATTCAACTGGAGCACTGCTCTGTCTGTGTCAGAGGCTTTGTGCAGGAACAGAAGGTGAGGCCGAAGACTTGGCTTTATGACCTGAAAAATGTGCTCAGTGAATGGATTGTACATAAAGAAAAGTGTCCCCTGTATTATCTTAGATGTCCTTAAGCAGTTGGACAGTTTGTGGTATGAATAGAAGCAAAGATAAGCAAATGGATCCAGTTCTAACATAGTTGATAAGAAGAAATCCTTCAGTAAAATTATATTCTGTACTTTTTTGACAAGTAGATGTGCTTTTTAAGGTGAGTTAATAAGTGTAAATCAAAGTTTTCCAAGTGCTGATGTTGAAAATAGCCTGAATGTCACTGGAGGACACTCAATCTGTGAAGTTTTAATTAAAAATAAATGCATTACTGCTAATGAAACATTCATAGCTGGGCCCACTCTATCATTTGGGGGGTTTGATAATAAATTCTGAAAGGATTTAGTTAGACATTATCCAAGAAACAAATTAAGATTCAAGAGAAATCAAAAGTAATGACAGAGATTTTTAGTCTCCGATGGCGAGCTATTTTGGATCAACCAGAAAACTTGATTTGACTCTTCCCTCGTTTTGCTCTGGGATGAGTCCTGACTGGTGGGCTTCATGAAATTAAATAATAAGAGCTTGATACACTTCCACATAAAAATAGATCTTAAAATAATACAAAAAGTGCTATTACGCTGTACAATTTCAGAGCAAGCAGTGTATTTGTTTTGTTAATAAGCCAGTGTTGCTGCGTCACCTTTTGGAGTATTTTGTTTAAAACTTTTTGTGTTTACATTATCACATTTTGCTCATTAACATGACAAAGTCTGATGTGGTTATTCTCATCTCCGTCAGGCAGCCAAGTGTTTCTCACACCCTTCAGCCATTTGCTTCGTGCTGACTTTAGCGCTTTACCACATCGTTCCTGTGAAACACAACAACTTCCACTGTGTCAGACCAGATAAATTGAAAATCTACTTTAGCTCTACGTTTTTACCCAATCTGAACTTTAATTAAAAACCTATTTAAATGGAGGGGTTTTATTCATTTACCACCACTTTATGTTCGCAGCTTGACTGATGTATTCAAGCGTTCTCGAATTTTAATGACATTGTGAAACACTTAGACGAGACCACTTACACCTACGAGGCCGTGATACTGACTGTGCATAAATGCAGCTCCGTGCCCTCAGTGTCAAGCCTAAACTGAAATGAAAAATAAGCCGAGACAACTATTGAGTTCCCCTCTTCCCGGGGTCCCGTCTCGCCCTCCGTTCCCTCAGCGCCAGCTTTCTTCAGACTGTTATCCAATTAGGTGTTTCTCATTGGTTTAATTGATGGAGACATGAGCAGGCACACGCTGACACGCATACAGACCCACACCACACACCTCCACCAGGTCTCTACAGCGTTACTATGGAGATGGAGGATAAGGTGCACGGGTGAAATGTGAATAAAAGTGGCAGGAGCAGATCCACGATTAAGTGTCGTGCCGTGAAGGAAAAGGAATTGAAAAGAGGTTTCATTTGCACACTCCCAAGATACTTCACAACACACATCCAAGAACACTTTTTACTCTGAGGAGATTTCGGATTTTCTAACCTCCACATTTTAATTGAATAGACAGGCTTGAAGATTGTAACAATGCAAAATGTTCCCGTGATGAGGCCTAGGAACAGATTTTGAGGGGGCTTAACACCTGCACTGTTTGGGCCAGACTTTACCGTATGTTTCGAACCAAACCTTAACATGAGAAAGGCCCAGTGGACTGTGGCTCGGACCAAAAAGAGGCAAAAGAAAGTCTCAGGCCAGTCCAAACTGAACCAAGGCCTGGTTCTTTGTATTCTGAAAGCACTTTAGCCCATTGTTTGGACTGTTGGACCAAATGCAGAAAGTCAAGCCAATTAAAAAGACAAAGAAGGACAAACAAAGGAAGGAAACAGTTTCTGATAAACTACAGCAGATGCCTCGTGTGAATCTGACTCTTTCTTAATTATAGTGATTTAAATCATGTCGTAAAAAGTGCATTTGAAGTTTCATCTGTTTGTATTAACTCTATATTAGTAATAACACGTCTCTATAGGCTCTACTTGTAAAAGCCGTCTACAGGAGACAGGACGACAGTGAACGCAGCGTCAGGGAAAGTCTGATAGTCCGCTTTTAAAAACTGTCGGGTGAAAACAAAAGTTACTGAACCTAATGAATAATGTGTAACAACTTGTGAGTTCTTAGTGGTTCCTTGGGGCAGACTTTCAGGATTAAAAACACCCTGAATGTTTCTCTGTTCTCTGTTGCAGTGTATTTATTTATTTATTAGCCACATGCAGATATAGTATATATATATATATAGGTTGTGAGTCACTATTTGTGTCATATATTTGTTTTTCCCCTGTTGAAAAAAGACCAAGGATGTGCAGGAGCGGTCATTGTTGCTGGTATCTGGAACAATCATCAAATTAATTAGAAAGAAACACATAACAAATATATGATTTTACTTTGACACACATTTAATTAGACAAACTTGTATGGATTCAGACTACACAGTTTCAATAAAGTGATTTCAATTTCATTTCACATACAGCTGTTGCCTCAAAAAAACGCTTTAGGCAATGTTACTGAGATTATTAGCCCAGCTGTCGTATGTGCCCTTTAACCTTTGGGTGTTATTAAACCATAGACTAAACCAGGATTACACTCAACACAAATCCTGGACACAACCCAGGGCTAAAGTCATCTAAAACTGGACTAAACCTTGACTTGGACTGGACTCGTTAACAACTGAGAGCTCAAATTTATTCCAGGAAGCCGGTCTGCTGCTTGAGAGTTACACTGGATTGCATGTTTGCTTTTTTTTTTTTTCATTCTGCACATTCTGGGACACAAATGCCCCAGTATCTCTAGGCAAAAAGGGAATACTGACATAAATTATTGCAGCATGCAGTTGAAGTATTGTGATAAAATGGCACTATTCTTAGATGAGTGATTACAGTTTGTTTTCTGAATAACTCAAGGTCAAGAGTTGAAATAATGGGTTATTTAACAAAACTAAAAGAGCACACAGTGAGATTTGTCGAAACACATCCAACTACAATTCAACATGTGTCTCAAAACTGTTCAAACAACAAAAAGGCCAGTGTTATTCCAGTTGATAAAAGACTAAGAGCAGACACGAACACAGAGACCCTTTCTGACTTCAAAGAATAAGAGCAAGACTAAACCGAAAGCAAAAAGCCTTAACAGGGTTCTTTAAAACAGAAACAACCAGTACATGCACCGAACCCAGACACATTCACTCTGAGTTAATCTCCAAAGCACAAAGGTCTAGACACTATTGTTCCCTCCATCCATAAAGCCACTCTGCAGCTCACATATATATTCTAGCCACTCTTCAACATGTCCAGTATTATTGCATATGTTTTTATTTTGTTCTATTTTTTTTTTTATCAAGGCTTTAGAGGATTTTTTTTTTTTTTTTCTCTGTATTTTTGGCATAAACTATAACAAAATTGGATCTCAATGGCACAACTTGAAACAGAATCAAATCATTTGTAACACTTTTCCTATAGGCAGCCAGCTAGACAAAATACTCCTACACACATTTCCTTGAGGTTTTCGGTTTTCCAGTCTCTCATCCAATTATCTGGGCCAAGAAACAATATGGAGCTTTGTGGCTTTAAGCTTCTGGAACATGGCACAACGAGCAGCCCTTAACTAAAACAGATTCTGTAACTTTTGGTGCATTTGTAGTTTGCAGTGGACATATGTCTTGGAAATTAAATGATCAATCCAATTATAAAGCTGTGCAATAAGAAGGATATGACATATAACGCTTCATATTGACAAAATGTGAGGATAAACTGTAAAATAATTAACATTCAAAGTTATTTTTTGACAAAGATCTTGCAGAAAATGATGCCACTATTAACTGGACTTAAACACCTGAGGTTTTTGGATGAAGAAGCCACAAGGACATCAAATCAAACTTGTATCTTTAGTCTAATTTCCACTGGAGCAGGTTGGGTCAATACGGATGCATTTCCATTACCAAAAGGGGTCTGAAGTGCACCATTTTGGGAACCCTTTTGAGAGAAAAGTGGAGCTGGCGCAGTCAGATGATCGTATCTCGAGCGAAAACGAGAAGCAAAAGGAAAAACATTAACCAAAAAAAACTCAGTTTACTTTCTGTATTGCATTAACTACAAGTAGAACTTCTGACTTTAATCAGTGACTCTATAAATTATATGAAATTGGTGCAGCTTTTTAAATTTAATGAAGAAAGCTGAGAATAAAACACTTTAATGGTTACTGCAGCAAAACACGGTCTGTCCCTCCAGCTTCTCGTGCTGCTGGATACAGGGATTTATTCAAGCTGCTCTACTGGACCCAGCAGAGTGGAAACATTACCTGAACCAAACCATCCCGTACTGGACCTGCCCCCGTCCCGTATCGTACCACCAGAGGAAACAATACTGCTCTTATTAAGATGAGACAGGTGTAGAAGCATTCAGTAAGTCATTTTCTGCACAGATTTGGACACATTTCTATTTGCCTTTCATACACACATTTACTTTCAGAACATACTTTGACATTTCAACTCAATTTTTATGCAAATCACATTTGGCTCGCGGTCCACATCGTGCAGTATTTGACGTTGTCGTAACAGCTCAAACAAACACTGAAAACACAGAAAGCTTTTGCGTTCCTACCTTCTTGCACGGCCTGGAAAGGGTTGTTCCCATCCACGAACTCCACGGAGACGGTCACCTTCTCCGTCTCCAAAATCTCGTTGTTCAAGTTGAGGTCTGCCACCGCCAGGCGAAACACCTCGTCATCTTTCCGCGCCGACTCGTCAAAAATGGCCCCTAAAAGAAAGAAGAAAAAAAAGAGAAAAATAAATGATGTGAATGAGAAGGTTTTGTTTTATTCATTTTAAGGTCAGATCAAAAGGATTTCACAAAACTGAAAAAGCAGGAGTGTAAACATTGTGAGGTCAAATTCACAGCTGTCAATAGTAAAAATATAAATGTCAGGCTGTAATGTTATTGTCGCTGCTGCTGAGACGGAGCAGAGGCAACAGGGCATTGAGCGGCTGGTGGAGATTTGGTCTTCGCTTTGCTCCGTTACACACAATTAACCATGTGTTATCTTTTTTTTTCTCCATTTCCTCCCTTTTAGCCTCTCATTTGAACCCATTTTGTCCCCTGAATCCATTGAGCCACTAATTGTGTAAAGCCAAAGCACTGAAGCACTGCTAACTGTATCTCACTGACCAGAAAATAAGGCTCATATTAAAGACCGTGTGTGCGTTTGCATCAATGTTCCTGCACTGTGCGTGAAGCAGGCTGTGAATTGTATTAATACCAGACTGACTGCACTGGCTCTGGGCTGTTTTAGGTGAAGTAAAGCCTGGTAGTAATGGTTTCATCTCTGGACTACACAGTGCAATCATTTGGATAAAACAGTACAATGATAAAAGGGTCCGATTCTTTTATTTTAAATCACATGGTTAGTCAAATTAAAAGCCTCTCAAGCATAATCGGTTTAAAGAGTCTTTATTCTTTAAAAGCTGTGGCTGCGTTCGTTTCAAGGCAGTTACGAGCACCAACTATATCTTCAGCAAAAGTGCTCATAAAATATGTATCCTTCAACTATCTGATTCATCAGCATTTGGCAACTGTAAATAGCAGTGCGCTGATTGAGTCTTTTATATAATCATGCAGTATAGATGAAGAGGCCCAGACAGAGTGACAAACACAGAGACTCATTAACTATTCCATTAGATATGCATTATGAATGGGTGACACAGATGGGACGGCTTTGTCCACACTTCAGGGCGAGGCTGGGTCTGGAAGTACTCACTAGTCCCTAATCCATCAATCACTAGACCTACTACACTATACCTTACTATATAATCACACAGGATGGAAATACTGGACCTTCTCATTCATTTGAACAAAGGAGCAAACTGATAAATGAAAGGTTCCTAGATGAGAAACTGTCGGCTTGTTTTTACCATAGTCGGTGATTAAGAAGCACAGTGCAACAGTAAAGACAACTGAAGCATGCATTAGCAGAAAAATGTATGATTTAGCACGATAAATATAACATAAGCTAATTACTTTGTTAGTTACCATAGTTACCCAACGACGCTGGTACAATTTGCAGCTAATTGCCCCAGTTTTTAATGAAAACAGCTTAATATCAAGCTGATGCTCTGTCTGAGGCTCTAACGTTAAACTCATGTCTCTGTTGGGGACTCCTGCCAAAACAATTCTTTTTTTTTTAAGCACAATTTGCGTTTTTTGATGACTTATGCTAATTCTGTATTGAAAATGTAAAATTAATCACTTGATGCTGATGTATATGTCAAAAAAAGTTAGTTAAACTCCACTGTTATTGGGTTCTGTAATGGACTTAAGTGATATATGTTTAAATACTTAAATATTCAACATGTCTTGTCACATTAATGAATAAACTAACTGGATAAATGCATCTCTCTGCAAATTAAAAGGAAGCAGCTCATGTTGGTGACTTTCATGTATTATTAAATTGCCCCTACTGAACGGTTGTCTGTAAGGGTCTGTCTTCTGGGATAGGCTCCAGTCTGTGACCCCCAACAGGACTAAGCTGAAGAAGATAAATGGATAAATAAATGACTTATTTAATAACAAAAAGGATTAAGTTGCCACAAAAGGTCAAAGTTGTGTCTCTAACGTCATTCAAACATGTCATTTACATTTTAAATACACCTCACTGTTCTTCTTCTGACAACTCTCAAAGCATCGTGGTCTATTTTAAAACTCTAGGGACCGTTGTTGCTCAATATTTTTACTCTAAGTGCACTACATTTTTAGTCACTAGACATTCAAACACTACTACACACCTCTTTGTTGGCTTTTCTGAAACACACACACACACAGCAGAGAGGAGACAAAAAGAACAAGCGGCGTTGGGAAGTTCAGAGTTTTTAGACTCAGGTGTGAGTTTGTGTCGGAACATTGTAATCAGTGTGTTTGGCATTCAACAGTATGCATCGCAGGAAAAATAAATCAAAAGGAAAAAAAAGGAGCGAGATCTGTGAAAACGTGATTGCAGAAACACTATAATAGCTCTTTAATCCGGGTTTGCACAGTGCTGTTGCCATAGTAACACAGCCATAAAGTATGTGAAAAGCTCAGTAAAGTAATATACTCATTTTTTATTTTTTATTTTAACACTTAGAATAGACTTTTTGTAGACATAGTTACACTATACTAGATTTTTTTATTTTTTTTTTCATCATGTTCTACCATTTTCGCAATCTGTTTGTTTTTTTTTAAAAAGTATCATAATAATGTTATTGTCTTGTGTTGGATTTACATTAACTTTTTGCCTGAAAATCATTGTCCAAAGAAATTGTGGTGCCTTCAAATGAAAAAGTCCTGCTTTAGACATGGTTCATTACATTTAGTTCTAGTTTAGACTGATTTAGGCCTTGGTCTTTAGCTTTGATTTAACCTCTGCTTTGACGAGTTGAAGTTAATCCAGTGCCTTGTATTTCATAAATTGTTACAGTATATTCAAAATGCTTGATGGTCCAGCCCTAATGCTTTTTTCTGTCTTTTTTCTAATGTTGTCACCTGTTTCGCCAAATGAAAAACCATGTATCCAGGAACATATGTAGATGCGCACTAATGTGATAATGGCTCCGTCCTCTTTTGCAGTAATGAGATTGTGAGCACAAAAGCAGAGGTCACATCATAAATCAGCCGGGAAATAAAAGCAGTGAATCTCCCTATACACAGACAGCCCAAGGGCGGACACAGTATGGTGGGCAGTCACACTAAATCACAGCCCTGGTTCTAACCCATCCCCAGACAACAGTATCATCAACTACATCAGACGCAGAGACCCCAAACTGTTTAGTCGAGAGGTATTGATCAAATGTCTGCCAATCGTCGAGTGTTTGGTATTCATTTCCCAGTTTGTTTACAATGATAAAGAGGCAATAAATACTACGTTTGTCTACTTACTGCCAAATGCCCCCCTGGCAGGAGTAGAGTAAAGAATAATAAGACAGGAAGCCACATGGAAAATGGAAAATGACAATGTTCATGAGACGAAGGGACTTCAGACACAAGTGTTCTTAATGAAAACAGAATTAAAGTCTGGGATTATTTGAAAACAGATGAAGAGGATTAAGAGTGGTGGTGTGAAAAAGGATGAGTGGAGGTGAAAGACTTAATTAAAGACAGAGAGTGGTTATGAAGCAGAAAAGATGGAGTCAGAGGCAGTTGTGAAAACATCTAAAGCAGGGTCAATAAAAGTGTTTCACCTGCACTAACTCTACAAAGCACTAGCACTGAGATACAAGGACAGAAGAATACTGGGATGTTTACTCGTCACTCAGTACCTTTACATGCAGGACGAATAAAAAACACAGAAACAAACAGTAAGAACGGTGTCTTACTCAGGAACACCTCTAAAGATACAGTAGACTAGCTTCTTTTAAAAGTTAATGAGGAAACAGGATAGCATCTGGAAGCATGACCCAAAATATGTTTAAAATCAATAACATGTTACTCTGTGTGTCTGTCCAGATCTGGAGCATGCTCAGTGCGCTGCATCCAACCTTTACACGCAATAATCCAACAACGAACCATATAAATATTCAGGTGTGTTACGCCGATTTAGAAAAATTCAAATGACTGCTCCTGCAAATAGAGTAAGTTGTTTACAGCAGTTTAAAACTCCAGTTGTAATCAGACTAAGGCAATAACCAGGGGTCTTTCTGTCAGAATGGCCTTTTCTGTGGTGTTTCCATGAGCTTTCCTGTGTCTGGGTGGGTTTTCTCCAGGTATTCCAGTTTGTCCCATGTCTCACTATATTAACAAGTCAAAGGATTAAAAATGGGGGAAGAATAATGTACTTAAAATTCACTCCTTGTTGCTTTTAATTCAACAATTTATAAACATTATTTAATCTAGTTGAGCTTAATGCACTCTCACACATGCAGCTATTTGTCTTTCTGCCACAAAGTGATGCTGAAGGAAGTATTAATCAATATCACAAACTGAGAAAGTCTAAAAACAAAGTCTGTGTGTATTTCACTTGTAAAGATTCTATATATTTTTATTTCTGGAGTCCCCTGAGGAACTTCTGGCCTCATTGGTTTGTATTGGCTTCTATCATGAAAAAAAACAAAACATGGTTATTAAATTAAGTGCTTTGAAGCAAACTGTTCACATTTCCTTTTTTGAAAGCGAGCAGCCACGTGGGCAAAGGCTGTCATTCAAATCAAAGATATTAAACAGTTAAAAAGTAATTAGTATTTGTCATCGGAGCCAACTGACACTCCTCGGTTTCCCATCTGTTCGACTTGCGTTAAAACAGCCGCGAGCGATGCCAAATCCCTCTCCATCTGACGCTCTCTACCTGCCTCCTGCCCTTTCACTCTCCCTCGGTGTAAATTCCCTCTCTTCTCCCATTTCTCCGTTTCATGGAGACAACCGAACGACGCGCTGGATATTTCCCCCGTACTAAAGGTGATCCATTCCTCTGCCTTTTAAACAAACTCACACACCTGTTGCTGGGTTTCAGTCGCTGACAGTAATGTGACAGGAGCGCTGACAGAATGACAAGGATAATGACGATAGAGAAAACACACACACACACATTCACTCTCACAAATGGGTGACTTATAGCTCATTTGTGACAAGGCTGCACCTAAGAGCTTCTGTCTCCATGTGATGATGAAAGCAAGGCGACGGCGGCGGCGCTGAGCGATGATGGTGATGAACGGGAGAGGTTAACGTCCTGCGGTGTCAAATGTCCACACACACACACACACACACATATATAGAGAAAAAACACAGTTATTTACAGCTGCGATCAGAGAGCTGAAGGAAGTACCCTTTGACACTTGGGAGGACAGCGCACAAATGATGAGCGTGTGCGAATGTGAAAGGAAAAAAAAAAAAGGGCTTTGGGAAGGATTTAATGGTTAGAGTAGAGCAGAGATGATGTGATAACCTGCATTTATAACTGATGAAACCGTACAAGAGAGAGAAGAGCAAACAGAAGGTCAGCACAACTATTAATTTCCACACATTCTCACGAGCGTCTATATCAATTCACACATTTGAAAAGCAATCCCTGAGCAATTTTCTTTGTCATAAACCCACAACAGCACAAAAAGATATTTCCCTGCGATTCCTCGATGTTCTGCTTTGTTTTCAGGGGAACTATATATCATTGAAAAATAAATGCCTGCGCGAGCATAATGTGAAAAGCGCAGGAACGACTTGACAGAGGTATGACACAGATTCCTTCCTCCTTCTGTGTATTAATGATCAGATCTCCCAGGTAACCTCATTTGTGCCAGAAAAAAAACCCTCTGGCTGCTTGTTTCCCTCCCTCACCTCGCTCCAGAGTCTGCGTTCCCCTTTTCCTTCCTTTATTACAGGCGTATAAATTAATTTGCTCCATCGTTAAGGAGGCGTGCAGCCGGCAGAATTTGCAGTCATAGTTCAGTAGCACTCTAGTCCTTTGTCACGCTGTCATACTCTAAGCTGTGCCAAGGTCGTCCCCGTCTCTGCCGTGGTCCACCTTTCTCTTCCACTTCGCACTTTTCCAGTTTCACGTAGAGTCTTACTGTGGCCATTAAGGAACAAGACGCTGCGTGCTTCCACAGAAACCAGCTTTAAGTAGATAATGGGTTTCTTTTGTGTCTCCATTAAGCAAGCAGGCTATGATTGTAACATGAAAAAAGCAACATTTAAAGCCCTCAGCTTTTATGATAAAAATAAAATGTTGTTTGTGGCCCCAGCAGCAGCAGCTTAATACAAACAGATTCAGTATAATATTTCTGTTCAAATCAAATCCAACTAAGACATGTTTAAATCAATCTAAATCCTGCACAAATCCACCTAAAACATGTTCAAATCCATCTAAAACATGTTCAAATCCATCTAAAACATGTTCAAATCCATCTAAAACATGTTCAAATCAATCTAAAACCTGCACAAATCCACCTAAAACATGTTCAAATCAAACTAAAAACCTGTTTAAATCCAACTAAAACATGGTCAGGACCAATTAAACCTGTTCAAATCCCACTAAAAGCTGTTCAGGTCGAACTAAAGCTGTTAAAATCCAACTAAAACATGTTTCAATCCAAACACTGGATTTTAACAGAGTTTAAATCCAACTAAAACATGGTCAGGTCCAAATATAACCTGTTCAAATCCCACTAGAAGCTGTTCAGGACCAATTAAACCTGTTAAAATCCAACTAAAACCTTTTCAGGTCGAACTAAACCTGTTAAAATCCAACTAAAACCTTTTCAGGTCGAACTAAATCTGTTAAATCCAACCAAAACCTCTTCAAATACAACTAAAACCTGTACTTGTGGAATAAGGATGAAATCAGAAGAGACTGTCAGCCCAGGAATCATCAGATTTGACCCTGGTGCTTGTGGAGCAAAGCGAAGGAGGACAATTGACAGTGCAGTTTGTCTTTTGGTGTTTCTCTTCCCGTCTTCTCCTTCGTGCCTGCTCTTGGACAGTCTCAGCCCAGGCCCAGCTCATTTTTAAACCTCAGCTGACTCAGCTCTAGCGGCGCCAGGCCTGCCCTAAAACAGTGGAGCTGGTGGCTGTGGGCCAACACTGAGAGTACACCCGAGTCCCTGCCAAGCCTCAAGTAAATGATGATTAGACTGATAGCAATATGCCTTCAGTGTTGTGTACTCATTCAGTATAAGCTTTCATAACACAGACACATCTCTGCTGTAACGCTCACTTATATCATCAAAAATAATTGTGTGTGTCTTGTTCCCCTGCAGCTCCCACCTCTCACATTTTTCATCTAGTTTCTTGGTTGTTAGGACATCAGCATATTCCCTTTGTTCTGCTCCTGTGCTTTATAGTTCTATTTCACCTATCCACTGCCCCCTCCTCTTCATCACTCCTTTGCCATGGCCTCATTCCCCTTCTCCCCATTTCCTCTCTCTCTCCTCATTCATCTTCTCCGCCCCTCGTCCCGACCCATTTGCCCTCTGATTTCTCCTTCCTCCCGGTCCCACTTCCTCGGTCCTTACATGCTTTCATAGCGCTGCTCCCTAAGCATCACTCTACTTTTGCCTCTCTGCCCTCATTCCCTCCCTCTGCTTTAATGCAATGCCCCGGCTCTGACATTTAATCCGAGTAAACTGGTCCAAGCCTGGAGAGCCCCATATCCATCAAGACACACAAAGTACATTCCATTAATGGCAATTTGACATTTGCTTTCAGACCTGGGCAGGTGCTTTTGCATCGACAAAACACAAAAACACAGCTAGTGACTTAAAGCACAAAAACATCCAAATTCATTCTGTATGTACAAAGTGAACTAAAATGTCATTGATAACCTGCTACAACACTTTCCATTTGTATTCATAAACATCTGCCATCTGAGACCCATACAGTCTTTGGCAGGTCTTATATTTAAGTTTAATAAAAGTAAAATGCACAAATATCATCAGAAGTAACATAACTAAACATGCTGTTGTTAGAACCAACCAAAACTAAAATCATTAAGGCCAAAAGTCAACAAAGCTCACAATAATGTTTTTTGGATGTTATCATCAGGTGACACTTGAATGTCTCAGATCTTAGGATCCAAACCAAAATGACACAAGAAAATAAAGTAATGGACAGTTATTTCCTGTGAACTTTGAGTGAGGAAAAGCAGATCCAGCGACCTGAGTATTCATTTTAAGTTCTCAAGAAAGCTCAAAGATGACTGTGACTGTGAGTCAAAGAACAAGATGTGACAGAAACCCGAGAAGAATACACAAAAAAACCTTTGGGCTTGGGCGAGGGCTGGCGACGCAGTATTAACAAAGAACAGAAAAGTGATTGTTGCTTTTGTTGTGAATCCACAGTTAAATGTATTTTCAGAGTCAGTTCAGATCTCTATGTTTCGCTAAATCTTGTCGTTTTCAGTATTTTTTTTCTTCTTTTTTTACACAATCTTTCAACACAAAGCCACCCGTTGAGAAGTCATTACAAATGCTTCCACGCTTCAAGACAATGTCCATGTGGAACACAAAGGTAAGATTAGAATGAATCTTCATGTGCTTTGTTAGTTTGTCACTGTGACTTCATGAAATCACATTAAATTCAATTTTGATTACTATTACTGAGACATGGTGCTTAAAGAGTGAAAAATTGAAATAATAACTCTGAGTTACTCTAATTTTATGACTAAGGCTCTTGGGAACGTAACGATGGAGTCTGAAGAGAGGAGCCAGTCTTTTGAAGAACCTCGTGTTTTTAAGCTCAATCTGCTGATTAATGCTGAACATTTGGGAGGATTTTGCCTGAAGCACTCGTAAGAGGATCCAGATTTGTACACATCATAAATGTCACTGGAGATTCTTGGGAGGGGGGATTTATTAAGACCCTCCTCGCTGTGCTTCTACTTTAAAATGAAGGCCTTTAGCGTGTTCACATTTCTATATTCGCTCCACGTTCCTCTTCAATCCTCCGTTCAGAGCTCTCGGACCGTCCGACTCCCAGTTTCTTCTCTTTAACACTGATCTTTCCCAAACCCACTACTTTGATCCCTTCTCTTCTTTTACTCCAAACCTGCTACACTTATTTGTTGTATCTTCTTTTAAACCCAATTTTGTTCTTCTCACCTGTGCTTCTTTGTACTAAGAGGGCTCCAAACGCAAGAATAAAAACCATCTGACGGTAGCTCCATTTTGATCTATGATGCATAGCTCTACAAATGCACGTATCTACATAATTGTCCACCAGCGATGCTCATTTTCATACATGGCCATACACACATTCGGACACAGGCAGAAAGTCACCGTTCATTATCAGCAGTGAGCAGCGAGTCATTTAAAAAGTCATAAAGAGAATAATAAAGCTCCTCCATCTGCAAGCCCATTAGCATCGACAACCCTAGGGGGTCATACGAGCAGGCACACAATGTTCTGCCATGTTCACAAACCAACACATCCTCTTTGGAAGTCACTGTATGTCACATGTATTATTTCACTTTGGGTCACATGCTTCAGGTTTACATTTATCAGTTTTGATTCATTATGAGATCACAAAATGTACAGATAACAATAGAACGTGCTTTGAGTCAGGGCTGTGCTGTACTGTCACGTGAGGTACGTCTAAAAGAGACAGAGGAGACAGGAGGAGAGACAGGTTAGGACTAAGGAGACAGGAGGAGAGACAGGTTAGGACCGAGGAGACAGGAGGAGAGACAGGTTAGGAAGGAGGAGACAGGGGAGGAGACAGGGGAGGAGACAGGGGAGGAGGCAGGTTAGGACTAAGAAAAAGGAGAGAGCAGGAAAAGAGCGAGGAGAGGAGACAAAGGAACATTAGCCAGAAAGGAGGAGAGACAGTAGGACTAAGGAGACAGGAGGAGAGACAGGTTAGGACCAAGGAGACAGGAGGAGAGACAGGTTAGGACCAAGGAAACGGGATGAGAGACAGGTTAGGACCAAGGAAACGGGATGAGAGACAGGTTAGGACCAAGGAAACAGGAGGAGAGACAGGTTAGGACCAAGGAAACAGGATGAGAGACAGGTTAGGACCAAGGAAACAGGAGGAGAGACAGGTTAGGACCAAGGAGACAGGAGGAGAGAGAGGTTAGGACCAAGGAGACAGAAAAGGAGACAGGTTAGGACCAAGGAAACAGGAGGAGAGACAGGTTAGGACCAAGGAGACAGGAGGAGAGACAGGTTAGGACAGAGGAGACAGATTAGGACCGAGGAAACAAGAGGAGAGAGAGGTTAGGACCAAGGAGACAGGAGGAGAGGCAGGTTAGGACCAAGGAGACAGGAGGAGAGACAGGTTAGGACCAAGGAGACAAGAGGAAAGAGAGGTTAGGACAGAGAAGACAGGAGGAGAGACAGGTTAGGACAGAGAAGACAGGAGGAGAGACAGGTTAGGACAGAGAAGACAGGAGGAGAGACAGGTTAGGACTAAGGAAAAAGGAGGAGAGACAGGTTAGGACAGAGGAGACAAGAGGAGAGAGAGGTTAGGACCAAGGAGACAGAAAAGGAGACAGGTTGGGACTGAGGAGACTGGAGAGGAGACAGGAAAGGAGACAGGTTAAGAGAGAGAAGACAGGAAAGAAGACTGCATGACAGAGGAGACAGGAAAGGACAGAAGATTAAGGAGAGTTTGCTCTTTAATAGCTAAATAAAGTGGGTCTGGAACCTTTCCGATTGGACACAGCTTCCATCGAGTTCAATACGAGCGACCATCATAACTCCTGAGGAGGAAGCTCTGGTTAAACCTGGCTCTTGTCTCCTCCATTGTCTCTCCTAACTCTTTAGAGCAGCATTAAGGCAATAATGACACATGGAAAAACTAAAATTCTGTTTCAATCAATAAATGAAGGTTCAAGAAGAGTGTCTCATTAGGACACAAGCAGCATGGCTCTCTCTGATGATAATTTGTCCCTAAAAAGAGTCCCTCATCCGTCCTATGAAGGTGGTTGGGCTGGGACCTGAAGTAAAGCACAGATTTTACTAAAAAAATGCCAGAAATATAAAATCCACATCATCCAATCCAAACACCTGCTTTGTATATATTCAGTATCGTGTCCAGCTGTCTCAGGAGAACAAGAAACAAATCAAACACTGATGTTATTTGATACAGACTGAAGGTGACGCTGCACAACTTTAAACTGGGTCCAGAACGAATGATGGGAGGAGATAAGAAGAAGGAGAAAGGGATGAATGTGACTAGGATCCAATAAGAAACAGAGAGAGAGATAATAGTTCCTCATCAGTAATATGGAGGTGGTTGGGCCAAGATCTGAATAAAACCTTTGGAAGGAATAAATTAAAAATAGTCTCCATTGTAGGCCGACAATTTTGAAGCTACATATGTCGAGCCTGGATTTAAACAACTTGTATTTACCGTCATTTGAGAGATTAATGAAAGGCTCTGTCCCTTCACGGTCATCATTCAAGTGTCTCTGAGCTAGTCCTGTTCCTCTGGTTCTCACTTTTACTCAGACACGATCGTGAGCAGAGCCAATCCCGTCCACAAGGGCCCGTCGCTGCCAAAGTGCCATCCAAACAGCCAACCAGAGGAGTTTATTTAAAAGGCAGCGCGTCAGCAGAACCGCTCTGTGCACGCCCACACACACACACACACACACACAGCTCCGAGTGGCTGTTGTTTTATTCATCACTGCAGTGAGGTGTGTGGCCTTCGGGATCCAACACCCACAGAAGCAACAGCAGAGGTGGCACGGTGTACGTCTGTGTGCAAATATACCCTTTGAGCTGCACAGTCTCTGTATTTACCACATCTGTTTCTTTAAATAAGGCAGAGATACACAGCGGCTGTTTGTGAGAGTGTCCTTACAATCGTGGATTTAAATTGAAATGCATTGGTTATTGATCTTTATCACCTGTTGACAGAAGCAGTTTGGGAGAGCTGATAAGGCAGTGTTTGTCCCCGAGTGTGAGGCTATAGAAATCTGTGGGTTATACACCGCCAGCACAAGAGCTGTTGAAGATCAGTCTGATAGGATTCAACAGCCTTTACAAACACGGACCAAAGAACAGATCTGATATTTTAGGAACTAAACAACTGGATATTTACTTAAAAAAGGATTTTTCTTAATTCTTTGCTGTTATATTACAGGTCAAGGACATTAAGGAGTATGATAGAAGGATATACAACAGTGTAAAACTAAATATACAGTAGTTTAAAGCAACACTAACATTCAACATTTTAGGCTAAAAACCCTCTAAACGACTAAAGGAGACAAATGCTGTGGGAAAATGAGCAAAAACACCTCAATTAAAGTGGCACTTCCTGATTTTCTTTTTGTCATCTCTGTCTCAGACCCACTCACCCCTAACATCAGGGGACCTTTCATGCTTTTCTTTTATTAACAAAATAAAGCCAATTTTTCCTCCACCAAAAACTAATACATTACACCAAACTGAAGTTTAAAGCTTACTGTAAACTTTAATCCCTGTTTCATCTTGCCTTGTTTTTTTTCTGTTTATGTTTTCCCTTTTTTTTCCATTGTTTTTGTTTGTTTGTTTTTTGGTGCTAAAAGACATCTTCAGCCCAGAATATAGACTTTCCCTGTTGTAATTGTAATTGCCATTACGTCCTTATTCATCAATGTCGACCAATGGGGGTGCTCCTTTATCCAGAAGTGAGCTGTGATTGGCCAAAGCTCCTGTTCAAGACTGGAAAAATAAAATAAAATAAAATAAAATAAATAAATAAATTAAAATAAATTAAAATTAAAAAAAAAAAAAAATCCTTGCTAGTAAAGCCTGGATGACGGCTTAAGGTCAGTTTTTGCACAGATGAGTCCTATGACAGGTTTAAACAAGGACTTAAGTAGGAATAAGCCTTTAGTTAAACCAGAGTTAATGTAAATGTTTAAGATAATGGTCCCAAATGGATTTCCTGACACATAAAGTCAATAAAACAGTAAAAGACAACACAAGACCAGACAATGATTGATTTTTTGCTGCAGACATGTTCTTTGTTTTACCTGAAATCATGTCGAAATCAAACTGACTTTTGTTGTGTCCAATCTGTGGAGCAGTAAATGAGTTGCTTGGTGAAGGGAGCAGAAACCACTGACCAAAGCCTCATTAACAAATGCCACTGCGCACTAAGAGCTGTTTTAATTAGCCTAATCTGTTAAATGAACGTGCCTCTGACTTTATTGTGGTGTAAGACCTGCTCCTGGAGCTTTAATGCAAACCTCATTGCTGTAATAAAAGAAATACAGTACATAGCTATTTTATTATTACTTCTCATGGAGAATTGGGCTCTATTATGTACCAAGGCAAATTTAACAGGAAAAGAAAAGAAGGGTCAAAATCAGGCCATTAATGCTGCACCGTTTCTGAATAATCAAAACAAACCTTCACATCTGAAAACACTCACTCAAGGAAACAAGGGAAGAAAAGAGCAGAGAAGCCAAAGGACGACAGTAAGAGTACGGCCCTAATCCTTAAATGTTCCGTTTCATAATTTAGAACATAATCATCCCACTCACATTTTGTTTGTTCTGAAACATAGTGACACGAATAGAAATCTGGATGCAGCACAGAGCACAGAGAGAAATAAGCATCCGGATTCTGCAAAAAGAATCGAGACAAGAATTATGTTACGGGCACATTCATCTGGAGATTAGTGCCTTTCCAAAGCAATCTGCTGTGCACCACATGTAAATTCATCAAAGAGGTTTGCATTTTAAAATCAAAATCTTTTCCAAGTGCAAGTGTTTCTTCAAACACAAAGCAAACCATGACACGAAAATCATGCCTTGTGCCAATTTTATCACTTAAGAGCATTCACATAGCATCTTTTCTCCCACTCCGCTGTATTTTTTATTTTACTTTTAAAACCCAAACATGGTTGTAGTGTGAGAGGTTAATGGAGCTGATAGAGTTCAAATGAAGCTAAAACTAAAGAATAAAGATCAAATATGTCCTCTTATTGTTCATAAATAATGTTAATTTAATGTGAAAGAGATTGAAGTCAAGCCTCATGTGGCTGTTTGCAGATCAGTAGCCAGAACTTAAATTTAGATGGTATATTGTATGGATTTCCTGTGTAAATAATAAATAAATAAATTAAATTAAAATACAAAAAATACATAAAATATAAAAATTTAAATTAAAATTAAAATTAAAATTGGAAGGAGAGTAAGGGACAAAGGGTTAAGTCTGAGTTCAGCACCAAAAATCACCAGAAAATAACTGAAAACCATTATGTGCACCCCTCCAAGTTACAAAATCAGAACAAAATCCAGGAACAGATATGGATTTATCAGTTTTGACCGTCACATTAACATTTATTACATGAAACACATTGATTCCAGTGTTTTGGACATGTCTGTTGACTGGACTTTTACCTGTATCTCTTCATTTGTATCATGAACTGGTTTGGTCTCGATCCCTAAAAGTCTAGATCCACTTTGGTCTGGGTCAGTCTTGACTTCATCACTCCTCGACACAAACACACGATCCAGTCCAAACACCTGCTCTGTACGTACCTGAGATATCGGTCTCAGGAGGGTTAAAAAAGGTACATTTCAATCAGTCAGAACAAAAACAACTCAAGCACTGACTTGTCCCACCTCTCCGTTCATCTGTCTCTCCATTATTACCTTACACTTTCTTTCAGGCCAAAGATTTGTTTTATTTTACACAAAATGAAGCGATAGAAGGGCAGGTTTAAACTTGGTCCAAAATGAATCACAGTCTGACGAAGACGAGAGACGAGAGAGACGAGAGAGAAGAGGATGAAAGGGAGAGATGTCAAAGTCAAACCAGTAAAACCAGGGCAAACTTCTCTGGATCTATCATCTTGTGAACAAAGAATCACGATCAAACAGATACAAAACACAACTGTCATCTTTTTTCCACATAATGTCAATTCAAACACATAAAGGATTGGGTAGTTTTTGTTGGTAGTGTACAGAAAACAATAAAAACATGTGAACATTACATTACTGATGAAGACAAAGTGTACGGCAGACCCAGAATATCTTATATCCTCCACTTGGCTTTCAGCTACTGTCTGACATTAGGGGCTGTTTGAAGATGGAACAATAAAAGCAGGTTTCAATCAAAGTGCTTTTATTAATGTTTAATATAGAAAAGTGTGTTATTTTCCCCAAGGGGAGCCCTGAAAAGAGAGTACGTATAAATAATGTTTATTTTGTGGCAGAAGCTTGAACTCTTGCTAACCCTGTGCCCAGAGAGCCTCCTCCGATCAGCCTCCTGTTTTGTTTCCCCAGCCCCAGTTGTAGCCCCTGTGAGTCACGGCTGTGTTTCTGCCAGGTCGAAGCCTCTCTCTTTATCTATTCACTTCTCCTCCTTTATGTCTACTTTGCTCGGTGCACTGTCTTCAGCCGTCACATTTTAAACACTGGGATGAGACAGAACTGTGCCAGGATGCGGGTTGGCCTGAATGCTAATTTCACATTAGGGCTTCTTTTTCCATGTTTCATTGCCAATACGCAGGAGGGAGGTGAAAAGAGTCCAGAGCTAGTGTGTCACACATAGACAGCTCCATGTCAGACATATTCTCAGCCTCCATTCCCTTTACTCTTCCTTTTCTTCACCAGCCGTGCACATACTTCCACTCTCATTCTCATTCACTTCACACTAACACACTGGCTCCTGCTTTTTCCTGTCACAGCTATTTCGCAGTCAGCTTTTCACCACTTCACGTGCCATTTGAACAAATCTAGACCGTTTTTCCACCGCCACAAATGCATCACAAAAATAGAGTAAACATTAGATGACAGAGGTTTAGCCCTAACATATCCAGGAAAGCTTTGGTGAATAAATAAAAGCAAAATAGTTTAGACAGTGATTATCTGAGCTAATTTACAATGTTTGTTTTAGACAAGCATCTACCCAGAGTCAGAGCAAATAGGAACTGAAAGATTGTACTGAAAAGAAATAGTGGTTTGTCAAAGAGTGAGACCCGATGATCTGACATTGTTTGAAACTGAAACATGTTGATAACAGAAAAGCTCATCTATAAAGCACATTTACACAAAATCAAGAGGTAATTTGGTGTCTTTCTTTTATGTTGCTAAAAATAATACACGTAAACCATTGACTCAAAAGAGGTGTAACTTAATCCCAATTTCTAGAGCTCAAAATGTCTTGGATTTCCAACTTGAGGGAGCAGTTCATCCTGGAAAATAGCCACAACCTAAAAACAGTCCACATTACTTTGGTAAACACTGCAGTCTGTTGTTTGGACGACAGAGAGTCCTCACTTAATATTATTTTGTCAAATTGTTCTTGTGAAAAACAGTCAAATCCCAAGAAGAAATTATGCTAAATATTGTTGGAAAAGCACAGCTAGCATTTCTTAGCCACAGTTGTTTTTAAAGATTTTGGCCTTTATTTCATATTTAGTGAAGGTAGACAGAAAAAGGGTTGAGAGAGAGGAGAATGACATTGAGCAGGAATCAAACCTAGGTCGCTCAGGTATGTAGCCACCAAGGGGACACTTTCTGTTTTAAAAATACAGTCACCATTGTGCAACTCTCACTTTGTGATTTAAAAACAGTATTTGCCGTCAACATAGCACAAACATACAGAGCCAAGACTGTATTTCATGTGAACAAGTCAAATCTTATGAACAATTAGCTCAAGTTATTAACAAAGTCCACGTTCATTCAGTAAGAATTCAGCAACTTAATCTACAAATGAAAAAAAAACAGACTAAAGGCCACTAAAGACCAATTATTAAAATAAAAAAAGAATAAAAAACACACAGAGTCCATAAAATGTCAGAAGTTTTTGCAGCTTTCTTAATTCAAAGTTCAAAAAGCCTCTAGTGTTTATGCTGCAGTGTGTGTTTATACCTCCAGCCTGTCGCGCTGCTACACACTAAGAAGGATTTAGCCTCTTCTTAAAGTTAATGGCAAGAGATTTATATTTGGAAAGTTTGCAGAGCTCAGTGGGAACAGCTTCTTACAAACCTCTTCCATATGATTATTGAAATGACTTGTAGCGTGGTTCGTTTTAAAAGCCAGCATCATCAACTGTCTGGGATTAAGTGTATAGTTGTGTTTGAGTGAGTGTTTTTAATGGAGAATGAAAAGCAAAAAAACAAGCAGCCATGAATGTGTCAAAGAAAAGACTGAACTAAACCCAGTTCTCGGAAAACACAGGCAGAAAGTAGTAGTAGAATATATATAGGAATAGATTTGGGAGCAAAGGCTTCAGATGTGACACAGTGAAATGGCAGAACATGAAGGCAGTACAAAAGGAGCAGTGTGTTATCAATCTGGTCCAGAGTCTAGAGAGTCTATGAGTCAGCTGCACACTACATCTCTCTGTCGCTATGGCCCACGCTGCTATTTTTAGCATTGCATACTCATCTGCAAGCACAAGTATCTGCACATAAATGCATACTCACACACAAATGCACGGGCACGAGCGCCCAACGAGAAGATTAACATCAAACACTGGCAAAGTTAAAGAAGGAGATTTGCAAAAACATGGAGATAAGACATAAAAAGCTGGAATGTTGTGACAGTTTGATGAAACGCATCCTTGAGACGGAGGCAGGGGTAGCCCACTTTCAGGAAATCCTTTGGGGATTACAGCACAGTTGTAACTTTATCAGGTGACTCCTCAATACAGAACGAGCAAGCCATAATTAGTGGGTGAGCGTAAGTGCACTAGAAAGCAAAGAGGGAAAGGAGTCAGCGAGAGGGCAAGACCCGCTCATTTAGAGTCACTGAGATAAACCGCTGCTTTAATGAGCTGCTGTCAACACTACTTTATTAGAGAGACTGACCCTGAAAAACAAGAGAGAGACACATACAGTAGACTGGATGTTTGCAAATGGGCCCTTATAACAATGGTTGTATTTTGATGAGTATCAGAGAGCTGGGAACTACTTAAGGGACACGGTGAAGCAGAAGAGAAATGGGTCTGCTCTTGAGAGGAAACAGGACCGTCCTGAGGGAGTCTCCTTCAGTCGATGGATACATATCCAAGTATAAGTGTGATGATGACTTTATGCGGCTGGAGATTTGACATGACACTCTTTACAGGCCGTGAAACAGAACCACATTCAGTCATAATCAGTCCAAACTGGTATCTTCTTCTACTCTTTGATTTAACAAACTCAGTTAAAGTAGTTCTCAATATATCTCTGTCTCATTCTACAAGAGGAATCAGTCAAAACTTCATTTCCATTTGTGTGTACACTGTGTGTGTGCTCAGGAGACCTCAGGCAAAATATCCCAGATGATATTTCAGAAAGCCTAAAAACCATTTAAAAGTAGAAGGCAGCTCATTTTCCTTCTTACTGCACCGCAGAGAGAGAGAGAAGGAGAGGGAGAAGAGTGAGAACCAGAGTGACCCAGTTAGAGAAAATTTAAATAGGGATTCCATTTAGAGGGCCACATTAATTGGAGCAGATGCCTTCTCAATTATTAAGAGGCCTCCAAGGGTGTTAGCACGAGCTAAATTTATCCCGCACGGCTTTGAGTTGGCTTGTCCGATCTCATACCGCATCTGCAGACGGAGGAGGAACACGGCTGCTGTTTGGTGTTTGATTGGTTCACCAGTGTGTACGCACAAACTGAAAAACGCTGTACGCACAAACTGAAAAACGCTGCACGCACAAACTGAAAAACGCTGTACGCACAAACTGAAAAACGCTGTACGCACAAACTGAAAAACTCTGTACGCACAAACTGAAAAACGCAGTACGCACAAACTGAAAAACGCTGTACGCACAAACTGAAAAACGCTGTACGCACAAACTGAAAAACGCTGTACGCACAAACTGAAAAACGCTGTACGCACGATCCCAACAGTGCCATTTAAGGAGCATGAGTTCAGGCTTCCTTTCTGCCCGGTCTCTGCTTGTACTGCCAGACATTACACACAAAACAGCTTAGAAGCAAGATGTAACATGTTGTCTTCTGGTGAATAAGTGAAGGGGTCTCTCCAAATGCATGTACACAGCCATAAACTGCCCTAAAAGTATTCACCAGAGGAAAGGCCCATTTGAAAATCATCTTCCAGTGAGTCAATGGGCCATCTCCATGGTTCAATCTGCCGCCATAATGGCCTCCAACATGTGTTGTAATGAACCAGCAGCCAAAACCTGTCCCATGAGGGCAACACTCGAGCCCTAATAGAGCTTTACACAAAATGTGAAACGGGCCAGGGCAGAACTAGAGGCGCAGTTCTGTGCAGTTTCATGAATGTTTTATTGATGACTGCTCCTGAGCTAGAATGACGAGGGGTTTTCTGTCATTCATTTTTAGTTCAGGCAGGTGGACACGCTGCAGAAAACACTGTGACTCACACATGAAAATGACATTTAGGGTATTTCGAACACTAAGCGGTCTTTTGATACCGTCTCATTTTCTGTGAGTCAAGGCAAGCCACCAGAGAATAGTCCACTTATCATAATGTCAGAAATGATGGGGTTATCTCTGTTCCTTTAATATTGTCGATCCTCACACATTTTCATTTTAAAAGTGTGTTGTACAATGGAAACAGCTGTAAAACCCCATTATCCACTGGTGTTTTAGACAGAACAGTGCTTTCTATTAAGACCTGAACTCTAGTGGCATTAGAATAACCACTATGATAAATTATTATGTCTTCTTTTAGTTAAAAAGGGTTAGAAGGAAGATTAAAAGGACTTTCCAAGACCAAGTGTCTTCTGATACTGCAGCTATTCATGGAGCAAAATGTCTGAGTCTAGCATGTCAATGACTAAATTGTGTTCTTTGCTAATAGCACACCACAGGGAGTGCAGTCAAGGTTGTTAGAGGCCCTTTGTTATTAATAACAAGAGAGAAATTAGAAAAAACTGAGACTGGGAGCATGATGTGCAATTTAATGCTAATTTTCCGCCTATTCACTCCATGCTGCTCATTACATAGACAACTGGTACTCCACCTAGATTTATAGAAGCCAATTAATCTGTGTCGGCAGGTGAACACAAAGACGGAGCGGAGTAACAGGGGGCACGTGCACTCGGAGGAACGCACAAACACTAAGTTAGATATGAGACCTGCTTCAGTAATGAGCCCACTCTCAGTCCACTGTCTCTGTGCTAACTCCTGTCTTTCTCCAGAGAGTCTGCAGGTGTGACATTTATACTGTTTAAAAGGCTCCGATGCTGGAGAGGCTTTTACTCTCAGGTGTTTCTAGTCTTTAGAAATGTAACACACACAGAGCTCTGCAGAAACTGTACCTGGACACTTCTGTATCTCCTCTCTCTGTCCCTCTCCGTCGTAACTCCTTCTCCAGACCTTGACCCAATCCCACTGTCCCGCTCCACTCTCCCTCATTCCTTTTTCCTCGCTCTGCCTCTCCTCTGTCCCATTCTGGGATGATTGATGACCATGATGCTTTGCTCCTGGGCAGTTTATTAACTTCATGAACAGTGTTAGACAGCAGCCCTCACTCCATTTCTGCTGTGTCCTTTCTTTTCCACTGTCCTCCCACTCTTCTTTTCTTCTGTTAGCCTCTTCTTGGTGAGCTTTTTCTCACTAAATCCTGCCCCTCCGCTTTCTCTATTACCTCTCTTTGACAAAAAACAGCAGCAGACGATAAATGTTTGCCGTGGCGACATATATCTTCACGTCTGTGTGCATGTCCCTCTCACAGTTGCGGGTGTCATGGTTGTAAATTTGCTTTATGTTGTCATTACTTACAAGAGAGCAGCAGGCAGACTTCATGGAAAGCGCAGGTTGCCTTTAACGCAGGTGAGTTACGGCTACAGGAACGGGATCCACTGACATGTAAATACAGTACATACAGCCGTGGAAATATGGACACACCCTGACATTTACGCTAAACGACAGACGCACGCAAACCAATACGGATAGTGAGCTATATACGCCACAGACCATGTAATGCCACGTTAAGGGAGACAGAGGGGACCTGACAGCCCCTGTGTGTGGAAATGGTATTAGTTACTGAGGCTATTACTACACTGTCCTTGAAAATACCATCCGTTTTATGGTGTCATGTTATGTGCCATGTGCAAGCAGCATATGAGCCTTCATTTTAGGATATAAAAGAGTCTTGAATTCACAGTTATGCAGACTTTTCATATTCCACGATCTTTCTTTTTTAAAAGGAACCCTGACTATTAGCACTTTTTGGGCTTAATATGTTCTTATTGTCATATTCTATTAAAATTCATTGTTAGTTGCACTTGAAAACTCCTAATTACTTTAAAAATCGTATATGTTTACTAACTTTTCTGACCATGGACTATGGTCGCCATTGTTTTACCTGTGCAATGCATTCTGGGTTGATGACATCATTCGGCCGCAGCTGAGACGAACGTCAAGTTAAAGTTACATCGTTTCGGGCAACTTTTACTCTTAGATAGTCTTCAACGGTGGAAACAATGCTGCACTGCGTTGCTTTTGGTTGTAATTTTCAATCGAAGGGCAACAAGAACAGTGACATAAGTCTTCACTGCTTTCCAAGAGATCAACAGAGCAGATTTGAACGGGCTAAAGCCTGCAGACGAGTCCACTGAAGTCCACTGCTACCGGATTACTATAGAGGAATGAGATCGCGACGGCCGTTAGACGTCATTACCCAGAATGCATTGCAACGTCAACAACAATGGCGGCATACGATGGAAATTAATTTTTCAAAATGTATAAAAACTAAATGGTAAAGTATTTTTGAGAACACGTTTTTATAGCTGAAGCAAATGTTTATTACACAAGGTCAATTAGTCCTACAAGTCAGAGTTTCCTTTAAAACTGATTCTGTAGGATTCACACAACGCCTCATTGTTGCAGCACATGGATCCCACATTTAGAGGTTCATTCAGGACCAACCCAGTGCAATGTGGGCACAGCATTAGGAGCAAAGAGACTGTAAATGTCACTCCCCTGACTGGAGAATGATTTTCAGTGGTAGTAGTAAAACATAAAACCATAGAAGCCTTATGCTGGCCACAAACAGCTTACACATCACACGTGTGTCATCAGTGGTCCATTTATCCACATCCACGGCCAATCAAGCACACACCATTAACATATTAAATGGTGTGTGACCATTAAACTACAGAATATAATTTATAGTGTCAATAAAGGAGCTGGATATGACAAGGCCTAATGGACAAACACAGTTTCAGTGACTTGTGATTCAGAGAAAAAACGCACAGAAAAAGCAAAGGATGTGCATTTGAAGCGTTCATTAACCCCAGTTCACTTCACAACTTTGTGCTCTTTTCATGCTCCAGACAAACGTCGCCTCTTGGTGTCATTCTGTAACTTTTTACAATCCTTGTCATTAGCTCTGTGACTTTCACGAACAAGCTGTTTATCGCCCACTAAAGTGTGATTCTTTGAACATAAGTCTGTTAGTTACAGCCCGATGTGAGCAGCATACTTTTAACAGAAAAACAACTGAGTAACTAACAGAGTCATTAAGAAGCAGCAGAAAAGTGACACCTGAGTGGTTCACCTGTACAGCTCACACCTCATGAAGGGAGAGAGCAGGTGTCTCTGTGCACTTTCTCCAGCAATAAATCATGTTATTCCAAACCTTTTTATTCTATTGAACTCTGTGCATTTATCGGATGAACCAGTGAAGATACTAATGCAGCTTTATTTTATGCTAAGCACAGAAATAATGCAGATGGTATTTTATGTGCGTCTCTTATTTTTTTTCAAAAGCGTTCATTGAGAAAAAAACTTTTTCTGAGAGAAAAGCTGGTGATTGAGAGCAGTACTTTTGTCAAGACTAGGTTCTTTGGTGTGTGCCCTGTATTCTCTCACTAACACTGAGCAGGTGATTATGAGACACATCTGCAGCTCTTCAGGTGAATATGGCTTCATTGTAGAGCCATCTTATTCCTGGCCTGTTTTAATTCAGATTGTGAAAATATGATTGCTTCCATGAGCTGCATCTTCTTAATCCTCTTTCTTATTCTGCTTCTATTTTAGGAGGCAATTCAACAAGAAATACAAGGGTAGAACCTGACATATTTCTGACTGAAAAATCCACCAAAAGGAGTCTATACTTTATCACTACCTCAGGCAAGACGCATATAAAAACAATGAACACTTAATGGTGGCTGTGGCAGGGTGAAAATGTTACCCAACTAAACAAACACAAGAAGTAAAGAGCTTTTAGTTCCGAGTCTGCCGCAGCACGTTAAATAAACTTGGTTCAACCCACAGTCTTCATTCACGGACCACTGAGCTGTTGCCGTACAGCAGCAAAGGGTTAAGTGCTTTACCTGCTCCAGGGCCCACTGCAGCAGAGAGGACATGATTCATGAAACTTCTCCACCAGGAGCGGCCCTCAGAGCATTCACATGCAATCTTTCTAAATGTAGATGGTGAAAAATTGATTTTTAAAACTCTTCACGATGCATAGAGCTAGAGAAAAATAATATGAACAGCATTAAAGATTGTTTAAGATTCTGAAATATTTACAAGACTAAAAACTAGACAACAAAGTAATTAAATCTACGCCATTCATTACACTTTATTTAGTCAAAAAAGGAAAGTCCATGTATTGTAATAATAGATCATTAAATGAACACCTTCCAACAATTTGTCAAAATAAATGAGTCACTGAGAATGACTCATTAGGCTTATTTTACACTGTCTTTCCCTCAGAGAAGACACAGAGGAAGGAGAGAAGACTGAGCCTTTATACTTAAGTTATCACAACTTTGCCATTGCCTCACAGAGAATAACTTCTGCTTCAGTCGAGCAGATGGAAACAAGCCCTTTGAGACGAACCAGAAAATTCATCATTATTTCAGATTCAGTATCAGACAACAGCGAGGACAGTGAGGCTACAAATTGATAAAAAGCATTTTCAGGGCTAATTGAAACTTTGTTAGTCTTATTGTTTATGTGCTTATCGTTGTGCAAAGCTCAGAGCGTCAGAAACAGCCAGTGCAGACTCTTGAGTCACAATCAGCCTGTCCTTCAGCCTGACAATCTTCACAGGCATCTTCATAAAACTTTTAAAAGCTGAAATTTCTTTGAAGTGGAAACTTGTTCTGCAGATGGCTTTGTATAATTCCTCAATTCACTTGCTTGCTGTACTGTGAAAAGGCCTATTTTTTTCCTCAGAAAGCAACTCAATCCATCCGCGCCGAGCTCAGCCACAACTTCACCATCTCTTTTCTCCAGAATAGAACCTGTTTTGTGTTTTTTGTTTTTTTGTTCTGTTTTGTGGCTGATGTTTTGTCCACCATCAGTGTCACTCGGTCAACCTGGTCCCATAAAAGATTCACGGAGCGTTCACATGCACCAAATCACACAGCATGCATTATGTAGAGGCCCTCCCTGTGCCCCTCGTTCTTTTATTCCTCTTTTAACCACAGGCCTCATGATCCAAAAAGCTGCTTCTATTGTCATTTATTAAATACGGAGCTACAGTTTATCACTTATTTCTTTTCAGCACATCTGACAGAAATAGTACTTAAGCCAACTCCTGGAAAAATAAACTTGAAGGTAATACAATAAAACTGCATTATGTTATCGTATGTGTGTCTGCGTGTGCATAAAGCCCCACACACTGCGCCCTGAAAATAAGATTTGGTCACAGGAGCCTGAGATAAATGCAAACTGCTAATCAGGTCAACCAAAATAGAGCTCATCATCCTCTGGTTGAAATGAGGTTGAGACTGAGGTTATCTTTGGATGTCCGCCGGGCAATCACGGAAAAATCCATTCGCACTGGAGATGCATTGATGGTGTCAGTATATAATAACTTATATGTGCACGTAATTACATGATCTGTATCACGATGACAGCGCCGCTAAAGCCTTCAGGTGGTTAACTCGGACATCAAGGGAAAACAGCTCGATATTGACAAACTGATTCAATAAGTCGGAACGCACGGTGAAAATATCAGCCTTTTAAGAGCTGTGTTTAGAATCTGTCACTATTTTATAAAGAACACAGCGCTGCAGCTCGGTAGATAAAGAGATCACTTCAGACTGGAAACAAGGGGTTTGAAGAAAGAAAGGATTACCTTGGCTGAAAACCACCATTCTGTCTGTCACATGTTTGGAAAATGTCAATAGACGCGATGGAAAATATACTCGTCTATACTTCCAGTCCAATCATGACCAGGCTCAGGACGGTTTGATGGTGTCATGGTGTTCTGTTTACAGCTTTAAATGCGTTTAATTTCAAAGTAAGCTGACAAATGTTTAGATTTTTATAGTATGATTTCAATAAGGCTGAAATTATTCGCAAAAATCAATGCAGCTCCTTAAGGCGGGGCTAAAACTCACTTTCCCTGTAGCTGCTCTGGTTCTGGTCTATTTATGTGTCTATAATAACAAGGGATTTAAGAGAAAGGATTCATTTGTTATTAATTATCCCACATCTGTCAGTCTTCTCAAAAACTTCACCCAAAGTCACGACACCAAATATACATTTTGATTGAATATTTTGACAAACAGATGAAGTGTTGTCTTAAATACAGAAGATGTTTGTAAATGTGTCACTTCTGCTGTTGTCAAACTCAAAACAATTGCAGTATTTGTGGTTCTAATTTAGAGATTATTGTGACATGTAAAAAACAAAAGAAGAATACATGATTAAGGACGTGAATAGGAGGATTTCTTTGCATGAAAAGTATGAAAAGGAGTTTTTAATACACAATACCCACACATTTGATCTAATTTAGGCAAAAGTCAGTCCATTTTTGTATCTTCTTGAGGATTATGATAGTCAATTAAAGGGAAAAAGTAAGAATACAGGCTACGTTTGTTAAAAGGCTGAGTATATGTGAAGAATACTCCATGAAATGTCCAGGAGTATTTCTACAGAACAGGCCTGAAACCGTCGAGGCTCGCTCATGTTTTCATTTAGCCCCAGAGCAGATTGGGTTGGTGTGATTTACAACGGGGCTGTATATCTGCTTTATGTGCTCTCTATTGGGAGAAATGTGTATGTAAATGAGCGATAGCATGTTGATGATGAAGAATGGAAAATTCAGAGGGCTACAGCGGTGGGAGGAAGGACAAAAGGAGGAGAGAAAAAGCTCCACAATAAGAGTTAGGAGTCACACATCAGCGCTACACACACCCTCAATAACACCCACGGGACCTGCTCCACAAGCTTCAGAGCAAAATAACACATGTTCAAAGCTGTTAAAGTCTCCCCTGGATTTCCTCCTTCGTCCTATTCACTCTCACTTACTCACTCTTCTTCTCCTCAGACTAAAAGAGTGATTCATCCATTAAGATTATTGATCAAAACAATCAGAGAGAACTCAGAGAACACGAGAAAAGAAGAAAGTGCGAGAGGAAAGAGGCTTCTCTCAAAGGCTGCTAATCTGTTAAAGAGATGCTCAGACATCTCCTTCATGAAGAGCACGCCTGAGTGGACGGGGTCTTGAACCGAGAGCAACTCAAAAGGAACGTAAACCTGTAGACGACGAGTAGTAATCATTTTAGAGACCACCACGGTTAGGACTGACCCATACGGATGTAGAGGAGGTCAGTGAAAAGATATTAACACAACAAACCCTGTGAGTCAACTAGAAAGACAAAATACAAAATGGAAAATAGTTATTAATCGGAAAGTATGCTATTTTTTTCTTGTATTTGAGGAAAACTGTTGAATCATCTTGTTGCATATTGTAGTAGGTTGACCAGATCATTACAAAACTATGGGACAAGAAGCCTCTTTATGCAGGACAAAGCAGGACACCTTATACAACATGTTATTATAATTAGACAAATAGACATAGCTTACAAAAAAAACAACTCTTCAAGAGAATCTCCTTGGCCTTTCCTAAGAATAAGTCTTAATCTATAAGTCTTTTCAGTCTTTATTGCAGCAGCATCTCCTTTTTTTGCCGCATGTTTTGTTCAAAATATGATAAATTCTCTGTAGTTATTCGTGGTTTTGCATCAAACTGTGCACTCCACTTGAATAAAGCTGACTGATTGGTGGCTCTTTCCTACTTTTGTTATTGTTGGACAAAAAAGCAGAGCTGGATCTTTCTTGAATTATCTACAACCAATCAAAATGTGGGACACAGACTCAACTTTTTATGATTTATGTTGTATCCTAGATGGAAGAATGAATGATCCAGACCTCAATAATTAATCTAGTCTTTTATATTAAGGATTTTACCAGATCATATGTGAGAAAGTGTCTATTCTAGCGCTGGACAGAAAAACAGCAAAAGAAAAGGAAGAAAAATAGAAAAAGGAAAGCAGTAAGTAGTAAGTAAAATGCAAATAAATATAAGATAATTACAGAAAAAAAGGTAAGGTAGTGGTGCTGTGATACTGTTGAATTAACTGATTCTGATTTAGGGTCAGGTCTCCCAACACTTTCCACTTGTTGATGTCATAATGCACATATTTCTTTATTAATTTCTTAATGGCGTGTTAGGTTTTTATGCGTAGATGAACATAAAGCGAAACCGACACGGGGGACGCGTCCAGACAATATATATCCAGCTTTGACTGAGTGATAAACCCTTCAAAAGGCTCCTGTGAATAATCCATTCCATTAATGTTCTCCGAGTCTTACACCAGGCCTCCTCAACTACGACCAATAGAACTTCATTACTTCTTGTTGTGAAAGAGCCAGGCCCGCTCCATTACAGCAGCGTGACCTTGACATCTTGTTACGGCTAACATTAAACTTTATGAGCGACGCCGACGCTCTTTAACCGGCCCCGAGATATGTACCGAGCGTGTGTTCATACGAGTCACGAGATCACAGATAGCCTATTGGGTTTAGCTGTGTCAAAGTCTAGTGTAAAGGAAATCCCATTTGTTTTAAAGGCTTATGAGAAGCTGTGAATTACCTGCTGCTCTAATACCCTGATGGCTTTTCTCAGATGATTGCTCTCATTCACAACCATGAGCCAATCCCTCAGCAGCTCTCAGCCATATTGTACTCTGTTAAGACCCTGTTGTACTAGCATCTGAGGTCAATGTTTACCGCTATACACAAAAAATAAAAGAAATTCCATGTCAATTTTCAGGATAAAATGAAGAAAAAGAGAAGGATGCTGCAGTAAACTCACATAAATACATAGTGTTTGCCAAATGAGCCACACTTTATCAACAAAAAGAGGTTATTCTCCCAATTTTATGTCAAAAAAACATCAAAATGAATGTAATTCTGTTGTTTTGATGATTTTAAGGAGCTTAAATTTGAATAGAGTGGTGTTAAGCATAAAAAGAAGCCAAACATGACACTGTGACATTAATATAGGCTATATTTGGCACTATAAAAAAAAGAATCTGACTGAAAAATGTGAGCATATTGGACATAAAGTGGCTTTGAGAGTTGTATAAAATCAAGAAGCAACTGCAGCTTTAGGGTCTGCTCTTCAGTTTTTCAGCAAATGCACCATTGGGAGGGACTAATGCATGTTTCTGTCCACTGCTGCACTTTATACACTCTTTCTCACAAACGAAAAGCCAGCGGTGTCCAAATGTTTTTATCATCGAGAGCCACATATTGAAAAATAAATGAAGGCCACTCATTCGAGGTATATCCCTTAATTGTAATCTCAATTAATTGTAAGTAAATGATGAGTGAGTATTAAATATCCTGCAAACAGAACTGTCAGTGATTAAGGAAAGCAGCATTTTAAGATTTTTAGGGTCATGTCACAATGATGATCCCCATTTAAATAAATAATGAGAGCTGTTTACCAATGTTTTATAAAATTAAAGAGACCATTGTGTTTACAGTTTCCGTCTCAGACTCAAACATCACAAAAAAATAACCGAGTTGAGTTAGTTAAAGCTAATTCTGGTGAAAGCAGTAGCGTTTGCTCGATTGCTCATGACAGAGGATGTAAAGGTGAAAAGGTTGGATATTATAAGAGAGATCAGGCATTGATTGGAACAGCTGGATCAGTTCTTTAATAACGTGGTAGTATTTTAGTTTGGACACATCTGATATCCGTAAAGGTTATCTACGCAGGTCACACTGAAAACGTCTGAAATGAGCTGCATGGAAACTATTCACAGCATTTATTCCTTTGGCCCTAAGTGAACTCACACAGTCCCCCGCCCCATACATCCCCTGATTAGAGAAGTATAAAAATCAGCAGCCTTGTGCCAGTCAGAATACAGGCCGGTAGTTAAACCGACAGGCTGCGCTATATCATATTTATATCACAGGGTGGATTGCTTTATGGATATTAGATTTATAATGTCATAGAGAGGGACACCTGATCGTACATTTAAGGCCTCGGTGGATAAAACCTGAGGCAAAAATAAATAAAAAAATCACAGTAGCGGGCCAGAAACAATACGCTAACAATAAAAATAAATCCACAAAGGAACCGCAGTTATGAAAAGTGTATTGGCAGACACTTTGAGACAGACGATATCCAAGTGTGTCCAAGAGCAACAGTGTGTTAGTTTAAGAGCTTATACAAACACATTGGAGGCTTAGAGCCGGAGCAGAGCAGTGATCAAAGCCTTGAGAGAGTCGCGTTGACAGCAGAAGGGAGAAAAAGTCAGAAAATGTCATTTAATGTTAGCATATATTGTTTTTTCAGATGGTTTTTGCATTATAGGGTACACTGCAAGAGGATATATGATCATTTATACACAACCCAATGTAATTTAAGGACACAAAACAATGAAAAGCAAACACACAATCTCAACCTGCCTTTACTTTTAATAGAAACCAGATCCAAAATCCTACTAAACCAGATAAAATGGAATACACTATTTGATATATTTGGATTTGGGGGAGCTGCAACAACAGAAAAGTATTGTACCGAAGTGGGACAGGGATAAATTGTCTTATTGGCCAGTCGATTTGCTAAATAAATGTCAAAAGTAAAGAGAAAAAGTGTGGTTTGAATTCCAGTCACTGGTTGAGACTCCACAGCTGTTTAATCTGGGCCTGGCTCACAGACATGGGAGCGGCTCACATCTTTGGGAATAATAGATGTGGTGAATTGCCTCATTTCTCTTTCAAATGAATTGTTTATAAAATTGAACTACACTTGACTCCGTGGATTAGACTTTTACACAGAGCAGCATTCTCTTTTTGAATAGACGATAAGGAGTCTGCATTTTTAAAGTACTTTAGGGTCAAATGAAATAAGAGAACGGTTTTTATTATCCTCGTTTCCACCGCGGTACGGGTTTGTTTGGTTTGTTTTTAGTGACCCCTGGAAACAGGAGAGCGACCTCTGTTACGAAAACAGTGATTTAACAGAAGTAATCGTCATATTTGAAGTAGATTTTCAATAAAGCAGATGCATGCCAATAATATAAAGAAAAGAGTAAATCCTGGAAACATTAGACTGTTTATGGTTTATTTACAGCTTTATGAACATTACATTGATAGAGCTGCACTAATGACTTATAATTGAGTGATTCAGTGTTAAATATAATATGTTCTGCTGGCGTTTAATGCAAATTAGACAATAAATGCAATGTTTTCATTTGTGAAGTGAAAGCTATACGACATAGACTATTTAAAAACAGTTGTTGCTAATAAATGCTAGCTTTGTTTTAAGAAAAGTACAACAATTAACATGTTTTCTCTTGGAATATGACTGTTTACGCAGAATTACTTCAAAAAAAGCAACATTTCCATTTGGTTTTTCCGTTCCCTTCTCTATTTTCTTGAGGATTGTGTGTCAAATATTAATGTGTCACTGATAAAGTCAAATATCTTGGGCGTGTCAAAGAGGAAGTAACAGTGGATTTTGTCGTATGCTATATTCTCAAGCAAATGTTTTTTGTCGTACATTTGGGTTTGTTATTGAAGAAACCAGGACGGACCAGTGCATGTAAAATATTAGTGACAGCACGAATTAACACTTTACAAACTGTGTTAAGAAACCTCATGTATAAACTTGAATTAGCAGCTGTGTTTTAGTAGTTTATTTAGCTTCTGTGCATGGTTCTGTCTTTATATTTTTGTATCGTCTGTTTTTTATTCTTATTATTGGACAACAAGTCGATAAAAAAATGAAATTATCTTTGTCCGATAAACAGACTGCAGTGTTTTGAAGTACGACCAGACACAAAGAGCCAAAGCATCCTCAAGTGACCGGACAATATGGACAACTCACACTGTCCTGCTCCAGTAGAAACAAGGATATTATCATGAAATATTAACACAAAAACAATGCATTATCCAGTTAATAGTAAGAAAACTAACATCACTCCTGATCACATCCCACATATCTCTAATAATCTCACGCTTTTATCCATTAAAACATTAAAATTGTATAATCTAATTAGCTGAATACCTCGAGTCTTTATCTAATACAGATCTTAAGGTCAGAACTCTGGGACAATCTGATAGCACTGAAAATATACACGATGTTGGATAAAGCAGTGAGAATTTAGGGATCCGAGATAAAAGGAGTAAAGAAAATCAATCCATCGGACTGAAGAGGGAAAATGAAAAGAGGAATGACACTGTTATTGTTCCAAACACAAGAGCCAGACCAATCTGCCCAGATATCACACTAGTTTGAGCAGTCACATGTGAAATGGGCAGATAAAGAGATTTCTTCTCCTTTTCGTCTCTTGTGGCGTTTACTTTGCACCACATTTGGAGCCTGTCTGTTTGATGAAGTTGTCGCTGCGATTATCATTTGTGTATTATTTTATTTATTCCATTAGCGGTGGACGCAACACATCTAACACTCTTTCACTTCGGATGTCAGCGCAGTAAATACTATTCAGAGTTTCTTTTTTTCTCATTTCCATGCTTATTAGTAGCACATTGTCAGGTTTGTTTCACGACATAAAAAGCCAATATTGACATCCTACTTTGAGTCAGGTTTCAACAGATTGACGTGGAATACAAAACAGTGTTGATTTTATATTGTGTCAGTGTTAATTGGATGCTGAATACGTCTGATTGATAGAATTGTGAGCATTGATAATGAATCAATACAAGTTTTAGATGCAAAATGGATGTTAAATAGAGGCAGTGATGCAGTGGCAGCTCCTGAGCGCTCCTCCATTATGTGTTACTGTGCTATTTCTGTTTATCTGTCTGGGTTGAATACTGATCCTAATTGATGGCAGCTGCGACTTTGACAGGAACAAGCCGTTACTTTTTGTGTAATGTCAGAACGTGTCTCTAATAGTTGGATTAGCGTGACTTTATTTTTGCGTCAGAAAACAAAAACTAAATAAAAAAAGTCATTAATGAGAACGAAAACAAGTTTGTCGAGAATAAAAACGAAACGAAAACGACATGAAATCCAATCAAAAGTAGGAGACGGGACAAGTTGAGAAGAAATCCAAACAGACTCAGGTTTTTGAGCGTCGCTGAAGTGATGTCAGACACAAACATTTGTTAGAGCCGCGGGAAGACGACAGGAGACGAAAAGAGAACGGCTTTAAATATCAAACGGTGTTAAAAAAGGTTTAGCAGACATCTCCTACTCATTTTATTAAAAACGTTACGCCGTTTTATTTAAACTACTTTAAATAAAGACCCATTTGTGTTTGGAATAACAAAAGTAATTCAGACCTCAACACCAGCCGCAACAGCTTAGAAGTAGTTTCAATAATGATAAAAAAAAACAATTGAAAATGCATTACCCTTTATATTTTAGTGACTAAATCTATTGTTGATATAGTCGACTAAAACAAGACTAAAACTAATACGGATTAGACTAAATTATGACTAAAACTAAATTGCATTTTAGTCAAAAAACTAAATTTAAATTTGCTGTGAAAATGAACTCTGGTGCAGATAGTGTTATGTTATGAATAAATGTATTAATAATAATGATCAGTGGATGGAGGTTGGCTCAATAAACTTCCCTCTTTCTTTGTGCACTTGAATAAAAAGAAGATACATATTTCTTTAAATGCCAGACTCCGAGGAGCACTGGGATACCTTTTTTCACTCTCTACATTCAGCAGTGACCTGAATATGTCACTACCTCTTCTCAGACTTCTATAACACCGGCCACTCAATGGTGAGCTGCATTCACGGCTACAATACAAAATATGTCTCCGGCTTTTCTATACGATTCCTCAGAGCTGCTTCTGTTGTTGTTGGAATAAATGCAGAAATATATCCTCGTATGAACCGTTGAACTGCCAGATGATGAATGTTGATGTTTCCTACTGGAACAAGAGCAGATTGTCTCGTGTCAAGGTCAAAGATGTGAATGATTTTAATTGTAGAGGTGAAAACTTTAATTATTTGTGCTCTGTGCAAGTATACTACCCATTCACATGTAGTAAACCATATTAAACAGATCACTGCAACCTTTATAAAGAAAACAAAGTCAAACGTGATCCGTCGAAAACACTAAACTCAACTGTTACATCGTTGTTTCACTCAAAAAGCTATGTTTTTCTCCTGTTATTTTAGAATCTCATTAAAAGAAACTGGATTTCAGTAAATAATCTGCAAAAATAAAACCACACTCAAATTGCAAACAGGCAATGACTTGAACCAAAGGGTCACACGGTAGAACGTAAAGAAGGAAAACATAATCTAATGAAAAATGTAATCAAAAAAGTAATCAAAAGACACTTAAACTGAAACGTGACTGCAAAAATGGAAAATTAATTATGAAACTTATTTTCGTAATAGAATAGAAAAAGGTTAGCAGAAGCTGAAAAGGATAAATTGAATCACTTATTCTACTGTATATTGTTAATACAGATAGAAAAAGTTCTCAAAACAATGAGAGGAATGTCATTACTTCAGCAGCTTTTTACATTTACAAGTGAAAAATACAATAATCAGACTGGAATTATTATCATAGTTCTAATACAAACAACAAACTTTAAAACATTTTGATCGCTATAAAAAATAATTTTAAAAAACCCTTGCATTTGGGGAAATTTTACTTTAAAACAAGGACAAACAGATTAAAAAACTGTTTTTTCCCAAGAGCCATCGTCACCTTCAATGCTACAAAAATGAGAGTCTTTTAACTGCAATTTCTTTTATTTATTTTAAGTGCAACATTTTTACTTATTTGGTGCAATTTTAGAAAGCTGTGCAATTGACCTTTTTATTTAATTATTTTCTTTCTTTATTTATTTATACCTGATTGCATCCAATTTCGTTGTATAATGTGCAATGACAATGAAGTTATTCTATTCTATTCTCTGCAATTATTACAAATTACCAGAGGTCCCCGAAACCCAAACAAATCGGGCTTAACAGTGTGAAAATCTAAGAGAAATAGTGATGGGTTGAGTCTGGTTTGTTTTTATTGGAAGCCTATATTTAGTGTGAACTGTGATGAGCTTTGATTCTTTTGTGCTTCTGTTTAAATGGACTCCTCTAAAAAGAATTATCTGCTGTCAGTACAATTCTCTATGGACCCTGACGACCACAAGAAACACTGGAGACCGGAGCAAACACACACTTGAACAAAGGAAAAGTGTAAACAAATAACAGTGGCGCAAAAGTAGATCACCGAAAGAGAAAATAAACCACCGCTTGAAACTCATAAGTCGCCTGAGAGATGGAAATTGTTTACAGGATCACTCTGTATCCATACGCTGGCTAAGCAATATACGCCTCCGACAATATAAACTTAAGACGTGCCTGTCCCATTGTGTAGCCTATCCAGCTCCACAGACCTACACCAATTTTCTCAACTGCCACTGCGCTGTGGCGATAAACGTAAAATCAATCTCTTCTGTTTTGTGTTATTTGTTATGACACACTCTCTGAGCTCTCGGCCAGCTTTCGGCCCGGACCTCTGACACTTCACAAATAGAAATTCAGTGAGAAAAGCTGAGCAGATGAGAAAGAGCTGAGACAGAAAGAGAGAACGAGAAGAAGAAGAAGAGTGGAAAGAGAGATATGACAGAAGAAAAAGACAAAAACAAAACAAAGAAAACAAATAGCTGATGTAGTGCTTACATTTCTGTCTCTCCATTTATCAACCTCTGGCGTTTTCTCACACTGATTAACTTTGTTTCCTCACACTTTGTAGTCGTTCCTGTCAAAAAACATTTCCTTTTTTGGGGAAATGGGGTAAACAAGGTGATTTTGAGGTTGCCTTTTTTTTTTTTTTTTTGCCCTAAACTGCCGACCTTGTCTTTGAAAACTGCTCTTCAAAATCTTTGGAAGGTAAATGAGGGAAACAAACAAAAGAGAAGGAAAAGTAAACATCACAGGAAAAGGAAAGGGTTGTCACACTGTGATACCCCGTGTTTGCATCTATCCTGACGTCTCTCGGTGCAAAAGGCACAAGAACAACTCCATTACTTTGTACGTCAAGTAACGTTTGGATTTATTCTACTATATTCTACTCCATTCTTCATAAGCATCATTTTTTTGAGCAGCAACTGTTACTGAATTTGCAGTGTGTCCATCCTCTCACAACCTTAGGCCCTATAGCTACACATAAACCGATATTTTCTGTATTTGTTTATCCAATACAAAATACAATCCAAGATGACAGCAAACGCTATACGATAAACTACAGACGAACATTTAGAGGATGCAGGGTGAGTCAAAATTCATCTGTAAGTATCAAAAACCGACTCAGACAGATGAGGTGGTGAGTTATAAACGTAAATATAAATGTAAATGTGTTATAAATGTAGTCTTTACATTTCTGAACAAATATACAAAGTAAGACCTGGTACACAGCTGCTATAGTTACTGTTACCATGGAGATACACACGCTCAGTACAGACGTCAACATCCCTGATCGTGTATTAATAGCTCATTTTGTCCATCTACAGTCTCTGCTTCATCAGGAGTTTAAAAATTCACTTTAAAAGTCAGTTTAATGACAACAATCTCTGTCCCATAGTTTATAAAAAAATCCTCATTAGTCCTCTTTAAGCTTTGTTGAGTCTGGACCTTTTAGACCCCATAAACAAAACCGAATAAAGATAAATGCTAGTTGCTAATGTTACGTAAGGGCAGTTTCTCTCCTGAATTTCCACACCAAGTACCGCACTGAGAACTCATATGTTGTTATACAGTTTTGTTGGTTTTGTAACTTTTGTTTTCACTCAACAGTTTTTAAAAGCGGACTATGAGACGTCCTGTTTCCTGTAGACGGCTTTTACAGTTGAACTGGAGAAATACAATAATCAGACTGGAGCAGGGCCTATAGAGACATGTTATTATTAATATAGAGTTAATACAAACAGATGAAACTTCAAATGCACTGTTTAAGACATGATTTAAATCACTATAATTAGGAAACAGGAGGCATCTGCTGTAGCGTAGCAAGAAAAATAGGGTTTTTAAACCAGACCGATATCCGTTGTCCCCGTTTCCTTCCTCCGTTCTTCTTCTTCGTGTGTTTAATTGGCTGTGACTTCCTTCATTTGGTCCAAAAGTCCTATCGACAAATGCACTTTCACTCTTCACTCTTTCACTTTCACCAAAGAGCAGTTTTTTGGTTTGCTTTCACACCTGAAGATTTGGGACGAACCAAATGGGAAAGTCCAAAAGTCTGGATCAAACCAGTGCAGATTTGAAAGCCTAAGAGTAAGAACTGGAACTGAGAAGAGCTCCTTTTAAAAAACACCTAAAAACACCTCTTGTCTTTGTTTGAATTGTGTTTTAAAGAGTGAATAGCCTTAAGTGAGTGAGTATCCAATTAATAAAGCACAGTTTGGGTTAAGATCACGTTTTTATTTCAGAATTCTGACAATATGTGATGATTATATTGTATTCTCTCAATGAAAAGAGTTTTAAATTACAGCTATTTCATTCAAAGCCTCTTCATTTTGAACGGTTTATCGGTAAGACATTCAATCCATAGTCATTTCTGGACAAATGGAGCAGATAAAGGTACATACTTCATTGTTTCTCTAACTCAAATGTCCAAGGATCATCGAGAAGTAGCTTGTTTTTCATATCTTCTTTTTACACAAACTTAAACTAAACATCTCTTTCACACTTGCTCTATCCACTTCTTAGTTACAGTTTAATTGCTAAGCCTTCTGTTTAATTAATGCAGCCATGAAGTTCTTCCTTTTGAAAAGACAGCTGGAAATGAATGTTTCAAACAAAAATGAAATGGAAAGTTTTCGAAGATAAAATAAAACTCTAAGTCTGGTCTTTGTGTTGCGAGAACAGAGCTCATGAATGAGTTATGAGCGTCGGCCTTTATCGCAGCAAGGCCTCATTATGTCTTGAACACACAGCAACACGTCCAAGACTGAAGTTTAGTCCCATGCTTCGGTTTCAAGGAGCAACGTCAAGGTCTTAAACATTACCCAGATGTAAACGTTGATGTAATTTGCCAACACCAATGAAAAAAGTATTTTCTGTGGGTCAAGGTTACAAGAATACAAATGAGCGTTGTGTTTAACATTTAGCAATCTGTCCATGAGGCTTTTCACTTTTTTAAGTCCAGCAAAAGGAGAATAAGGAGTAATCGTGCACATTAGACCAAGGTTAAAAGTCTGAATAAAGTAATCGGGAAAAACTTCAAACATACAGTGTTTCCACAAAAGATATTTCAGTTCAGGTGATAGTTAACTTATAGGATGTTTAAAGTGTGACCCTTACAACCCTTAAATACCTCAATAATTTAGCTTTTCAACACCAAGGTCTTGCAACAAAGCCAATATCTGGACGATTTTCAGCTTTGTGGCACATCCTTGTTGAGCTGTGTACAAGGTTATGAAGCAATTAACCCCTTCCAACATGCTCCAGATCAGCCATAGGATCAATATCTGACATTAAACCACTAGATCGTACAGTGTGAGCACATAAATCATGAATTTCAGCTTTCTTAATGTGAGATTTACTCATATACTGTGAGTTGCACACTGTATGATGCAGCAGGTAAACAGATTTTTATGTATATTTTGTATATTCTAGGCTCATGTTACTCGATATAGCTAATAATGAATTGTTAGTCCATCTGAGTCAAAGCCACCTTAACTCAAACATGAAAATCCATCTTGAACTGCTCCAATCAAAGTCAAAGACCAACAATGTGGCGGCCATTTTACTGTTACTAACATAAACCACTTGATCACAAATGATAAATCCAATCACCTGCAGTTATTCATTTAAAGCACCTGACCTTTGCAAACGCTTTGACCACGTACTGTGTGTGAATAAGTACTTTCTTTTCAGACATGATTCATTTTATAGGATCTTTCGAGCTGTATTTAACAATTGAAGTGGCTGTTAATGATGTTCACAACACATTGAGTAAAACACACAGCAGTAGAATGACCCAAAGAGCAAGGGAAAGGTCAGGGACTTGCTTCTGCACCAAATTTGCATCAACAATGGGACTGTTGAACTACTCTGTGGATAAAAGTTAGCAATAGAAGTGGGAATCCTAGCTCCATGAACCCTCTGACTGATGGGAAAGTATTAGTTTAAATATCACAACAGATAAAGCATGCATTTAAACCCAGAAGTGCATCCTTTTTTGTTGCTACGGCCTATTTTCACTGACAACATCAGAACTGACCTGAGTCCGGAGGGAGGGAAAAGAAAGACAGGAGGAACTCCAGCGATGTTAGAAAGAGACGGGAAGACTGACACGTGACATTCTCTCCGTCATGTTTTCTGTAATCTCCTAAAAATCAGATTGTGAGAGAGCCACAAGGACACTTCTCAACATTTCTCATTTCCTACTTTTCTCTCATTCAACACTCGTAACTGAATTGAAAGGGCCTGAATATGACAGATTTCAAAGTATAGCTCTACAAAGGATGATAAATTGCCTTGAAGGTAAATATTCAAGGTGCAGAGGTGCAATATACCACAGAGAACTGACAGAGAATTGCATTATGGTCCATTAATTCAATCAAACTGTGATGCAACTAAATGAAGATCAGAAAGTCCTGCTTTTGTGTTTACATTTTTTGAGTCAAAGTTCAACCCGAGCCCTGAATTTCTTCTTAAATTTGATCATTATCGCAATAATCCTCAAAGCTTTAATTCAAGATGAAGTTTTGTGAATATTATTTGGTAACTGTGACGAGTGCACCTTCAATCCAATAAGTAGCTCATATTTAATCTAATTCCTGTGATGTGCGTATTATCGACAGAGCATAAGGCAGATCTAAGCTCTTTGAGGGACACACACAGTCCAGACCGGTCACAAGTGCCAGCAGCACCTAGTGCATGTTGGCAGTAGGACGCTGACAACACCTCATCAGGTCCCATTAATGTCCTGCCAACACAGATGAATTAGGAGTGAGCCTCATGGAAATCCTGTCAGACTCTCATCAGTAACACTCTGCAGCGGCGCGTTGGAGCAGGTCTGCATTCAACAAGTGTGTGTTTAACCATCACACTTTCACAGCTTTGTTGCCATCACATTTAGTTAGGCTTATGTTAAATTAAGACAGCGTCTAAATCAGGGACGAAGGACAAGTCAATTCATCATAACTTCATAAACTGACTAATGATGACAGTTGAATTAAAATGAACATCCTCCTCCTAAACCAAACAAATAAAATGATTAGATATGTGCCCTTTTACTGTGTTTAACATTGGCCTAAGTTGACAGATACATTTCAACACAAAAACAAATGTATGTAAACGTGGATGTGTGCTTTCTTTATAGATTTCCACCAAATGCAGCTGAAGAAGCAGCAGCCCAGTGGCTCAAAGCGTTTGTACCATTTCACTTGCTCTTTGCCAAAGGCATTTCCCACAGACAACCCTCTCTATGTACTGCATAAAAACCTAAAAATGCAGTCGTAAAAATATCTCTGAAGGCCAGAGGACAGACACGCTCTGGCTTCTTAGAGTAATGTTTATTTAGCTCAGCTAGTTATCCTGCACAGATATAATCAACCTCATTCTGGAGACAGACTTAACCCAGAAACACAATTAAAGTGAAACCCTGCTCTCTGAAGGCTTAGTCTAGAGCCCCATCCCTGTTCCTCACACAATAACTCCGATAACAATACAATACAGCACCTGTTGTTCAAATATAAATATAGAAAAAACACATTATAAGAGAGATACAGTTTGTCAATTGTGTATATATAATGTAAGGGGTTTTTTTCCTCAGATGATTTGCAATTTGGGATCAGTCTTAAGAAAGCAAATCAAAGGTTTTAGTTATAATTCAATATTTCTTTTGCTCAGTGTCTAAAACAAAACAAGAACAGAGCAGCAGTAGAGCACACTACCGTCTGAATGAAGAAACAGCAGATTAGCTTTAATTTTACTTTGATTTTAGCCCTTTCTGTCATAGATCAAGTCTTTAATGATTTACATACAACACAAAGTCTATGTTAGGTTGAAGCACGTGGCCAATTAGCATCAATCAATAATCAGTAGTTCATTATTACATTAATTTCTGCCATTTCTCTGGTCATTCCTCGACACCTTTAGCATCTACAGAGTCACAGAGCAGTAGCAGCATTAGCTTTCACTCAATGTAAAGCCTAAGAGTTTGGATTTTGTGATATTACTATTTTTACATGTTCAAAACCACACCATTTGATCGACTTATTGCCTAAAATGCTGTATTCTGCACATCCTGCTTTCTTCAAACTACTTTTCTTTTGGCTCAGTATCTGTAACGTGCAACAGTAAAAGTGGAATGTGGCCTGATTTAACCTAAACCTGAGCAGACGACAGCAAGTCAGACACAGACTCTGAACTGAATAAATAATGGTGTTTCTCTGAATACATAATGATGTCTCTGTCAAATTTAAATTTCATGTAACCCTCATTGTTAGTCCTCTCTTGTCGTTAGGCTACGGTGTTGTAATTTTTCCCTTAGGAGAGACTTGGCAACAATAAACAGAAAATACCTTCTGCCTATTGAGTTATACATGTATTTTAAGTATAAAAGCCAAATTTCAAATCACTGTGTAGTTGTTTCTGGATAAAAACAGGAAGCACTCATTTGTAAACATACTGTACAGGGTCTGGTGCACTCATGTGACCCTCGGAGGACTCACACATACTGTATGAGAGCAGCACAAGCCTGATGTGGTTTGACTGCTCAGTAATGCACTGGGGTTAGATGGCTGTCCAGTGAGCATTACCCTGGGCAACTGCATAGAGAAGGAGAAATAAGACTGTCTGTTCTTATATGTAGCTGCACTGCCACACGGCCCAGTCTGGAAACAAGAAGGCAGCGAGCGCGTAAACAGCCGACTGTATATATCTAACAGTGTAAACATGTATGATGACATGCATTTATGCAATATGTGTTTTATTGTGTAAGAAGAAAGAAAAACAAGCATGACTGGGATATAACTGTGTTGGATACTGATATTAAATAACCTGCAATGTTTGTATTCTCCTTCGCAAAGTATTCATTAAATTCACAAGGTTCTGAATCAGGGGCAGATCTAGGGGCGGGACCACAGGGCAATAAAGTGAGTAGAAGTGAAGTCTGTCCATTTACTGACAAAGACCTTTAGATTATTACTGATGAAATTCCATGTTTATACAGGATTATAGCCATCAGACTTTTGTTTTTTATTTTTTTATTGTTCTCTTTAAACACTAAAATAAGTAAGATATCATCAGCATTTAGGCAGAAATGTATTGTTAGTGTTTTGTTGTTGCTAGATAATGTTAATGTATGTACTTTTCTCTAATAACTAATCAGCATTTTTGGTTCAACATTTAGAAGATTTAGAAGAACAATGTCAGGGAGGAAGAAAAAAGAAAAAAATCATCATAAATCAACATTTCTGATTGGTATTACTGTATTAAGCTTTTGTATTACATTTACACATGCAGTGACTGGTGGGATAAACCCAAAAAATCAACTCTGCTCATGGATGTTGACTATATACTTGATCTCTTTTCAATAATATGGCTCCTGACCTCAAAAAAGCCAAGATCCGCCATTATCCTTCACTGGTAAAAACTGTGGCTGCATTAAAACTAAACAAAGACTAAACCAGAAATAAATTCAGGACTGAATCAGGACTAAAACAGGTCTAAAAGACTAAACCAGGACTTTCTAAAGCTTGGTAAAAATCCCAGGCTCTGATTGGACATTGAAAGAGCACTGAGACATTGATCTTTGTGATACAGACATTGCATTAATTTAATAAATAAGTTCATGACTTTTATCACAAAATCCCAAATGAAGGCTCATTTCAATCAGGATCCAGAGCATGTAACATGTACGTGGTGTTTCTGGGGACTACAGCTGGGAGATTAAAGCTTTCCATGATCTAAGCCTTGTCGTAATACTCTACTATAATATATTACCATGATGCTGCACTAAACCAGGAAATGCTTTATTGACAGTGATGTAATCCATAGAAGCCTTCCCTCTCACAAATTTGCAGAAAAAACTTCAAAATGTAGATTCCTCCACTATGACCGGTGCGTGACGGGGATTTTTTTGTAGCTCTTTCATCTGTCAATACATTAGTTGTGTATGTTATAGTGCTTTGTAGCCGTAGTGTGTCCTAATCCACTCAGTCCGCCGCAGATAAACCTTCAGTGAATTACAGCATTGTCCTGTTGTGTGTGTCCTGTGCTAAGCTCCACTAACTCTTTTCTATGTGTGTCTGAGAGCACATACAGAGGGCTCCACACACACACCATCCTCTAGTTTTTCAATAATGACAAATCAGAGTGATCTCTCTTTATAAGCATTTAAAGAAACACACGAGCAGGAGCCTTACTTTTGGCACAAACACACCCACGTCACCGGAAAGCACTGGTATTAACAGGAGCAAAAACAACAATATCCTGACGATTAGAGCTGGGACCTTCAGAATAAAGAGGATTTGCAGCTTAACTTTTTAAGATTTAGCTACAAGACTTATGCTCAGGACTATGGTGTAATTGAATAAGACATTTGCATAAGGATTACCAATGACCTGATACAATGCTTTTTATTTCATACTCTGGATATTTGCAGTGAAGTGAATAATCCAGTGAATTTATGTTAGGTACAAAAGGTAGCCAGGTCTCGATGGAAACTTTTATATAACACCACTTTATATCCATCTGTCATTCAATATAAAGCGAACACATCAACAACATAAAGTGGAAAATGTAAATGTCTCTGTATCTATTTGTATTTGTTTAGTCAAAAGGAGTAATGGTGTTTTTTTGACAATTTTTTCACCAAAAAGTGCAGTAGAAATACATAAATAGAACTCTTTTTCTCAGACACAAGGCATAAAAAGCAAACGGTGGCCTGTAGCGTCATCAAAACAATGTGTGCTCACACTGTAGTTAGTCTGCCAGGCCAGTAGGGGCGCTCTAAACTCCACCACTTCAGTCATTACACACAAAGAGAAGTAATACGACACGCTGCTCTCAACAACGTTTAAATCCTGGTCAATTCTGAAGCACCTGTATGCATTTATAAATCTAATACTAACAATATGCTAGTAATAATAAGTTTTCAAAGCACAAAAACACTGAATTTCTCCATTGTTGTTCTACTCGCTGTGTGTAGCCAGCAGCCAATAGCTTTCTGCCATGTTCACAGTTTACAGAACAAGAGAGCAGCTGCAGCAAAACCTATAACACCTCCTCAGACAGATTCAAAAGATAGAGTTTAATGAAGTGAGAATATCGTCCTTGTGGAAACAAATGGCAAAATCAACAGAGACTCTTTGTGTTTCGGGTGAAATGTTGTCATGAAACTGGCCTCTTAGATGGTTGCAAACAATTGTATATCCACAAATAAGCACAGATCCAGTGAGAGTGGAGCCCTTTAGTTTGTTAATGCAGGGTAAATGTGATGATTGTGATGGATTATAATATTTGTTGATGCTTATAAAGTTGTGCAAACAGGATTGCTGACAAGGAACTAAGAAAAACAGAGCTGTGTAGTGTTTTAATGGCAGGTCAGTGCTTGAGAGAAGAGGCCTGTGTGGGCTGAAGGGAGGAGCAGATGAAGAGTAAGAAGTGAAACACTCAGTGGATTGAGAAAGCGAGGGCTCAGACGGCTGTCCGCTGTCAGACAGGTTCTAATAATGTTGTCTCGATAACATTTCATTGTGTAAGAAGCTCTGGTTGTGCTTGAGTGTGCTCTGTTTCTTTAGGGGCTGCTGCTCTCAACATGTTGAGAAAGCATGCCTCTCAAATATGCAGCTGGGACTCATTTATTCCACATCCGGAGCATTAAGTGGTCACATGTTGTAGAGGTACAACTCACTGTCGGCTCCATTAACATTGTTTTCATGCCTCTTCAGAAATGTGTAGCTGCTATTGTTGACATACAAACCATTTTCACATCTGAAACTATATTGTTACAAATCTGATCATACACATTTCAAATAGTTTGCGATCGATATCTCGGTGTCGCTTTAAGAGCAAAACTGTGGAGAACGACACAATCAAAATTTGCATTAGTCTCACCTCTGAGGGCCGTAATGGTTCTTGACAGATCATTCATCAAAAATAAAATGACAATACAATCCTGCAGCAGAGTAGTTTGTGTTAGAGTTTGTTTCTGTCATTACATATTCATTGAAGTGCTATAGTCAACCAGTAAATGTACTTTTTGGAGCTGAACAGATTCTTCAGGCTTTAGATTAAGTAACTGTAATCAGCACAAAACACAGCAGTAATCAATATGTTAGGGTTATTAGGCACCAGTCCCTATGGCCTCTAATACTGTAAATAAAAGTACCTTTATCCCACTTCTTGGATGATATGTACTTGTAATATAAGAGTTATGTAACTCAAGGTGCAGCAAAGACATAGAGAGAGACTAGTGCAACATTATATAGTTAAATAAATGGCACTCATTTTACTGCATTGTTCTTTTTGTATGTGTTTGACATTAGACAACTGAGACCTACTCTTCACTTGTTTTGTTGCTGGTTTTGTAACCCCTCATATAACAATAACAATGCAGTAAAATGGAAGATATAGGCAAAAATGTACTGAAATCTCTATGCAAACTGTAGAAGCTGCAAACCTGTTCAACCAAAGGGAAATACAACAAAACTCTAAATGAAAATGTTTGCTCATTCTTTCTATTTTGGTGTATTTCATTTATTTCAACTTTTATTTAAGACTAAAGGGACATGTTGGAGGCTCTAATAGAGATGGGTCGTGAAGGCAGCTCTGTGACACGCTAAGTGTGTCAGACAAACAAACTACACATTACAATTCAACATGGGTAATTACAGCATGTACAACACCTCCCAGTTCTAACACATCTTTATGTAAAAACTGTAAATTAAACATCAAAGAACCATCCAAAGGGAGGTGGGTACTTTGTGTAGAGTCCTTGATTGGTATTCATTCATTCTACAAATAATGTATACTTTGTTGGAGAGAAATGCTGCTCTTCTTTCTCTGGTTTGCATTAGAAAGCACACATGTGACTTTGGATCTAATTAAGTGTTACTGCATCACAAAAGTCTTTATTTAGCACTTAAAAAGTCCCACAGTTTGTAAATGTCCAAAGTTCACATAAACTTATTCAATGCTACAAGATTAAAGCTTTCATTTCTCCTTTTACAAGTTTCTCCAACACGTAGCATCCATTTTGGTTGATTATAGTGTTAAATAAGGAGTGTGTGATGGTCCCGCTGTGTCCCTCCCTCGTCCCACTGCAGGTTCACATAGAGCTGTCCATAAATGTGCAGATGTGAATCATGTATAAACATCCACAGTAACTCTGCCAGAGCCTGTGCACACGCCGTCCCAGCCTCTCATTTGTGATTAAAGCAACAGTGCAATTATATGTCCTTGTACTGAAATGCAATAGGTGTCATCTCAGCCCCAAACCCCGGCAGTTTCAGAAAATATACAGATAAATAACCCACTCACTGTCACACATTTGCAAAACAGCTTCCAACGTAGTAGATCTGGCCTTTAGAAGTAGCTTGATGTGGTTAAAACACTCACCCAATGTGCTACAATCTCATGTTTTGATCCCAAATTGCATAAATATTTGTATTCATGCTGCTGAAATATTGAAATAAAATCTGTAAATGTCACTGAATCAGACACGCTAGACATTCTGTTCTAGACTATTTCAATCACATTGGAGATTAAAGACCTAACGACCATTAAAAAAGCACACATGGCATTTATTTATTTCACACTTCAATCAAGACGGGTCTGTTAATCTGTCGACGCTGAAGGATCAGTCCCCTGCATATGAACAGTTTGTGTTTACTATTAGTATAATCCTTGATCAGTGACTAATAATAGCCGTATTAAACCTTTGGAAGTTAGTTACAATGTCTCTTTTGAATTACATTTATTTCCATTTTCCTCGTTTGAAATAATATCAAAAAAGAAAACCTTGATGCCCTTTAAATCTTTGTTTTTATCTTGCACCATCAACTGAAGGCCACCAGCACAGAAAGCACTTTGTGGCACTGTGTTTTGGTAACAACAGAGGTTCTCGTCCCCAGATGACTCTGAGCGTGTGTGACTGTGCGTGTGTCGACTGGATAAACACAAACACACAATACAATCATCCGAGAACAGGGGCCCGTGTTGTACAAGTCCTTTCCAGGCCATCTGGTCTGTTCCTACCTGCATCACTGCCTGCTGCGGCGAGACGGAGCACCTTAGGCAGAGCTGTGCCTACATCTCCAGTCAGACCCAGACAAGCAATCATAGCACTTCTCACCGCTGCCTGTCAGTCCGTCTAAACCTCAGGCACACGCTCTCTCCGGCCTGGTTCGGGGTTCTACCTCAGTGACCAGCTACAGACGTCAGCGCTGCCGTCTGCCGCTTCCTCTCACAGGACCACACCGAGGCCGATCCCACACAAACACAAACGCACACACCGCCGGCGCCGCTGAGAATCAGACTCGCACACGCACATAAAACAACAGTGTTCACGAAGAAATACGAGGTGCTAAATCTTTCCAGTCAAAGATTTTGGGGACCAGCACATCCGTCAACACCGATAAATACATAAATCAAAGATATGAAGCATTTAATTCACGCAACCTGGGCCCCGCCGCTCGGAACAACACCTAACACACAAGTTGATAGTTCAAAGAGAAATTCATGTTGACAGCTGTGAAAACTCAGGCAGGATTCACACACCGAGATGCTTCGAAAATCAGACTCTGTGTAAAAGACCAGAGAAGCACCAAACTGTAAAGAAAAACAAAACAGGACACAGCACTTTTCACTCAATCTACTGTCTTTGTTGTTCTCAAGTAAAATAAAAGTGAAAATAATCCAAACACATCCATATCCGTAAGTAAGTCCACATGCCCATCTTATTGCCACAAAGTTCTGTTCTGTTTATGAAGCCTTCGGGGTCCGAGGTTTGTAAAGCAGCCTTCCATCAGCTCCAGGTCCTAACTCTGCAGAGAGAGCTGCTGCTGATGGACTAAACAACTGAAATGATTGTCCTTTTCCCATTTACTTTGTGTTACATAAAACATCTTTGTGTAAAAAGCCCTTAGAGTCTCAACAATAACTTTGTCCGTAACAGAGCCAGAGCAGAGTGGAACATTTATGGGATGTTTTTCATATGAGCAATCTGTTCATTTGTCCATTTAGAGATCGCTTCAGATTTCAAACTAAACGCATTAGAGGCATCACATTAAGTCCTTGTGTTATTACTGCCTGAATGAGTAATATCTCATCTGCAGCATTCAGGTTTATTCTGGAGTTTTTGAAGCAGGGTTGTGTGGGTTACTTTTATTGACTAGATGTATTTAGATATTATCATCATGTTAAAACTGCTGTTGCTGCTTTTGTTTTCATTAGTATCTCTTTTCCAAGTGTGTTTGACGCAGGTAAAAGGCTTAAGTAAATATTGAATGTTAAATATGACAGAAAGAAGAGTGTCAATGAGCATTGGATTAACTCAAAGAGATTTACTTCCCAAATCTGTGATGCATGAATGAAAGCCTGCACATCTCAACATCTACAGTGTCAGCACTCATCCACACATTAAGTGACACACAGTATAATGTAACGTGAACACGCAGTGCCCATGCAAACAGTCTTTATAAAGTGCCAGGCCATTGCCATGCAGCACATGATCCATCAAGGGCCAAGAGGCAAGTGACGGCCCCCGCCTCCTTCCTCGTGCATGCTGATCATTAGAGATAGAAAAAGATGGAGAGACAGAGCTGGTGCCAGTTCCCCGGCAACTCCATCAGCAAATCACCGTCAGAGCAGAGCCACGTAAAAACCTCGGTTCTGGTTTTAATACCACATCCTTCTACGGGGATGGTTTGCAGCACTGGAACCTGAAACTGGGAGACGATGACGACATAAAAGTCTACTTTGTTTTGTTCGCTGGGCTCTGTCTTCGGGGTTCTGGATTCATTCTGTTCTTTCTTTGATATACAATTCCCTCTCGATGCCTCTCTCTTCTCTCGTTCTGTCTTTAGCAGCAACAAAGAGATTAAAGAAGGATTACTTCTGACATGTCAATGTGATGCGCCTGCTGGGCACAGGACTTTTTCTCATGCAGTCTTCAGTCAATATGATGCATGCACTCGGATGCAGTCAAAGCACAGGTCAGCACTCCACCAGCACGGACGGAAGGAGGGCAATTGTACCAGTTTATATCAAACTAATTTATCAGTGGCATCCAGTGTTGTTTAATTAAAATGAGTAAATAGCTAAGCAGCTGGGACAGAGAAGGAGAAAGAAATATTTAGGGGATCTCTCTCGTGCTGTTATTCAGAGAACATGTGGCAACTGGGGAAATTAGCTATTGATCAGAGAAAAGGCCGATCGAGGAAGAAGAGGTAAAAAGACAATGACTGAAGTGCATCTGCCCACAATAATCTGCTCCTCTTGAGCATGAACAGACAGGAGTAGGTTCTAGAACATTTAATTACTTTAATATAGTTTGGAATAACCAGATCCTGACATAGCCTTCACTGTGTGTTACTGATGAAGGGTAAGGTCTATGACGACTCTAACACATAAGACACTGAGCTGGCATGAATCTAAAGCATAACTAATGGAGTGTATTGAAGCCCTGGCCCTGCCTCAGAACAGGGCAGTGTGTCGATGACAGAATACTGGCAGAATAAGGTTCACAGAGAAGTGTTGAACTGTACAGATTGTCATTTCAGAGGAAAGTGGAAGAACATGTAGCTCAAACCACTCAATCACTGGGTGATCTGTCAAACTAATGAATTACACTGCTGCCCCCATAGGGCCAGAAACACAGCCTACAAGCCTATACGTGCAATAAGACTTTGGAGAGTTGACTAATAAATCCCCAGGCTGAACACTGCACTGCAATCTCATAACCTATCAGACCCAGCATAAATTTAAATCATGGCAATCTGAAAACCTGTTAGAACAGTTAACGAAGCACAATAGGCCCTGACCGACCAACAGTGAGACTCATACCACCTCAGTTTTTATGTCTGAACACATTCTGGTCCCTGTGACCTGTATAAACCTGCTTCATTCACCCAGACCAGTGATAACGGTCTAACAAACCTCTGCTAAAGACACGGCTCTGACTGGACTGGACTTCCTCTGACTGTGTGAACATTAAAGTATAGGCACAGTGCAGTCCAACAGACAGGTGCTCATCCTATTGCTGCTGTGGGTTTGGTGGAAGGTGTATACCCACTACCACCGCGCGTCCTCATCTCCTCCTGCAGTGCACGCGTCCCAGCGCCATGGCTCTCTCCCCTCTCCGTCTGTGTCACTCTGCCCCCTCCCCAACCTGCACAGAGCTGAAGGCTGTGCTACACATTGCCTGCAAGAATACGCTCCCTCATGTCGACATCACACCCAACACAACAGTGCCACACTTTGCCGGCGGTGGTGAAGACAGAAAAGACCCCAGACATTTCTGCTCTCGCACTGCGGTATTCACTGTGGCGTGGTATAGTGCCGCACCAAATGTACACGGATCACTATCATTTTCACCAATCCCATTTAAAGAGCCTGCCACACCAGCATGAACCACCTGTTCTGCTGCTAAAATAGTCGATTCAATCCACGCTGCAAAGCAAGTTTAAAGGCACATTTACCAGAAGAATATTTAAGGAGTAGGTGAGTCCAGTCATTTCAACTCGAAAGCCAACTCTATTACAAATGTCCATGGCGCTTTGTGATGCCGCACAATCTGAAGCCTTATTTGCCTCAGACATCTTTGCCAAGAGTGGAATTGAAGGAAGGCCATTTAACACAAGAGGCGGGAGAGAAATGACCAGCATTTCTATGCAGCTGGACGCGTAGCACAACTGAACCCGCCAATGTGTTTCCACAGAGACGCACAGGGACCCTCATTGTGGTCTCGATTTTAAGAGAAACGCGCAGTAACTCACCGATGTGGATGATGGAATCTGACAGCACCGACTTCCACTCCTGGCTCCAAAATACGGCAACAAGCAGCACAGCCGAGATAACTTTCATGTTGTCCAAAGATATTTCCTCTAAATCACACAAAACCACAGCCCACTCTTTGTGGGAGAGCAGAGTTAAAACACGGAGACGCGCAGCTTCGCCTTCAGTCCATCTGTGAGGTGCCAAAGGAAATTCCCTGGAATCTTCGCAGCGTTATGCTCTGCTCTTGGCGCCGCTGCGCGATGCCTCCGCGGGGGCAGACAAGTACAAATTCCCGGGATGTCACAGACTCGTGCCCTGTTGAAATTCCTCCAAGCATTAAATCAGACTCTGTGCGTGAAAAGCTGACGCTGAGCCGCAGAGAAAACACACCGCATCTAAACGCCGACGCGTTAAGTCGAAGTGAGGCTTTGGGTGGCGTGGCCGCTCATTCAGAGGAGCCAAAGTGAACCAGTTGATAGCGTCAGGGAAACCCAGGCTAGCTCAAAAGCTGGTCCTCTGATAATGACCCGTGATTCTCTGCGTTTTGGAGCTGGCGACGCAGTTTCCCCTGCACCAAGCGCCTCGCCAGCAGCAGCAGCCTCAGTCGGCCAAGAAAACGGTCAAAACTTCCATTTTCCCATGAGCTTTGATTTTTCCTCCTTCGTTCCTCTTCAGCAAACGCCACCACAACTCACAGCCAGCAAACACACTTTCTGGAGTGAAAAGAGGCCAAATGTTGGAAAGCCTTGTCACATGGCATCACCATAAAGAGGAACCATATTCCCAAATTATCTCCAGTTTCCTGTGGACCGCGGCTCTCACACGAACAGAATGGAGCTGGACGATGGAAAACTCGCACGAACGAATCAAACACAGAAGGTCTTTCTGGAGGAAAAATAGTCAGGGATCCGCGCAACGACGGTCCTCTGTCCGCACTACGTCTGCGGGTGCTCGCGTCAGCCCCAGCGTGCAAGGTGGCTGCTGGAGAGGAGGTATGCCGCGTCCGTGTGGGAGAAAGAGGAGGGAGGGGGAGCCGGAGAGAGAGTGAGGGAGGAGACCCGAGAGGAAGAAAGCAGCAGCAGTAGGCGGTTAAGGTTTCACAACTAGAGACGGAAATGACATTAACAGGTTTCTATCAAGAGGAGACAGACATTTAAAGACATGCGCCAACACACGAGGCGCCCTACATACAGCATCATTCACCAGTGTGCAGCTTTAATGAGAAAGAGTTGCTCTAAAATAGCTCTGATTGTGGATGCATTTGCTCCAATCCATTCCCCATCCTTCTCTTGATCCGCTCTGAGCTCATGAACCCTGCTCCTTCTCATTCCTCCTTGAGTCCAGATCCAGCCCTGTCTCAGTCATCCTCTGATCCTGAAGGGCGGCAGTCCCAAGGGTTTCCTCTTTAATCTGCACCAGACCTTGGATTAGGGATTAGGAGGGTGGTCTACCCACGGACTGGGGGCCTTGTACGTATTCAAGGAACATCAGATTACTGACACTGATACCACTGCTGCTGCTGCTGCTGTCAGAGCTGCTCTCACCTCTTTTATTTTGGTGACACTGATTTATGGGCTTTAACTACTCACAGAACATAACCAACACTGTTGTTTGGAAACACAAAGGTTAATATAAGGGAAACATAAGGTGGCATACTGTATTTTAAAAATAAGGAGAGAATACATACAGGAGACTGGAGGGACAGGGAAGACATGAAGTTAGTTAATCTGTTTGTAAATGCAGTTTTCTCTATTTTTCTCATTAGCAAGTGGTAATTAACGGTAAATAATGATGATATAACGTCAACAAATGTGTTTATATCTGCAAAACACTGATTTCTCTGGTATAACCTGAAAATATTTCTTTTAAGCACAGATATTCTTTGTGATATGTTCATGGAATAAAGTAGAATCTTATCTTATCTGAAAATCTGGCAGGTCCTTTATTAAAAAGCAGCCATCTTTTCTGCTTAACCTGTCACCTTGGAAGGTTTGTGTGTTTAGCAGTGTTTGTGCCAGAGAGAGATTTTATCTGGAGCCATTAAGGGTGTGCCTCAGAGATGTTTGATGTGCTCACAAACCAAGAAGTGGCACATGAATACTCAAAAAGGCTGACGGAGATGCACACATGGGTTTGTCCTTAACCTTTTTGGTAACATTAGGTTAAATGGATCACATTTTGGATGAATCTGATTGATTTGGGCGCATTGTTTCCATTCAATGCCACATTTTAAAGCTGAAAATGCGTTGTGTGGACGTGGCCTTGTGAGGCAGAGTAGTTCAGGTGTGTTCAGGGAAGCTGGTTAGCATGCACGCTCGCTGCTGTCAGTGTCTCTCAAGGGCATCGTCTGTCGTGGGAGGTGGACGGATGAGGGGATGGGGAGCTGTAGGTAAAAGCAGATGGAGGTCTGCGTCTGTAAATGAAGGTAGACAGGCGTGTGTGAGTGGGTGACTTACTGCTTTCAACACCTTTTATCGTGTTTCTTTTGTTCTGTAGCAGGTTTGCTTTATACTTTGCTCTTCATTTGGATCCGTTTGAGGCAACTGCAGAAAATCAGTATCGGAAGGACACGTGTGGCCGGGCTTTTCCTGCGGCACACTGCAGCCATGTTGCTAAATCAGAGGTGACATCAATGAGCTGCTCTTCTTCTCTCTGCAGTCCCAAGTCAGCATTGCATACTACACCGAACCCATATCACACACACACACATCTATTTTGAGTCTTTATTCTGCAGCTCATGGCTTTCTGAATGTGCCGTGTAACTTTAACCCTCTTCTGGAGCTGATGTTGGAAGTTGTTAAGTGGCAGCAGGATTGCAGCAGAGTGAAAGGCACCATTACTGTGTCAGAGGCAAAAACCTGCAATCACCGCGTGCATCTCTGTGTGCTGTTGTGTAAGGACTTCCACACAATAGCACAGACAGCAATTATTAAGGCTGAGGACTGTCAGACACTTTCAAATGGCCACTAACAACCCACAGAGATGATTAATCGTCACACAGAACATAAAGAGACAGCATTAGTGTACCTATCAACAAAACCAAAACAGTATTTGTCAAACAATGAAACGTGCATCAGGTTAACCTCGCCTTTGTTTGTATAAAATAGAGTAGCCTTTCCATATAAACTAAGAGTACTATTTAAGGGCCTCTTGAATTATTAAAAAAAACACTTAGAGAACATAGAGAAGTGCACCTATATCTATGCACCGTCTGTGACTCGGTGTGCTTTATCCGCCATATTGGCAGGAAAAAGCAAGCAAGACATGAACTGTGCCTGGATCTAAAGCTGTCACACTTCATTCATCACTTTATTCCCACAATTATCGAGCGACATGTCATGAAACTTCTTTAAATCAATATCTCTGACTCTTGTCAAGCACCAGGCAAATGTTTTTAATCCGAGATGATCGGAGTCACTTAAGAAGCAAGAGAGGTGAAGTTTTATTGAGGCTTGTAGGTTGAGAAATGTAAAACAAAGACATATGAACGTAATGAGTTGTATTTTGTACTGGTACGTGGTCTGAGCAGAGTTACAGCAGGATCCGACTGTCTCTATGCAAGCTTTTAGCAATATGGTCAAAAAAAAAGAGAAGTTTTGACATTTCTGTTGCTGTCGTGTCTAATGCACAACAAATACCTACAATGTCACATGAAGTAAAGACATTAGCCTCTGTTTAGGACAAATTGTGTGTAACATGCCGTATTTGCCGTTTTGGTTTATGCTAAATAGCCATATGCTCTTTAGCTTTAGTGCTGTTTTAATCCATCACTACATAAAGAACTTAAGTTGCACGTACGTTATACATAGTCTGTAGAAATGAATCTGTTAATACGTGTATAATACAGCTCACTAGTCGCCCGTCGGCTCTTGTTACTGCACCAGTCGCTGGATAAAAGCGAACACCACCACATCTTTTTATTTCCTTCTGTTCAAATGGGGCACAGACAGAGAGGAATCAGCTGGAAACTTTACACAAACCTATTGCAATCTTTGTGAAACAGAGCCCAATACTTCTGTTCGTATATATATGTGCTGCTTTACTTTATTCTTTCAGTGGTTCTCCATATATCATTATATATTTATGTATCACCTTTGAGAAATTGAGATTGCTTCACAACACAACAATTAAAAGCGATGTGTGATGTAAACTGAGAAGGGAGCAGAAGATATTAATATTGACTCAAGATCAAAACAAAAGGTGAATGTACAAAAGGACAGTTTAGGAAATTGTAAATAATTAAAAAAAACATTAAAGAACGAAACTGTAAAAGAGAGTTTTACATTGATACTGATTGTGTCTGCCTTTTCTCCTCAGGCCAATCGTTCCACAGTCAATGGGCCTTGATCGAAAAGTCGCTTTTAGCCTTCAGCCTCGACTCTGGAGCAGCTAACAAGGACCTGCCTGTGGATCTAAGGCTGTGTGGAGGCTCGTAGAAAACTGAGAACATGTGACAAACACTGTGCACCGTATGGACAAGGTTTATCATGTTAATCTTACTTTGAATACTTTGAAAATAAAACTCATTATCCTTCCAAAACTCAGTAAAGCAGGGGTTAGCATAGCCGTAGTATATTCAGTGTAGTACATGTAGGATTATGGAAGGAACTGAGTGATTTCTGTCTTAACTGACCCATGAGAAAGTCTTAATGTAATAATATATGTTTTTTATCAGTTATTTCTTGCGTTTAGTGGAGTTCGGGTGAAAACTGTCGATGACCACAGGCTTTGAGCTGGTTTGAAGGGAGCTTTAGGAGCTGTTCACAGAAAGTGGTGCTGAATCTCTGCTGCGAACAGAGGAGCTGTTCCCGAGGCTGGTTCTGAAGCTGAGGCACACAGAATGTGAAGCTCCAGAACTGTTCATTTTCAGGCAGTGTCAGAGGTATACAGATCTGTTTGAAATGCATTTTTATACAACCGTAGAATAACAAACAGGAGGATGTGCAGCTCAGAGCTCTACATCAATAAACACACAAGCTGCTTTTACTAAATTCATTCAGGTCACAGGTGGGGCTCATTCAGGACAATGGCCTGTTAATCACAGAGTTTAGAGTCAACAGTTTATATTCAAGTGTTTGGACGTTGGGATGGAACCCACAACCTTCACCATGAGGCAGGGGCACTAATTCTGACACCTAGTAGTATGTTAATAATGATGTCATGTGCTGTGCTGTCCTGTAACCTCTTGAGCGGCTGATTTTTTGTATTTTGTTGCAGGACATTAGCAGCTCTGCAGTGGATTCAATCTCTACACATTAAAGCTTGTTATGTCTTATTTCTGTTGCTGTAGTTATGTTGTGTGTTACAACAGCCACTTACACTGTGGCAAAACTATGAGTGAGTGCAACTCTACATGTGGCAAATAATAATTTTGTGTCAGTTAACTTGTTTTCAGATTAGTGGGAGGCCAAAATAGAAAATTATTACTTGAATAATTGCCAGACCCTTTTAACAAAGGCTGTTCAATAAACAGCAAGCGCCATGAGAATGAAAGCCTGGAGACACTTGTCAATCAAAGCCACCACATGAACCGCTCCAGTGTTAATTGGAGAATAAAAGAGGAATTATTGGAAAGTCACAGCTCGTACAGTGTCTAAAGAATCATTAGGAGGGTCAGCGATTATTACTAGGTTTGACATCACAGGAACACAGTCCTTTTTTTAATCAAGTGGGTAGTCTGTGCTGTGTGTTGTGAGACTTTCCCACACTGCGCTGTATCAAACAAGGCAGCACTCACTTTATTGTTTTGACACAACGCCAACTGAATTAAAAGCCAACACGAGAAAATTCAACGAACCATTGAACTCACTATTGTGAAGAACTAGAAGATAAAACCAAAGCAGCGACTCTGTTCTGAAAGACGCGCCCTGAGGAGTCCTGGCAGTGACTTCAGAGAAATCCTGGACCCCATCCACTAGAAGTTCACCCGGTTTAACGCCCAGTTTTCCTCAGTGGAAACCTTACACATGGATTTAAGGGAATAGGGATCATCCAGCAACAGGTTTTCAAGCTCAATGTGGAAAATGAAATCTTTAGAGGCTCCTGATGATGACTCCTTTATTTAAAACATCACGTCCTTCTGTTTTCTATCACATCTCTGTCAGTAGTTCATTCTTTTTTAGGCCAGTTATTAACCACACACGCAAAAGTGTAGCACATTTACTCTACTCATCTGACTCTCCACACTCTCATCTGTCATTTAATTCACTTCATACAGAACTCAGCTCGACTCATTAGACCAGATCCTACATTTCCTGATCTTGGCCACAGCAGCAAAACAGTAAAAGCTCCATCTGACATTATTACATCAAACCCACTTCCAGAGCTTTACTCTGGGTGAAAATTATGACATTTTTAATGATGAAGTCACACTGGGCAAGGGTTTCTTTGTTGTGTGACTGAAAATACAACTGAAGCCGAGAGCTGGCACATATTAGAAAGCACAGGCATAAAGATTTCAAACCAGATACTGAAATGAAAGGCTTACGCATCTGAATATTGTGTAATGTGCGCAAACTAAATGTGTTAGAGACAGAGTAAAACAAGTCCTTGCTGCTGTAGATACTAGCTGCCTGCCCCAGCTTTAGCCCAGCTGCAGCCCACTTTCACTTTTATGCTGTTCGCTCACACCGTAAAAACATCTCCACCTCACTAAGTTTATTTCTCATTCACCCGAACCCAGCTTTTCTCTGGACAGCCACATTTCTATCACGAAAAGGACACATATCCGCTTCTGTAACGATCATCAGTTTCACAGAACCACGAAAGCCTCACACTTAATAACATCAGTTGATCTAAATGACGCATGTATTTCTATCATGTGTGTGTTTAATTGACTTTTATTTGAGCCACTTGCAGTACTTTGAGCCACCAGCAGAGGACTCTGTTCCTGCCACAGCTCTCACCTCTAAATCTTTATCATAAACACTTGAACAGAGCCTGAAATATAAAGGAAACTTGATTAAACTAATGACTCCACTTCTCATCAAACATCACTCCACTCTTGATTATTTTGAAATAACAATGTCTTTGACCGGTGCACAACAAGATCATCCAGCAGTGATTCATTTCCTTTGCTTTCAGACAAAATTAGGGAAAAGCTATCAAATAAATATCATGACTCATATTGTTATTGAGTAATGTATGACACAGAGTAGACACACAAACGTACTATCCACAGCTTAAAGCTTAGAGCGCTGTGTTATTGAATTGACCTGATCACGGTGGAGTATGTGCTGTATATTGTGTGGACTATAGGCACTGAGCTGAGGGTATAGAGGCGTATAGAGGCCGTCTCTCTGGGGAGTCCACATCCACCTACATTCATAAAGGCAAATACACTCAATCATAGTCACAAATGCAATTGTCTGACGAAGCCAAGGGAAGGAACCTACTTCCTATTTAACGTGTTTCTATGCTTTCTGTCTCCTCATTGGCCCGCGGTGATTAATGAGGCTCTCTCCTACACAACCACTCGGCAGACTAGAGGTGAGTGTCTCTGACTTTCTTATAAGTACCTCATTGAAAACAGATTTAACCAAATATTAACTCATTTTACACATGATATCATACATTTATATTGTCAATTTTGCATTAGGGCATTAGAAGTATAGCTTAATATTCTTCTAGGACACACAAAGTTATATTTTTGGCACTATGTTTTAATGGATTTGATTTGGGCTTCAAAGATAAATAAAACCTGTTAAAATCTTTCCAAAACCTGTTCAAATCCAACTAAAATCTGTTGAAATCTGACTAAAACCTGTTGAAATCTGACTTAAACCTGTTGAAATCTGACTTAAACCTGTTCAAAGTCAACAAAAACCTGTTCAAATTCAATTAAAACCTGTTGAAATCTAACTAAAACCTGTTCAAAGTCAACAAAAACCTGTTCAAATTCAATTAAAACCTGTCGAAATCTGACTAAAACCTGTTGAAATCTGACTTAAACCTGTTCAAAGTCAACAATAACCTGTTCAAATTCAATTAAAACCTGTTGAAATCTGACTAAAACCTGTTAAAATCTGACTTAAACCTGTTCAAATCCAGTTAAAACCAATTCAAATACATCTAAAACCTGTTCAAATCTACAAACAGAGGAAATTAAGGTTAAAAGACAACTGAAGAGGCTGACTTGTTGCATTAGAAAAGCTGCAATAAAAAAATAAAAGATAATGTATGAGCCGCAACATTTGGGAATCAAAAGGAAGAAGAAAGACTAGAGGAGAACAAAATGCAATTCAATAAGTCGTTTTGTGCATTTGGGCACTTGGTCTTCAGCAGCAGTGTTTTATTTTTATTTTCTAAAGCACCTGTTTGCAGATAAAGGCACAGATCATGAGCCGACAATTAGATCAATGTTAAGAAAGCCCAGACAAACTTGTTTCTAAATTAGTTTTTCATGAACAGAAACAGGAAGTCATTTAACGTTATGATTCTCAGGGAAAGAAATGCAAAGTTACGAGCAGCACTGGCAGCAGGAAAGAAGTTGGATCCATTTTTATATAGTTGCCAAATTAAAGTCTGGGTTTGCTTCTGGCTCCATTCTGCATCTGTCTCTGCTTTTCCCAGATCCTCTTCTTGTTCCAGCTCATTTCAGGTTGAGTTTGGAAGAAAAGTGGCCCATTAAACTCTCAGAAATATGAGACAAACTGAGCTTCCAGGTATTTGTCCTGTATTTACGTTATTGTTCAGGCGAGTTGATTCACCTTAACTTTATAAACAAGAATGAGATAGAAAAACTAGTGTTGTCAAGACCGAGACTAGATACAGGTGAAAAAATCTAAACAGTCCCAGTCCAGTCTGAAGGAGACAGAGTTAGTCCAGTCTTAGACCAGGTCCAGACTCATGGAGGTTAGTGTTTGGTGAAGGAGACAGAGTTAGTCCAGTCTTAGACCAGGTCCAGACCCATGGAGGTTAGTGTTTGGTGAAGGAGACAGAGTTAGTCCAGTCTTAGACCAGGTCCAGACTCATGGAGGTTAGTGTTTGGTGAAGGAGACAGAGTTAGTCCAGTCTTAGACCAGGTCCAGACCCATGGAGGTTAGTGTTTGGTGAAGGAGACAGAGTTAGTCCAGTCTTAGACCAGGTCCAGACTCATGGAGGTTAGTGTTTGGTGAAGGAGACAGAGTTAGTCCAGTCTTAGACCAGGTCCAGACTCATGGAGGTTAGTGTTTGGTGAAGGAGACAGAGTTAGTCCAGTCTTAGACCAGGTCCAGACTCATGGAGGTTAGTGTTTGGTGAAGGAGACAGAGTTAGTCCAGTCTTAGACCAGGTCCAGACTCATGGAGGTCAGTGTTTGGTGAAGGAGACAGAGTTAGTCCAGTCTTAGACCAGGTCCAGACTCATGGAGGTTAGTGTTTGGTGAAGGAGACAGAGTTAGTCCAGTCTTAGACCAGGTCCAGACTCATGGAGGTTAGTGTTTGGTGAAGGAGACAGAGTTAGTCCAGTCTTAGACCAGGTCCAGACTCATGGAGGTCAGTGTTTGGTGAAGGAGACAGAGTTAGTCCAGTCTTAGACCAGGTCCAGACTCATGGAGGTTAGTGTTTGGTGAAGGAGACAGAGTTAGTCCAGTCTTAGACCAGGTCCAGACTCATGGAGGTCAGTGTTTGGTGAAGGAGACAGAGTTAGTCCAGTCTTAGACCAGGTCCAGACTCATGGAGGTTAGTGTTTGGTGAAGGAGACAGAGTTAGTCCAGTCTTAGACCAGGTCCAGACTCATGGAGGTTAGTGTTTGGTGAAGGAGACAGAGTTAGTCCAGTCTTAGACCAGGTCCAGACTCATGGAGGTCAGTGTTTGGTGAAGGAGACAGAGTTTGAGACCAAGATAACACAAAGTCTTTTAGAGATCGAGACCAGACCTTTACAAAATAGTCTTAAAACCAGTCCTTTTCAGGTTAAATTGTTCTGTGATATAAAAGACTACTTTATAAAGATGAGAAATTATACATGCGTGAAGTGTCTTATTTGAATTCCCAAACACTTCTTATATTCAACAAAAACCCTGCTTATCTTGTGAATATCCTCCAGCCCCGGTCACATGATCACCTCAGACAGGGCCTCACCACAGACCGACATGAGATTAGTGAAGCCACAGGGTCTGGAGCCACAAACAGCATGGATGTAATTGAAGCAGGCAGGAACCAAAGGATGACCCGAGCGTGTCAAATACTTAGCCCCGTCGTTACAACACACACTTGTGAACCCACAGGTCACCATTATCACACAGTCACCCTTTATCTGTGACCATATACAGCTGGGTTTCATTACTTTTCAGCAGCAGAACAGAAACGAACTGGAAACCGCTTGTGATATTTATACTTGAAAAGATAAGCCTCGTTAAACAACCCAAGACGCACAAGAACATAATGTTTTTTATATAAAACAGGCCATTATTAACAATACATGAAAATGACAGGCAGATTTATATGTTGTGCTGCTTCCACCCACACAGATGGTGGTTAGAAAGTTTTCCATCAGCTTTATATGAACAACACCTTCATGTTACAGTAAAGACTTCTATCACCTCACTGTGGACTTATGCCACTCTGAACCGTGGAGGTGAGCAGGACTGTTCAAACTACAGACATGAAAAAAACTAGAAGAACTATTTGGAATATTGAGATAACAATAAGACCTGTGATATACAAATACAGGGAATGGACTTACACCAGTCAGTCCCCAGTGAGGGCTGATGTTAAACTGAACCAGGACAAACCAGGTCTAAAATAGGACTAAATCTAGGACTGAACCAGGTCTATACTAGGACTAAATCTAGGACTGAACCAGGTCTAAACTAGGACTAAATCTAGGACTGAACCAGGTCTAAACTAGGACTAAATCTAGGACTGAACCAGGTCTAAACTAGGACTAAATCTAGGACTGAACCAGGTCTAAAAAAGGACTAAATCTAGGACTGAACCAGGTCTAAAAAAGGACTAAATCTAGGACTGAACCAGGTCTATACCAGGAATAAGTGCAGGACTAAACCGGGACTAAACTAGAACTAAAACAGGTCTAAACCAGAACTAATACAGGTCTTAACTAGGACCAAATTAAGGTATAAATCAAGGATTAAACCAGGGCTTAACCAAAGACTAAACAAGGCCAAAATTAAGGACTAAACCAGGTCTAAACCGGGGCTAACTTAAGGACTAAACCAGGTCTATACCAAGGACTAAACCAGGTGTAAACTAGGACTAAATTAAGGACTAAACCAAGGACTAAACCAAGGATTAAACCAGGTCTAAACTAGGACTAAACCAGGGACTAAACCAGGTCTAAAGTAGGACTAAATTAAGGACTAAACCAGGCCTAAACTAGGACTAAACCAAGGATTAAACCAGGTCTAAACTAGGACTAAACCAGGGACTAAACCAGGTCTAAAGTAGGACTAAATTAAGGACTAAACCAGGCCTAAACTAGGACTAAACCAAGGATTAAACCAGGTCTAAACTAGGACTGAACCAAGGACTAAACCAGGACTAAACTAGGACTAAATTAAGGACTAATCCAGGTCTAAACTAGGACTAAATCTAGAATTAAACCAGGTCTAAACTAGGACTAAACCAAGGATTAAACCAAGTCTAAACTAGGACTAAACCAAGGACTAAACCAAGTCTAAACTAGGACTAAACCAAGGACTAAAGCAGGACTAAACAAGGAATAAACCAAGGACTAAACCTGGTCTAAACTAGGACTAAACCCAGGACTAAACCAAGTCTTAACTAGGACTAAACCAAGGACTAAAGCAGGACTAAACAAAGACTAAACCAAGGACTAAACCAGGTCTAAACTAGGACTAAACCAAGGACTAAACCTGGTCTAAACTAGGACTAAACCCAGGACTAAACCAAGTCTTAACTAGGACTAAAACAAGGACTAAACCAGGTCTAAACTAGGACTAAACCAAGGATTAAAACAGGTCTAAACTAGGACTAAACCAAGGACTAAACCAGGACTAAACTAGGACTAAATTAAGGACTAATCCAGGTCTAAACTAGGACTAAACCTAGGACTAAACCAGGACTAAACTAGGACTAAATTAAGGTCTAAACTAGGATTTAACCAGGTCTAAACTAAGGCTAAACCAAGGACTAAACCAGGTCTAAACTAGGACTAAATCTAGGACTAAACCAAGGACTAAACAAGTCTAAACTAGGACTAAACCAAGGACTAAACAAGTCTAAACTAGGACTAAACCAAGGACTAAACCAGGTCTAAACTAGGACTAAACCAAGTCTTAACTAGGACTAAACCAAGGACTAAACAAGTCTAAACTAGGACTAAACCAAGGACTAAACCAGGTCTAAACTAGTACTAAACCAAGGACTAAACCAGGTCTAAAATAGGACTAAATCTAGGAATAAAGCAGGGCTAAACCAAGGTCTATATCAGGAATAAGTGCAGGACTAAACCAGGTCCAAACTAGGACTAAACCAGGTCTAAACTAAAACTAAATTAAGGACTAAACCAGGTCTAAACAAGGACTAAACCAAGGACTAAACCAGGTCTAAACTAGGACTAAATTAAGGCCTTAACTAGGATTTAACCAGGTCTAAACTAAGGCTAAACCAAGGACTAAACCAGGTCTAAACTAGGACTAAACCAGGACTAAACTAGGACTAAACCAAGGACTAAACCAGGTCTAAACTAGGACTAAACCAAGGACTAAACCAGGTCTAAACTAGGACTAAACCAAGGACTAAACCAGGTCTAAACTAGGACTAAACCAAAGACTAAACCAGGTCTAAACTAGGACTAAATTAAGGTCTAAACCAGGTCTAAACTAGGACTAAATTAAGGTCTAAACCAGGTCTAAACTAGGACTAAACCAAGGACTAATCCAGGTCTAAACCAGGACTAAACTAGGACTAAACTAGGACTAAACCAAGGAGTAAACCAGGTCTAAACTAGGACTAAACCAGGACTAAACTAGGACTAAACTAGGACTAAACCAAGGACTAAACCAGGTCTAAACTTCACAAATCTGATTCAAGGCTGTGTTCGGACGATTCATTTGACAAAGAAAATAACAAATCTCTGTCAGACGTATATCATTTGATTTCACATTCACATATTCCCTGTATTTTGTCTGTCTGGGCTCCTGTAACGCTCGTGTCCATTAGCATGTCTCGGCCATTTTGTAAAACTACATTTTGGCTGCGCCTCTGATTCCGATAAAGAGCCCCAATCATCATCAACATCAGCAGAAGCTCAGACACGTCGACACAGTTTAGCTCCGAGCCTTATCTAACCCTCACCGCCGCTTGATTTTCCTCGTGCCGAGCGGACGATGAGTCTGGACGCCAGATCAGCGGGTTCTCACAGCGGTTTTAAGTTTGCCAAAAACCCACCTCTGTGCTGTACAGAAATACAGTCCTCTTTCTGCTGCATTTAAATGTAGAACAGTAGCTCTGAGCGTCATCGCACCGGGGCTGGAACGCTCCGACACAGAAACAAACTAATACCACTAAAATCCCTAAGAGGAGAACGGACAAATGAGTTTCAGTAATGGAGAGTTCACCTAATGTTTGTTTCAGATCAAAGGACAGCAGCCTGAGTGACTACATCCACACAAGCACACACCAGCAGCAGTTTGATCAGACACATCAAAGCACGAGCCAGAGCCTGCGGTTCCACTCCCTTTAAGTTTGCTCTGCTTCATGAGAGTGTGCAGTCGGAGCAGGTGGAGGGGATTTTCTCCTCGCTCGCTGGTCCTTCACTCCACTTTCCAGCTCCTCTAAATAAGAAGGCAGAGAATTACACCGATGTTCCTCCTGCTTCTAAAGGGCAAGGGTCCAAGTAACGCTGCAAAGGTATTCTGTTTTTGTAGATAATTATTATAGACGTTGTTAGGTTTCACTGTGTTTACGTGATCCTCAAAAACTCAGAAAACAAAAACAAAAAACCTAATAAATCCACATATCCACTTCAACAGAGTTTAATCCAACCAATCGTAAGCATTAATCTAAAAAGAGGCAGGCTTTATGCATAGTTCTGTTATCTCTGATTTATTGTACGTTTTCCAAATTGCATCGATCCAGAGGCAGTTTATTCTGTGTTTTTGGAGCTGAACCCTGAATTCTCATTGGTTGATTCGGACAGAAGCCCAGGCTACATTAACTTCTGCTCAAGTAAACATAAAAAGGAAAAAAAAAAACTCTGAAACTCGTGTCGTTGACGTGGAGCAAAGTAGCTGTTTAGTTGAATTGCGTTTTGCACAGGGACTTTTTGCCTAAACACCATTAACAATATTTGCTTACTAGATATTATCGCTCACATAAGAATGATCAAGACTTGTAACAACATAAGATTCTTCTAGAACTTTTAATGGATGCAGAGTTGCTGTACAGACAAAGACAACTGAGGAAACAAACCAAGACATAATGAGAAGGTAAAAGCTTTGTTAAAAAGGTGAGTTTGTCGCTGTTTTTGAAATGTCTGCAGTCTTTATAAAGCTCCCTCTCACATTTTTCACTCTGAATATGAAATGTTAGCTTCAGGAAGGCACTACAGATCCATTCGATACAAGAGTAATCGATACGAGCTCTGCTTCCTCTCAGCGAGACTTTCAAACAAACTTAATCGTCTCAGGTTTGTTTCACTCATTTTATCTTTGACTCTGTTCTTTTCTTACATTTTATGCCTTTTTATGTAATTGGAAGCTACATTTTATACTGTTTTATCATGGGTTTTGTTGCTTATATTTACTAATTTATTTAATTTGTTAAAGTTACTTTGGGTTGTGCAATGCTAATGTACTGAACAGCACTTTTTTCCAGAAGAAGATACTGTACATTTGCCTGTTATTGAATAAATGTATGTGAATATACAGTAAGTTGTGCACGCCAAGACAGATTTCCCTTCGGGGACAATAAAGTTGATCTTATCTGACTTATAAGTCCTGTTATAACCAATAATTTAGTCAATTTTTGAAGATTTAAGTCAAATTTCCAACTTCCTGAGATGAAAGCATGAACACAACAAACCTGGAAAACAATTGAAGTCTTATTTTAGAAACACAGATCAAATGAGTGGTCCTGCAGCGCCAGACATTTCAACAAACAGAGCCTTTAAAAAAATCTTAGTTTCACAGAATGACACTTGTCAGATGCTAATAAAATGACTCGACACCTGTCTATAGTTTAGAAATGAGGCCAAAACTAAACCTAGAGAGAAAATAGCGTCTGAAGGAAATAAATGAATGTATTGAAAGATGAAAGGTTGTCTGTATCTCTACATGAATCATACAAACACTTCAATAAAGGTCAGCGGCTCACAACATGTTCACAAAAACACTCTGACAAAAACTGTTTCAGAAGACAAAATAAAATGTTGTTTATGGACAAAACAAAACAAATATCCACTCCTGTTTTTACACACACTTGTTGCATCATCATCAGAGTTGAATGCAGAAATATATAGAGAAAACTAAAGAGAAATACTAATGTTATTCAATGAGGCGTTTTGCAGCTCTCTTGTTTTTCGGTTCAGGAGTGGAGGAGGAAAAGAGCAGCGATGCAGAGTGGGCCGACTGGAGGAGTCATCAGTGGCTAACAGTAGCATCAACATAATACCCCACCATCTGCTTCCTGTAAAAGGCCAGGCTAAATTTGTCTGGTGTTGTACTGTACACATCCGAGTCCAGAGGCAAAGAGCAGAGAGAGATAGTGTGTGGGCAACATGAACGCTCTGGAGCAGCTTCACACAAAAACAACTACCTCCGTTTAACAAAAACACTTCTAAAAATGTCCCTGTAATCTCCTCTGTTTCAGGACACAGCTGAAGGTAGAGAGTGGAAAGGGATTTAACAGGAAAATCTTACGAGAAAAGTGTGAGTGGTACAATAAGCCCTGTTTCCAGTTCAGTTTGGTTCAAGTAAGTCCTAAAGAAAGGTGTTTTCACTGCACTGTCTGTGAACGTAAACAGTGAAACCACAAGAGCAACAAAAGCTGTCTCTATTTAACTAATAAATTGTCTTTAACCTTTTAAATCTTTGCCAAAACACAAATGATTGAAAGATGAAAAATGAAAGATGTTCTTGAATCAATGTGAAGTCAACCAAAGTAATGAGAGGCACAGATTTAGTAAGAAAATGGAAAAATCTTACACCGACTATTATTGTAGATAAAGAATAATAGTGGGGAAATATCAGGCTTATATCAGGACACAGCAGCATCAACAAAAACACTATATTAATGTACGCCTATGTATGTTGCTTCCGTCGCAACAAGAAGAGTGGGTTTCCATTGTTATTAATCTCCAAGGGATTAATAATAATGGATAATTATTATGATTGATCATGTTTTTATAGTGGTTTCATACGTATATGTTGTAAAATATGTGAAAATACAATAAAAAAAACCTTTGTCCTTTGTCAAAGCCCTGCCATTAATGAATAAAAACAAGACATAAATCCTTGTGTGAAATTATGCAAGAAGTGGACCAGTCTGATGGAAACAAACATGCTAAAGTTTCCATTTCCATTGTCAGAAGTCTCCATCATCCTGTGCTACTTCAGGGACACTTCAGACAACGGAAACTTACCCAACTACAGGCCTGCCCCGTGTCGTAGCGCTCCAGTGAAAATCAGACTGTAGACTTGGACAGGTCCCTCTGAAGTGACTCACCAGGAGCGATGATGCAACCCGGCCACATCTTTAAGTGACTGCCGAGAGACGAGAGGACACTTCTGTCCATCAGAGCGTCAGGATTAACACAAGACTGTAATTATCTCATCTCATGTCTTCACCTTCGACCACACAACACTCTACAGATTTAAAATAAAATCATCAATCACAGAACATATAATTATATAACATTATCAAGCGTTATCATGAGACATAGGCTTTAATACTCCTCTTTCTTTTCTGAGTCGTGCACAAGAGGCAGGAGTTGTCTTTGTGAAAGACTTTGAAAAGCCTATTTTTTATATTTATATCCATTTAAAGCCCTGATGTTGCCAAATTAATAAGCCATTCCTCAAATGTACTCTTCTGGACACAACAGAAAAGTAAAGAAAAGAAGTAAAATGAGGAATAGAGTTGACGAGGACCAGGTAGTGCCATTTCATATGCTTTATCGATTCAAATAAATTGTGCTTTTATAATTTTATTAGACATAAAGAGCCCATAATGACATCCACAATGACATAAACTGATTCTGTGACCTTAATTATCTTGTTAGAAAGCAGTAAACCTATGTCTCGTGTTCATCTGAGTCGGACCGATGTTAAACCGAGGTCGGAGTTAAAGGTGCAGTGAATGTGAAGCTGTTCAAACTCAGGGAAACACGCTTTTCTCAGGCTGTGGCTTTGATCTAAAAGAGGAATGAGTAATCCACCTCCTCAGCAGTTTGCCACCTCCTCTGAAGCTCTGCTGCAGCACATCCTTCACAGACGCCTATAGGTGCCCGCTTTTCTGTGCCACCACAAGCCAACGCTGCCCCTCGGACCAGCTCCAGATTTAAAACACGCTCACCTTCGCTTAAATATGCAGGGTTCACGCTTTCATCCTGGAAATTCAACGCGGACACAGTTAAAATAACCCAGACAAGACTAAAAGGGACAAAATGGAAGTGAAAGGAAACATAATGACTTCTTTCTTCTCTGAGGTTTACTGCACAAACATAGGGCATAGGTTTATTTACAATTAGAAGAATTTAATTTACTGTACTACTACAAACAACAAAGCACGAAAGGAAAAACTTTTTTTACACTTTCAAAAAATATCTCGAGTCTAATTTTGAAAATGGAATAAAGCTGCAGAGAAAAAAATGACGAATGAAAAATGATATAAAAGAGCTGACACTCGAGGGAGACAAGGATTAAATGAAAAGCAAACAAAATATATAGTTTCTGAAGTCTTGCTCCAGACCAGAGAGTATCGAGACTGAGTCAAGACCAAGACTATGTTAGAGCGAGACCAGGTTAAGACCCGATCAAGACCAGAACCAGTCTACAATACAGAATAGAAACAGAGTCTAAACAGTCCAAGTCCAGACTCATTTTTTATTACGATTGAGGTTTTAATTCAATCCAAAGAACAAACAAATATGCTATTTCTGGTTTTAGTTGGTCTTGACATCTGAGACCCTAAACTTTTACCGGTTTTATTGATCACACCAGGTTTGAATGTAGTCTGTGATGGTCTTATGGGATTGTTTTCTGAAATAAGAGTTCACAGGAGTCAAAGAAAGTGGAGCAGGTTAAAACTAGCACCAGATAAAGAGCTGTATTTGGCTCTATTTCACAGATCTGAAGGTTCAGGTTGGGTAAATCTACTGAAATACTTCCTTTAGCACTTTCCATTACTGCTCAGGTTAATTAAGTGCAATAATCTCTGCAAAAACCTGACGGAAAACTTGTCACAGTCATTCAGTTATTTACCAAACTGTTAATGAAGTTAGACTGCCTTATTTAGACCGCGCTCCTGCAAGTAAACCAGCCAAGGCATTTTCCTGCACAGATATCATTAAAACTCACTTCAGGACAGCACAGCAGACGTTTAGACACTCGACATCTGTTCTGAGTGAGCTGACGAGAGGGAATGTGTTTGCGAGTATGTGCTGATGCTACTAGAGGCAAGAGGAGAGAGAGGGTTACGACTGTGAGTTGAGTGCATGTGTGTCTGCCTCATGGAGCAAAGTGAGCGTCGCAATAGCCCTGTGGTGATGCAGTGTAATAATACGCTCCGGTCTGAAGAGTTAGGAGCGACAACAAGAGTGATCTGTTCAGTCAGACAGAAAGAACGGCGCAGAGAGATCGCACACGGCAGATATTGTGAGACAGATGGTGGACAAAGCTAAATGGATCCAAACATTCACACTGAATTTGACAAATGGCACAGTGACAGAACGAGATGACACTATACTCTGCGCGAAAACTATCAAACCAGATGCATCAGTGATTGGGTGTCACGCTGACAAAAACGGATTTAAGCTCAGGCAGAATAATAGAGTGGATCCAAGTGTCAAATCACGGAGAGTATAGTCGGACACACACAGACACGGCGGCGGCTCCTTCGACCCTTCGCTGCAGGTTTGCACATATAAAGGTGGCGTGGCTGTCACAGAGCACTACGCCAACACCTCCCAGCGACAGTGTGACTGAGTGGTCTGGCAGCGCTTCACAAACTGCCATTGATCTGTCTCGAAACTCAACTTGTTGCAAACTTGTAACATCACACGCTGCTGCTGCTGTTGAGGCTGAGGCTCCACTGTTTGTGCCGACAGAGCTGCATAAAGGTCCACACACACAACTCACACTGAGGAAAGGCTAATACATTCACTCTGAAGATGTGTAACGGAACAGTGAGGGTTCAGTCGAGAAATATGCTATATTAAACTCCAGGAAAAGATTCAATAATGTTTCAATAAAATAAACTGCTCTAACAAATTGAGTCAACACTAGACTCTTTACATTATAAATGACAGAAACTTTTATCCTGACATTTACAGAGTCATCACTATTTGTAGACTGTATAGTCACTGTATTTTATATATGGTTATTATAGCTTCAGTGTGTTCAGATTGAAGCAATGAAGAGTAATTCTCCATTGTTTCAAATGAACATAATGCTTATAACAGATTGTTTAGACTAGACTACAACAGAAGGGAATAGAAAAGTGGCTCTACAACTGTGACTCAGGTCGTACTGGAAGCAGGAAGGCTGTATGTATTGGTCTCTAATCTTCCCCTGTACTTCTGTACTCAACTAGTAACCAATATAAAAAGCTCATGTGGATACCAAAGGCAACATAAATGACAGACGGCCTGTTTGATAAGAAGGTATATTCACTTGTGTGTCCAGCAGAATGGAAAAAGGTAAAAACAAAGATTATTAAATGAATAAAGATACGTTCAGGAGTAAAACTGCCTTTAACTACAATCAACATTCATTAATTCATCTTCTTCCACTGTGTCCCGTTCTTTGGGCCTGAGGCGGGGTACGGCCTGGACAGTGACCACTAAAGGCACTAGGTTGACCAGTTCAGGTCTTTGGACAGTGTGAGGAAGCTGGACCAGTGGAGAGGGTTTCAGTAAAAGTTTTATATAGTGAGAAGGATGTAGCTGTTTGCAAATGTAAATCAGACTGAAACTGTGATTATACTCCATCTAGAGCAGTGCTGTTCACTGTGACAATAACAGCTGTAGGTATAAGTGCAAGGAAAGAGTAATGCAAAATGGTCAAGACAGTATACAATGACACATAGTCAGCCATTTAAAAAAAAAACACACACAACTGAATAACAGTTATTATACTGAAAGCACATGCCTTTAGGAAAGCAAGGAAAGCAAATGTCACTTACATGTTTGATGACGGCCCTCTGCCACGAAGATATAAGGGGTATATTTTCATTTATCCATCTTTATCCAGCTTCAGTGTTTGTTACTCCATTATTTCCATCAAGGCTCGTTGTAGACTTACATTTGCAGTCAATTAGAAGTCCCCAAAACGCGACTTCTGTTCGTTTTAAACAACTAAACACGCTAAATATTCACTCTAAAACCAATTAAAATGTTTCCTAAGCTTATTATGTTGAGTGTGGTAGCTGTAGTGTAGTTTGAAGTTGTATTCCTTCTGTTCTTTGTTGGAGAAGAGTTTTTAATCAAGGAGCGATTAAAACAGCTGCGTGTACTTCATAAAGGGCACGTTCTAGTTCCAGTCACGTGACCCTCCGGTGCCTTAGCAACCGTTGCCACGTACGCTTTCAGGAAGCTCTGTTGCTCTACGTTTAAAATACGATAAATACTTCTTTAACAAAGTCAAATCAAAATATTTTAAAATATTTTTTTCCTGTGGACAAACATTAATGCGCAAACTCAAAGAAAATCCCTCGAAAATACGGATAGTCATTAAGTGAAATGTTTATTTTGTATTTTTTCTGATTAGCATGCAGGCTAAATTTCAAACGCTAATGGAAGATGTACGCACTTTTTCTTCCAGCCAAAATAAATAAATAAATATTTATAATTGTGAAAAGAGAGCCCTGAGATAGTCCATGTGCAGTGACATTAACAGTGCAAATCAGCATTTTACGGAGCTAAAACCAGTTTAACCAGCCGTCATGAATGATAAATGATATCGGCCAGATCCATTATCAATAAAAGTTAGCTCATATTTCTTCTAATTGGGTTTATGCATCATTTATACAGCTTTCAGACAACATACAAAATAGAAGAAATGTAAAATAAAAAAGAAAAATATTGGCGCAAAGAGGATCCATTAGAAGCTTTGAATATATGCTCTTTTTGATCTTCAAAGTCTCTGTGTGTTTACTGACCTTCAGTCCTATCAATTACGTATATTATCAAAACTGCTGCCTTTTAATCCAGATCCAGTTTGTGTCTGTGTATCCAGTCTTAGTCATAACAGCAGATCTAATAAACTAAAGCGTGAAATGAAACTCGTGCACAGGTCTTTCCTCGGGGATAAACACTCACATCCCACATATTTATGGATGATGCATAAACTCACAAAATTAACAGATTTTCCAAACACTCCCTTACTTTGTGGTCACTGCCAAACGAAATCTCACTCCCTCAAAGATTACAGTCAAATGAGGTAAAATTACTTCTCACTAAAATCTTTATAAGACCATTCAAATTGTGTGAAAACTTTGGGAAGCGATGGCCCTTAAGACACTCTGTTCATCTTTTTGTTGTATGCCCCACTTTTCGCCTTTGATTTTATTAATACTTTTCTTCTGAGATTTGTGCAGATGAAATATATCCAGCCTGAGAGATTGAGCCCAGGTCTCACAGATTTACTACTTTTATTTATTCAAGGGCTCTTTTTTATTGATGATATCAAAATATTTCTTTGCTTTGGTGCATCAGGGCTTTTCACTGAGATGTGTAACTGAGAAGAAATAAGGCACAGCTTTTTCTCAATTTTATTTGTATTAAATAACATTAATAACAATGACAATGTGGACAAAATCCCTTTGATAAAACCATTTTTTACCAAGTGAAAAACAACTGTAACAAATTCATAGTCAAAACCACACTATGTATGAATATAGACGTTTGTATAGACCCTTTAAAGTGACGTCATCAAAAACTGCGCACGCACGACAGCGTCAGGAGAGACTAAGATCTTTCTAGGAACAAAAAGAACTGTTGTGGATATAATCGATAAAAACAGTGCAAAGGATACGATAGCATTGAAATGTATGATTTAGGATGCTAGGTACAATTTAATTATTAATTACTTTAGTTACCCCAGCAGACAGGTACAATTAGCTGTCTGGACGTACATTTTTTGCTCTCTTCAGGAATAAATTAGGCCATTGACTACTTAACACTTACTCATGTCTTCTACCATCTCACTTACAGCACACAGATAGGGCAGTTTTAGCCAAAGTTTATTCATGATTTGTAATCTTTGATCAACAAACCCTGAGCGTACAACAACAAACAGAATAACATGATTTCACTGAGATTTAGCATGTTGCCTTTAGCTTATGTAGAACTAAATCTAGGGTAACCATACGACCTGACTTAACTGGGACAGTCGTGATTTAAGCCCCTTGTCCTGTGTCCCAGCAGATATCTACAAAAATGCTATTATATAAAATATTCTGGTATTTTATCCAGTCACAAAGCCAAAGCAGCACACAGTTCTGATGTCTGTGTGAACTGATTTTTGATTTATTTTCTATGACACATGGTAGAAAACCTGTATTTCTTTAAAGTGAAATAATTTAGAAAAAAATTAACACTAAATGCATTCGGTTCATGTTTTGTTTTGGGTTTTTTTTTATTTAATGGTGTATTGATTTTCAGTGACATCATTTTTCATTCGTTGCAGCACTGTTGTTGGATTTATAGTGAAAGTAAAGTCTCCTGCTTTAAAAATACGGTCACCCTAGCTAAAATCTCTCATTTAAAAACAGCTAAATATGGAGCCAGTCCCTGAAGTTCTCTCCTGAGGCACTGACATTAAACACATTTAGTCGGTCGGCTGTCATTTATCAAAACCATTTTGTTTATGCACAATTTGTTGGTGCTAATGCAAACTCGTCCAGTGAAAACGCATTACGGTCGGCTGAACACGCTGCACTTAAGACACGTGCGCAGCTTTTGTTGTTTCCAAACACTAAAAGGGTCCATACGCCTGCAAATCACTGTCACATAGAGGTCATTACTGTCTTATATTTTCGACCGTAGGCTCACTATTAAAGCCCACAAATGTCTTTACACAATGAAACTTTACTTTTTTCAGATAAATCTTTTTGAGTCATATGAGTGAAAGAGAAAACACTGAATCGTGAACCTGCGTTGGACAGATATCAGTGAGTAACTGGCCTCTGAATAGAAAAAAATGCACCAGCGTCTATTATTTTTCCAGTATGGCATAAATACTGTGTCTTTTCAAATGCTTTGGCAGTAGCTTTGACCTTCCACTGCATTTGACTCCATTTTTTTAGTTTACTTGTAATCTCTTGTGGTCTAACAAACAAAATGCACACATAACATTAGAACATTATAAACAAATAACATTAATTGATTTAATAATTTATCTACAGCCCAAAGAAAACATGACATCATTAATTTAAGATCGTAAAAGTAATGTTTAAATGAAAATAGTCCTGAATTGAGCATCTTATTAGTGCTTTCAGAAAACTATCCATGGCAATAATTATAAATAAGGCAGACAATAATAAATACACTCTGAAAAAAAAAATAAAAGGTCAACCAGCCACAAAACACGATACTTGCCACCTGCAAACAAACCAAGCAGGGCAAATTTAGTTCACATTACAGCTGCGGTTCTCGGTCCAGATCCTCGGGAGCCACATTACCGTTGGCAGTCTGTCCTACTAGCTAGTTAATTGCATTCACCAGGTGTAAAATTACTCCCTGATTAGACAGCCTGAATGGAAATGGGCAGCTACGCAGGTCCCAAAGCCCAGGACTGAGAGCCTCTGCAACAGTGTGTGAAAGATCCACTGTGTGTGACAAAAGCAGCTGTGGAAGAAGAAGAAGAAGAAGAAGGAGGAGGAGGAGGAGGAGGAGGCGAACGTAGAGAGGAAGAGGCTGGAGAAATGAGGATACAAGAGGAGGAAGGATGGGGGAAGGAAGATAATGGATTAGAAAATAAAGGAGGGAGACAAAAGAGTTATGGAGCCTGAATGCGATAGAGGATGATGCTTGGAGACAGGAAGAGAAAGACAAGGAGGGAATTAGAAGATGGGATAGATTGGAGGATGTAAGAACAGTGAGAAAGAGGACAATGGGAGAGAAAATGGGAAGAGCTGTAAATGTGGAGAGGGCCAGCGGGAGACTGTACAGTAGGTTCTCACAGGTTCTTCAGGCTTTTTATCAGCTCTGGTCTTTGACTCAGACTCAAAGATACCTTTCCTCGGTTTTGGAGACAGATATGAGCCTTGTTTCCCCAGGACGGGTCGCCTCAGTACGGGTCGCCTCAGTACGGGTCAGGTACAGATACCACTGAGAGCCTTCAAAAACTTGGATAATTAATATAAAGAGTAAAGTAAATCCTGCACAGCTGTGTACTGCTACAGTAAACAAACTGTTTCTGGTTTACTTCACAGCAATTCATAAAGCGGCACCAATTTCCAATGATTTATAGACTCACTGCTAAATATCACAAGTTCTGTTGATGTTTAACGCAAAAGAGACAAGAAGAGCTATGTTTTAATTCATGACGCAAGATGTTGAAAAATATATACATAAAAACATTTAGCATGTTTTATAAGATTATCAAAAGAACAAAGGAAACGGCTCTGAAAAAACAAAATCATTTTCCATTTTCTGTAAATTGTTTCCATGTTTTTCTTCGTTTTTGGGCGGTAAGGACAATTTATTGTGCAATAAAGAGACTCCGATGTTTAGCTCTAACTTTTCTAAAGTGGAGCACACACTTGAGGCATCCCAGTGGTACTCTGGTGTGGTTTTTGGAGACTTTTTGACCTCTGTTGGTGATGGAAACTTTCTAATGTTCTCACCCACTCCAGTGGAAACAAGGCTAAGGTCACCAACTTCTTCCAAAATCATTTCCGCAGCTTCTGGAACCTCCGTGAACCTCTGTCTCAAACTCTAAAGCAGCACTCCAAGCCAACACTTTTCCTTACCACAAAGAATATTATTTCCCAATCTTTAGAGTCAATATATATTCAACAATGGCAGCTGTAATGTGGCCCACTTGTTTACACATGTTGCTAATGTGGCGTCCTCAGCTCAAATTAAATTGCAAAATGAATTAACATCAAAGCGTGACAGATTTCTCATGACTCACCAGGATATGGCAGTAGCTGTAAATGTAAACTTCATTCAAATATTCTGTCGCACTGCCCAAAACAACATAATTGCCTTATTATACCAAAATGCCACCTCATTAGTGCAGTTTACAAAAAAAAAAAGTCACGACACATCTGAGGATAAGAGATGAAAGAAGGACGACTGTAAGGACTGGGCATCACTGAAGAAGAATCTGATGCTGTTACAAATCTGTAGCTGTTAATGTCGACTCTGAATTAGTTTACTTCCTGACAGCAGGCGTTTTTTTTTTGTTTTGTTTTCCAAGTAAAGAATTGGAATCGTCCCTCAATTGGAGATCTTTATTTATTTTTCTCTCTAAAACTGCCACGTTATAATAAATGTAAAGCACTGTTTTGACTTATTATAGTCTGACCCAAACAGAAATCGACTGGTGGTGGTGTTCATAATGACATTTTCAGAGAACAACGGTGGATAAGGGCTGGATCTTAACAAAACAATGACACTGTTTAACTCGACATGAACCAAAGTATTGAGCCTCGTCGTCATGGCTCCATGTTTGGCTTCTGCTCGTTTTGTTTTATTCCAAAAGACATTGTTCTTTCTGCTCTCAGGACACTAGAAAGTCAAGTCACGTGACTTTAGTGCCACATCTTCCTGTTTTTAGTTTCTTTAGAGGCCTGTGATTCATGTGGCGTTCACATTTCAACTGAATTGTACCTGGAGTTGGAAGAGGACCCAGACACAACTTTTATTTCTGTGCATGTTTTCAAGGTTTGCGAAATTTATAAGGTAATTTATTCATTTTTTCATGCAAAGATGAGTAAATTAAATGTATTACTCAGACACAGCAGCATATAGTCGGAGCAAAGGGGAGAAGTTCTTTAGTCTTAGCCTCTGGGAAGAAGCTGTGTTTGAGGCTCGTTCTGGCTTTAAAGCTATGGCCTGAAAAGAGAGGTGTGAACAGTTCATGTTCTGGGGAATGGGTCCTTCATGATGTTTAGTGCACACTGACGTTTATATGACAGCATTAGCACTTTTCAAACTAACAAAGCACCAGAGTTCATTTTAACTGCACCAAACATGCTGAGTGAAAACACACTCTTAAAGTCCAAACACACTCTGCACCAAAGATCTAAGATGACAAAACAAAGCAGCAGCAGGTCCTCCTCAAACACCCAGTCCTTAAGAAGCAATTCAAAACCTGTTTATTCAACCCCATTATGTCATTTTTATCAGTTAAACTAAAAGTTTTTAAAGTGTTGTTTATGCCATTTATCTTGTGGCAAGTTGAAATCTCTTCTGCAATGAAACTTCTACATTTTTCTACCAAAGACACATTGATTTTTGTACATAATGTGGATTATATTGCAACACAGTATTTCTACAAAACCATTATTTCGTGAGTAGAGGGACATTTACTTCTGAAAACACCACAAATGGGATTGTGTGTGTGTGTGTATGATTGATTCCCACAAAGTGATTCTCAGAAAGTAGCTAGAGTGAAGACTATTAAGGGTCACTCGAATCCAGTTTTTGTTGTGACTCAAAATGCCCTGATATACTTACCATAGACGTAAAAAGCATGCAATAAAATGATGATTGTTTAGTCTCTCAGTATGGTCTCCTGTTGTCAAGAATTTGGCAAAGAGAGGATGTCTTTTCAAGCACAAATGGCTGTCAGTCCTTAAGCAGCATACATTAGTGGTAAAAACAAGTTTGATCCTGCTGTTATGTGTGTAGATTTTGAAGCAGTCAAATGACACATAATGTCATTTTCAGTATTTTTAGTGAGGGCAAATAGACTCTGTGTGTGTCTGAATGTGTGCACTTTGTGTATCTGTGGGCGTAAGCACATCTAAACTGTCAGCGTGACAAAACGTGGGAGTTCAGATCGACGGGTGAGTGCCATTTGGTACAAATAGACTGATATGTGTGTGTGCACTTGCAAATGACTATATGTTTAAGGGAGCACAATGTGGCATGTGTGAAGTAGAAATTGTGATTGTATACGCATGAGGCTGACGTTTGGAAGGGAAACTGGACAGTATTATACAAAATGAGCAGCAGTTTTTGTTTGAAGAGAGTTTTGACACTAATGTGGTTGGCTTATGTCGGGGATGGCGTGGCTCAACTGTCTCTCTGCGTCAGAGCTTGGAGTTCGGCAGTATGTAGGGAATGCTGGAGGAAAACATTTTTGCGAGTGTAACTATGCAGCGACAGAGGGCCTCGGGGCGGCTGTCCGAGTCGTCCGGTGAACGTGGAGGACGAGGAGGAGACGGAGGAAGCCGAGGAAGGAGTGGGAGGTGGAGGCGAATTCTGGTCGGACGACGAAACGCTTCCTCTGCTCGTGAGACTGTGGAGGCTGGAGGAGGCGCTGGAGCCGACGGCCCGCGGGATGTGGCTCGGAGGGAGGTGCTCCGCTCTCCTCAGACCACCTGACAAAGTGAGTGATCCCCCTGCGCTCTGGGTTAAAGACTCTGCAGAGGAAGACACCGCCTCGGGCTGTCTGGGATTCAGCGCAGAGCTCGGACCCTGTTTGGAAGGATGGCAGAGGGGCGTCGGCGAGGCTTGGGCTGACGCGACCGAAGGGTTAGGAGCGTGGTTCCTGGATGAGGGTTGAGCCGGAGTGGCCTGGCAGTGGCGCTCTTCTCTGTGTCGATCAGACGCCTGAGGACGGCCGTGTAGAGGTGCGCAGTAGTGGGGCGGATGCTGGTTAGTGAGGTCCCCTCCGTGCACTGCTCCCAAACCCCGAGCTGCTCTTCGTTCCCTTGGAGCCAGGCTGCTGCTGCTGCTGCCTGCTCCTGACCACCGGCCTGGAAGATTGGTCTAAGAGAGAGAAAAAAAGAGACACAATTTAAGTAGGTCTCTCACCTGTCAGTGTTTAATTTATACCTGCTGTTTTTCCAGGACTCTTTAGAGAATGTGTCTCGAGGGGAAAAATCAGGAAAGACAGACAAAGAGAGAGACAGACAGCTTCAGAGAGAGCCAGAGCGCTGTTGTGTATTCAGTATAGGTTGTTAATTGCGTGACATTTGGAGAACGATCTCTCTGGGCTCCTGCAGCTTGTTTTAATTGTTTCTAAACCAACCGGAACCCTGCTCTCTAACGAACAGACACACACACATGCACTCGCACACACGGAGACGAGGGAAGAGCAGGGAAAAGCCAACAACATGCATGTATAGTGCATAAATCCCCAATCAGAGAGGGAAGGGATTTCTCTGTCTCACAAAAAAAAAAAAAAAAAACAGAACGAGGATGGCACATAAAGCTCGATGGCAGAAACACGAGCCACCTGTTCCCTTTCACACTCCACTACACTGCCTTATGCAACATATCTCCACTGTTCCCCTTTTTATAGAGCTTCTTCAGTCGAGTACAAAACTAGAATCAGACCAGCCGTGTTCACTAAAGCACACTATTTGATCAAACACATTTTTTTTTTTCACGGAGAATAAGCTCAGATGACATTTGCAGATATATCATGTTGTACTGTATCCATGAGAACTGGCAGTAAGTAAAATTGACGTGTGCAAATGCAACGAGCGCATGCGATGTATTGATGCGATTATGTTTTTTTATATATTTGTGCTGGTAAATTGAGATTAAAAGTAATGTAATTATACTGTTAAGGCTGTCAGGAGTCATTTGTGTAAAAGGAGGAAATGCAATTAGTCATAACGGCTCTGAATGAATGGGAACGGTATAAGAAAGAAAATGCTAATTTGATAAAACGGTGTCTTTTTATGAGGTAACCCCATCAGGCTGGGATCAAATTTAAGATGAGAAGCGAGAAGAAAAAAGAAACAATGTGCGTCTAATTATACTTGTGCATGAAGACAAGGTAAACAGAAGCATAAAAACACTCCTAAAATATCTACTACTAAGAAAAATGACAAGATACAAATGTTATTGTGAGCTGACACGCAACAAAACTTGTTAGTGCACTTTAAGAAAATCTGCCAAGGTAGGTTCTGTCAATAAAACTCTATTTTATTGACAGAGATAATGCTGATGAATTTAGAACAAGCTGCACAATAACACCTTTGAGTAGACACTTGATCCTTAACAGTAGTTGTTTGATGCTGTAAATGTAATAAAATAAAATATGAGGCTGAAATATTTGCCTCCAAAGCCTGTGGATGAACGTCACCTGATTTTTAATATGCAACAGTGTGATGCTATTTCTAGCTTGTTTGCATTTCAAAGTATCAGAGGAGGACGTGGGTTTGGAAGTGACTGACTCTAATTTAGTCTGAGGCAACGAGGGGAACAGGTTTGTGTAAATATGACGAGTAAACGAGGTCCTGTGAAGAACGAAAGAGCAGGTTCGACCTTGGATTGTTCTTTGACACTAATATATTTCAGTAATAATGCTGATTTTTGAATGACTAAGGCACAGGGCAAAGATGAATGTGAATACTACCCTGAAAGAATTCACACAAATCTAGTTTTGTAGTCTGCACTGACCGAGAGCAGGTCAAGACTATGTTAGGCTGGCACAGAGTCAAGAAATGATGATAAAGATAATGATACGTCTGAATAGATGCCTTTAGAAAACAATTACAGTAAATACAGACAGTCTGAGTGGGGTTTTGAAAAAGTCCTGACTCACAGAGGTGAAGTCTGATGAAAAAGGCAGAGTTAGAGCGAGAGTTTTGATGGAATATAAAATGATAGAAGTTTTCATCCAATCAAAAGAAAGATGTGGACAAATAAACCAGTTGTGGTCAAGGTTGGTCTTCATATCTAAAGTAACAATGAGTTCCAGACTAAGACCGGTTTTAAGTACTTCATCGCTACACTTGTCTCTTACTTAGACCCAAAGAAAAGGTTGGTCTCGATCTACTTTCAATTAAACCCTGGTTAGGTTTGATTGAAATCTGAATGACGAGAGTGGAAAGAGCAAAATCTACTGAGCTAAAAAATAACGTAAAGAGGCCAAACATAGAGTAATGAAGGTAAAATGTATTATTAGTGTTGGTTCAAAAAGTGTAGAAAAGCTCAAACTTTTGTATTATTGGGTCAAGAGCTGAAGATGCCACTGTAAACGCTAAACTAACCAAGAACTAACCGAATTGCATAAGCGGTTGTCTGTTTTGGTCTGAACTAACACAAGTGGACTATGAACACACCCTAAAGTCATATAAACAAGGCTGAGTGCAGATAGGCCACGTTCAGACTTTCAAATCCTGAGTCTGGATATGTCAGGAGGGCGTCTGGGACACTTGTGACTGGTTCCCTGCAGAAGTGTGAATGGGAATGAGTCCTGGCTCTCATTGAAAGACCTGCTACGCTGATAAAACCCAGCATTTCAGACGAAGTACGGGAGAAACAGAGGCAGGCCGTTACGTTAAAAAAACAAACAAACGTATGAATAATAACAGATTACGACTAAAGCATTTTACATTAGAGCGAGAAGTTGTTCTATAAACTAAAAACTAAAGATAAAACACAAAATAGAGTGCACTGTAAAAGTTTTCATAGCTTTGACACAGCAATACTTCATTCTAGCAATATTTATGACGCAAATAGGAACAAAACTGTAAATAAAGCACCGTTTTCACCGATTACATCCCAACGGGTGTAAGTGTCATTTTGACTGAAACTGTGATATATACGTACACACCAATTACCATTTTTGAGCTCTTTTTACTGCCACAAAAATCTAATAACAATTGATCAAAAAACAAACAAAAGCAAACAAAAATAAAATCTCTGAAGTTGGGATTCAGCCAGTGCTAAAAGTGCATATACTTGCTAAACTTTTTATATTGGAAATTACATAAAATGTTGAAGCCAATGTTTTGTTAAATGATAAAAAAAAATTAAAAAAGACACATAAGAGGTCAGTCATATATCTATCTGTGTTATTTAGGATTTTATTTTGTTATTTAATATCCTTGCAATCCTGTAATCATAACTCTAAACACATAACCACACATAAGGACATTGTACCTTTTAGCCAATCAGAGACTTCAGAGAAAAAGGAACAGATTTCATGTGGACACAGGAGGGTGCATTTAAATGCCAGTTCTAAACAAAATTACTATTATTGAGATTAATATAAAAGCCCATATATCCATTTTCCTTCTCTTTTCAGGAGCTGGGTCACAGGGGGCAGAAAGAAAGCTTGATGTATATTTCAGAAAACATGAGAAAGTTCACCAAAAAGCCGTCTGTAAATGAACAAAAGGCAGTGTTGTTTTCTTTAATTCCGTCCAACTTTTTCAAAAGGCACAAAGACTGATGGGTAGAACTTGCCACTTGAGTTCAGACCCATGTTTATGCTAATACAATGCTAATCAGCTTCAAATACATGCTTTTATTCCATCTAATATCAGTGTGGTGTCGTCTTTACAGCTCACTTAAAGAGCTCTAATGGGTGAATAAACACTACAAAACTTCAGACAGATTGCTTGATCTAATTAAGACGAGTGTGAATATTTATTAACGCCAAAGACTCTTTTTTTTATCCCTGCGTAACGTTGGTGTGAGACCCCATGAGGGAATTGCCACTACAGCGATGAACGTTTGTGTGGGGTGTCTTAATTAGGGCTAAATCACTAAAAACTTGCAAAAGGCACGTTTTTTTTACACCTTCAGACATTTGAGAAAACAACAGAAGGTGTGGCAAAAACAACTAAACACAATTTGGCAAGCGTAGCAACTTTGAGAGAGATACTAGGACACGAGCTGCAAAGAGACATATGCCGCGTATCAAAGGAATCGTCCTGAGTCGAAAGAATAACAAATATTTTGAAGATGCAGGCAAATACAATGAATCAAACGCGAGGAAAGTGGGACAAATCTGGCGTGGCTCACAGAATGTGGAAGCACAACAAAAGGACGCACAAAACAGGTCAAGAACAATGACACTATAAAAGAAAGAAATACAGAGGAAAGGAGGGATGGAGGAAGAAAGAGAATGGGGAAAACTAGCGAGGGGGGATTAAAAAGGAGCGATAAAGACAAATGAGAATCACAAGAGAGACTGGAGGAGTGGGAAAGAGCGCCGTCCTGATTTACAAACTCAGGTGTCCTTCCTCAAGTACACACTCTGCGGCACCAGGCTTCCTCTGGGCCAACAGCAGGACGAGTGTGTGCTGCACTCTGGAGAGTCCCATAAACACAAACACACACCTAGACCTGGGTAAATCAGAGTGATTTAGGAAGGCCTTATCCCGCAGCCGGAGCTTTTATTGGGCAGTGAAAAACACAGCAATGTGGTAATGGCCAAGTTTGCATAAAAGAGGTGCTAAAAACCCTAAAACATCCTCATATAAAATGTAACTATAATCTGTGCTGGTCATTTGTATATAGACGGAGAATACGAGAGGTGGGAGATTTATTTATTATGTCGTCTCCTCTCAGAAACAAGTTACATTAGGAAACTAAATACAAAGTGCTTACAGCGGGCTATGTGTGTCTCTTCTCCTTCTTAAAGCCATCAGTCACACACTATTCCCCAGAATATACTCTAAGAGGTGCTACATATCCCCTATATTCATAACAATACCGCTAGAGAAGGAGAATCCCCTTTGTTTCATGGAGTAAAACATTGTCTTAAAAAACAACGATAACTGTAATATGCCTCTACATTAAGCATCAAGCCCCACAACGGTAAAAAAAAAAAAGAAGTGACGTTAACACCTCAGATATTTGTTGAAGTTTGCAGAAATATCATAAATCACTGGTTTAAGTCATTAATAGTAATAAATAAATCAATAAATGCAACCTTAAAAGTATGTACACTATTTTTTAAAACATAACGACTTTATTTTGATCAATTTTATTCAGCAAACTCCAGGCTCAGATGGGAAAGTCTTGGGTTTTATTTATATTTGGACTCTCTTTGTTCGCTGTCGTCATGACAACGGGGGCATCGTTTTACAGTTTAACCAGAGAAATACAATAATAAGACTGGTGAGAAGCCTACAGAGACAAGTTATTAATATAGAAAACATGTCTGTGGAGGTTCTCAGTCTCCAGGACATATTTAAGAAAGTTTTAAAAGAAGGCATCTGGGCGTAGGTTAGAAGGCGAAGACAATTTTTCATCTGGTAAGAGAGTTGTGTTCTATTTCCCTCAGAGGCAGGGGTTTAACCTGATCACAGCAGTAGTACAGTCAAACCAACGTCCAGATGCCTTCTTCGAAACCTTTCTTGAATATAGAGAATAATAAAAACAGCAGAAACTTCAAATGCATGTTTCAGACATGTTGTAAACGACTATCACGCTCATTAGGAAACGGTTGACTGCACAGGAGCCATCTGCAGCAGAGTAGCAATAAAAATAGTGCTTCATAAAACATACAAACCGACTGAAAAGTGTTTCCCGTCCTCCATTTGCACTTTGTTGTTTGTTTAAAAGGCCAAGACTCATTAAAACAACAAACACGAGAAACAAACCTGACCTTGGTTCAGTTTGGTCCAGATCGAGACCAACTCTTCGTCTGAGCCACGGTCCACTGGAGGTTTCACATCTGATTATCTTGTTTCGGCCCCAAAGTCAAGACCAAACAAGTGTGAAAGCCCTTTACTTTGGTAGATATCCACGGTAGGTTTATTTGGTTGGTTTTGAGTAGAAACTGCGTGTGCTATTGTCTGCACAACTAATAAAAATGCCAGACGAGTGAGAATCCGTCTCTCTTCTTGTTTCTCTCCTTTTCTGTCCTCTGAACTAATCATTAAATATTTACTGGCACTGTCTGTACGCTTTAGTCTCCCACATCAACTAAAGGCAGTTTGCTGGATAAATCTTCAGCAAACAATCAAACGGGGTGAAACCCTGCCTGAGCCCAGTGTCTCAAGGCCGTAGCACACCTTTAGCTTTAAACTGGCCGGTTTTCATCAATACTCAACCCTCGGAGGAAGCAAATGCTCGTGTACAGCCTGTAGCAACATCCTCTGCTTTCTATCTCCGTCTTCATCTATGAAACGCCAGACACTTTGTTCCAGTCTTCCATCTGTCTGTCTTTCCTCTTCCCTGCCTCTCTCCACTGTTCCCTGTGCAGCTCTCCAAATGTTCAAGTGTACACTCTCCACCTCACCAGCTCCAACTCGGCTTTATTTTGGGAGAATGGGACAGTACAGGGAACACCACCAGCATTTGTATTAAAAATAAGCCGCTATGGATTTGAGCAATGATCGGACAAAAACAAACCCAAAACATTCGGTTAAATTGATCTGACATCTTCCTCTCTGGTCCTCGCTTCTCGATTGAAGCGGAAGTTATGTCTTGTGTGCCATTTTTACCTCTGACCCAAAGCTTTTATTGTTGCTCCGAAAAGAGAGGAGACTTCAGCAAGAAGACATAAGCAAGGATATATGACTCTTATGTTTGGTTTATGGACAATATTCACAGACTTGAGAAGTTTTATTTCCACTACTTACAACTATAGCACCTGCTGGTTTATGGTTTTTTATTTCACTTATTTCATTTTACAGTTTGAGGCAATGGCAAAGTCAAAACAACCCAAGTCACTTTTGATAAGTCACACTATTGGTAGAAATAAAAAGGAAAAGTGTCACAAATATAAATGTATACGTAATATATATAGATAAAGACAACGTGCAGAGTTGGATGAGGCGTCCAACAAGCATCTCTCTTAATTAAAGGTTCTGCTGGAGAGCTTTGTTTATAGCATCATAAACAAATGTTACTGCAATTGATGGGCAAAGGAAGTCCCTTTTCTTCCAAAGGTCATTTACACAACGCCAAGACAGTAATGTTGGCTGAAAGTGTAATCTGCAGTGATCTGCATTTATTTTCATACACTATCCTGTTAGTTATCCTGTAAGTTGTAGCCTGCCAGGCCAATAGGGGCGCTGTGACCAATACAACAGCTAACGCTACAGGCATCAAACACAAGAAGAGGTAATGGAGGGCCATATTTAACTTTTTAATCCTGTCACTTTTAATAGAGCTGGTAAACTCCAAAGCCCCAGTGTGGATCTAATACTAACAATATATGATCAGAACGTGGGTTCTTGAAGCACAAAAACACAGTGTTTTGTCATTCTTGTTCTACTGGATGTATGTAGCCAGCAGCCAATGTCTGTCTGAGACTCGTATTTACACAGAAATGGAGCTGATGCCACGACAAAATGATGGTACCTATGATATTATACGGTCCAGCTAATACAACAAACTACTGCACTGGACTGGAAGTTCATAAGATGACAGGTCAAAAAGACCTGCTGCCGATATTATCCTACAGAAGGAATAAAAATAATGAGCATTTATCCAACTTCATGAAGAAATGTGAAGAAGTTCTCCCTTGACCTTCCTTCTCCTTCACCCTGTCCTCTTCCTGTAGCCTCTGGTGTCTCTCTTCATTATGTAACCTGGTGTTTAAGAACACCAGCAGCAGAAGCAGACAGGCAGGGCTGAACAGGGCCTGACAGCCTCAGGATTGATGGTCCTCCACTGCAGTCTGGGGACCACACCGAGAGCAGGACACAGAGGGAAAGGAGAAACGAGAAAGGAATGGGCTTTTTGGTGGAAGCTGAGGTGGGGCTTTGGGCCGAGATGATGAAGAAAGATGGAGAATAAGAGAGAAGTAGATCTTGGCTGTCACTCAAGTCCACAATACAGCAAAAGCCTCCTTATGCCTACGCCTTATGCCTTGAAAAGATGAAAAGACTGTTTGTGGGAAGTATATTACACTCCAGCTTGGACATTGGTCTGCTGTGTTTTCTGAACTTTTCAGGCTGGATATTTACTGAGTGACTAAACACAAATTCTGTAGCAAAACTCACTTGTGACTTTTCATTAATATCACATAAATATTGAAGTTGTAATATAAATTTGCATTGACGTGATGCAATCTGGCTATATATATATTATCACCAGATGGTAGATGGTATACCCTGCCCTGAGTATCTGTCAAACCAGGCACATTTCTTCTTTAAAATAGGGATTAACCTCCTTGTTTAATGTCAAGAAACCATCCAAATAAATTGAAGGCTTTGTTTTAATGATCAGGTCTCTATGGTGGGTTAAAAAGTTACAGTGTTCCTTTAGTCTGGAGGAGGACTTCAGGAGAATCACTTTAAGACACTGTGTTGTGTTCATAAATGCAGCAAATGGCATAACAATAAGTGTCTTCAAACATAAGCACAATCTAATTAATTCTTAACTAATCAATACAATGGAAAGATATGTACACAAAAGCTGTGGAAAGAGCCTTTTGCGTCGTGCACCGTCAGATTACAACAGCTGTCACATGAAATGTACGTCACCAACACGCACATCAACAACTGGCACTTCTCCAGAGGATCTGCGTCACCCACCAGGAGGTTATAATAGGTTCCCATCAGGATGCTCTCTGGGTGAAAAAGTGAGTGGATTGAGTTCATCCATGGAGCCTGTCCTGATTACATTAGGATAAAGACAAGAAGGCAGCTTTCTTCAGAGTAAATGAAACATAAAGTGGGCTAATTTCACACAATCCAGGAATTTCCTGTAAAAATGGCCACTGAGAGGTCTGTGATGCACTTTCCAGCTTTAAGACTGACAGTTTCCTGCCTCAGAAATGTAATATCTCCATTAGACTACTGTTACACCACAAGTAAACACAGAGCAACCTGCTTCAACCCACAGGTGTATCAAGACTCTGTGAGTGTGTGTGAGCTTTCAGTAAATATTTTTCAAATAAAATATGTGATGCAAGGCAGCTGCATCTCACCAGAGCTGAGGGCCTGAATATATTAAGTGTCTCAGACAGATTCATCTATGGCCTATTGCTCTACAAACAAAACAGGAAACAAAAACAAACATCAACAGATTTTAAAGTCACATCCTTTGGGGAAGTGGTAGAAGACCTTTGAACCCACTCACAGAGCGAGAAACATACTAATGTGAAAAATATTAGCAGGATGGCACTATTTCACTTTCTGTTTCTAAAGGGAGTGAAACATTTGAAAGAAAATGGAGGTTAAGGACCAGAAAGACTGTAGCAGCTGAGCTCCACCTGGGGAACTAGGGCTGGGAATGATGCATTAGTTAATCATTCAGTTCAGGCTGTCAGTCAAATGAAGTCTCAAACTACAGCAGGCTGACTAGAAAAGCTTAAAAAACCCAAATGCTACTGAAGTTACAAAGATCACTAACACTTAGAATCAGTGTCAATCCCTCGACATCTCATAAACACGTTGAACCAACTTTTAACCAAGTTACATAAACCAGCTGTAATAAAATACCATATGCCTGACACATAATGAAGGCTATTATGACCACACAAAGCCATTGTTTCTTAAATCCAATCTAATGAAATTCAAAGACATAATGCCTGGTTTATAAGTCTATTATAAAATAATACAAATAATGTTCATAATCTCTCAGAAAGTGTGTTAAAAAAAACAACTTTCACTCCAGGAAACTAAATACTACTTAAGAGATGGAAGTTTATAGCACCAAAGGCCAAAAAGAGGGTAAAACAAAGATGTCTACCTTTTGTTGAGGTTAATTTGTGGGATAAAATGTGTCACTTGTCGTTTTGTAACTTATGATTGTATGAGAATTTCTGCTTCTGCTTGTTTTAGTCTCACTCAAGGCTTTTTATACCAATTTAAGATGGAAATAACTTGTGTTTGTTCTGTGTGACTGAAACAAATCTGACACAAATCTGAAACAAAACAAATCTGAGCTGCCAGATATGAACTTTGTGCCAGTTTTATGATTAGTGTGGAATAATCTTTGGATTCAAGAAATGTCTTCGACAACTTTAAGAATCAAGATGAATATATGGAAAAACTGAAACAAACAGTCAGTTAATTGCACACCAAGCAATTTAATGGTTAAACAAGACTGATACGCAACACTACCTTTTGCCATGTTGATTTTTAAACAAATCATCTATTGCACTGTAGGTAAAGTCTTTAGTTAATTGCAGTATTGATACAGTACATAGTAAATGGTAAAGTCAAACTGAGGCTGTAAATCTACATTCAAATCTACCAGGTATCAAGTGAATGTAGTCCTAAAGATCCCATCTGGAGGCCACAGGAACATCCAGGTTCGACTTGTTTTTTTGCTCCACCTACAGCTGGGATTACTGACCTCACTCTGCTCGGTCATTCCAAGTCTCTATTTATGACTGTAGATGTTGAGGAGTGTAAAACCCCAGGACCTCTCATTCCCAGTGTGAGAAAGGCAATCCTGGCACTAACCGAAGCCAGTGCCACGCTGCGTCCAGGAGGCCTAATGAGGTTTCTTGAGCATTTCTGATGGCCGTGGACGCCGAAAGTGTGGCAATGCTCATCAGCGGCCATCCCCAACAGGTCTGTGTGTGCACGCTCGGACGCAAGAAGTGTAAGTGTGTGTGTGTGTGTGTGTGTAATCACGGCCAAACTCATCGACCACCAGCCTGTGCCAATATGCTGGGTGAACACTGCCCAGAACCGAGCGGGGGAGAGGAATGGGAACGAGGAAAGTCAGGGGAAAAAAAGTGTAGCTGAGGGGAAAATTCAGGATGAAGAGTAGAAACTGAATCAGGACAGTCAGCCCTAGCTCCCAAATTAAATGTACCATGTCACATTTAGAGCAGAGGGCTTCAAATGAAAATGTAAGATGTCCGCTGAGTGAACCCGCCACAAAGTTCTGGTTAGCTCTGGTTTAGGCTTTGGAAAGTCCTGGTTTAGCTTTAGTTTAGTCTTGATTTACACCTGGTTTTGTCCAATTAAACCCCAATTTCTTGGTTTAGTCCTAGTATAAATGATTTAGCCCTTGTTTAACCCGGGTTAAGCATTAGTTTTCTGGTTTAGCACTGACTTACTCCTGTATTAGCACTGGTCTGATATCATTCTTTGGTTAACATTAGCTACTTTACTGGATTTAACAAATATTCCACACTATTTAGTACAAATACCATAAAATGCAAGATGTTGATGCAATAATTTAATGCTCATCTGTTCAAGTAAACTCAGACAAATACAGAAATCTAGTTTAACCCTGGTTTAGTCCCAATATAGTTATAATTTAGCCCTGGTTTAGCGATGGTTTAGTACCTGTTCTTTAGTTTAGTTCTTGTGCCGTAAAGTTTAGTCTTAGTTTAGTTTTTTTAGTACAAATAAAAAGGCATAGTTACAATCAAAGTTATATGTCTAAACTTATATCTTGGATGAAATATAATCCATTAATCCTTTTAGAACTACATATGGCTGATCTGAAGGTATTGGGTTCTTGGTGGAGGTCTCTATGTGTCCAGAATAGAGACATAGATCCATATTACATGTATTTATTATCCTGAAATTAGTGTTAATCAGTTAATAATGAAAAATATATTGCAGCTGCTTTGGTTGTTTGGTTGGTTATGATAAGTCAATAACAAAGGGACGATGTATTACATAAAACATGCTAATGCTATAACCATATCTGTTCTGAAATGTTAAATGTTGCCACAAAAACTTGGGGCTCTTCCAGAAAAGTATACACAGACACAAGGAAAAGATTAAAATTGGACTAGACATAAATTGAGCAGATAATGAGATGGGAGAAGGGAACATTGAGAGACAAAGTGTGAGTAAAAGGGAGCACAAGTGATGGGAATGAGATAAAAGAAAGACATCATTAGAAGGCTACAGAACGGGATAAGTAGAGCAAAGCAAACCAAAGGTAATTGAAACATCAGAAAGGTAAGAGAATAAGGACAAGGCGCTGACGCAACTCGTGTCAGGAACATCCCATTTAAAGGTCAGGGGAGTTTTTCCACACATCTGCTTAAAATATCACCCGTGAAGGAGTCTATTCCACTGTGTCTAAATTAATAAAAGATGATCTTCCAAATTACATGCTCGTTTCTGTCATTTTGGCTCGATAGGCCAGGCTGTCTGATTTAATGCTTGGTTTATCTGATGAAAACTTAATTATCCACAAAATAATCATGTGGTCATTAGCCATCAAATTTCAGCGTGCATATAAAAAAGGACAATTGTCATTTCATGTTCCCACACAAAATCAAATGGGATTCTAATCTGCTCCAAACTGTGGCACTGCTAGTCTATTATTACAGGCATATAATGGGAACTAGGTAACATGTTCATCTATTACTGAATCAGTCATAATGGCTCTCCCTTCACTAATGTACATTTTGAACAATTTACATTTTGAACAATTTAAACTCCACATTAAGCATAACTGGTATAATCTGGTTCGTGTCTATGCACTTTACCGGGTCCATTCGCACTATTTATCGACTGCTGCCGTTGGGTTTTAAATGGAATTGTTCTGTGTCTTTAAACGATTGAGGAGGAGTCTCTAGCCATCACTGACCTGCTCTCACACATGCATAAAAAATCCCGGGCCCCGTTATGTCAGGTTGGATGAGGTTTGTCGATGTTTTGATTGAAAATGTGCAAAATACTCGTTGGCACTTTGTAAAACGGTGCAGTTGAGAATGTAAGCCCAGCAGCATTGATTTTGTGTCTTATTTTGAGTCGAGTTAGTGAGACACGATCTTCTGTTGCATTTCAGGAAAACACAAGATGACTTTTGTTAGTCAATTGTGCCATTGAAGGAACCAGATTGTACGATACGATAAATATAGACTGTAATGGATTAGAAATGCATAACAGAAAAACATGATCATTTTCTTTTCAAATCAAATATGTATTGTGGCTAATATGACGGTATTATTATTTAATCATCTCTAAATTAGGTTAAACAGTACATCACTTAGCTGCAGGGAAAAGGGAACAATTCCTGCTAGTAAGACCTCATAATAGAAGCCACCTGAGCCCATCTGGTACCAACACTGGACACATCTATTACGTCAAGCTCTGGAGGCGTGGACGGGAGCTCTCACATGAGCTAAACGAACCCGGACGTGGGCAGGTGATGATTTGTCGAACGTGAGCAGACCCTAAAATCTGTTTCTTTGCAAAGGCGCAGGCTTTAGTTATATTTTTTGCTATTAGATTATCGATTTTATTCTTATTTTTGTATTACTTATGACACTTTTTTTGATATATTTTTACTTTCTGTCCCTGTAACGCTGAGGTGAGAGAAAAACAGCATTTCGATTCCTGCGTATCTTCTGAACAACAAGTGAAATTGACAATAACAATCGCCTTGAATTGAATGGCCTCTCGTCGTCGATGTGTCTGTGACTGTGGATGTCATTGTCCAGCAGCACGGATTTGGATTGGAGGTGCTTTTGGGTGCACTCACACTGGCAATTCTCCCACAGCACTAAACCAGTTTAATGAAGCACTCGATAAAAAAACTGAGACAAAGTTCATGAAGGTTAACTCAAAATATAGACCTACAATATGTTTCCTTGGTTAAAGCTAGGATCTGGTAAACAAAAACACACTGCAAAAGGGAAAGGAAATTACTTCAGCTCATTTTTGGGAGATTTCAGGGCACAGTTATCCACTCGGGACATGCAGCAGTGAAAAGATTATTAATGTTTCTCTGTTTGCCAATAGAAATGATTCAGAGTCTGACTCAACAATTAAGAACAGAGCTGCTTCATTAAGTAGCCACAGCTCCTGTTAACAGTCAGATTGAAACTATTAATTGTTGCTGTAAATGCTTTCCTAAATCAGTGTTTTTGTTTTGTTGTTTGGGTGAAATTCTCAGTAAAATGTCCTTGAAACAGCGGAACATTTCTCCAGGAGTAAACAAGGTGGGGTTGGTAGATATCATTGTTTGATTGGCTTTTTTCCTACAGGTTAAAAAAGTAAATTTAGTAATGTTTTATTTTGAGGCTAGGATTATTCTGTAAATGTACTTTTACCACAATTTAACATCGGTTTTCCAGAAATGATTCAGTCTGTTTAATCCTTTGTTCAAGGTTTGGTCTTATATCATGACAGTGAAGAACTAAACAACAAATGCAAAAGTCTACTATTAGTTAGAAATCAATGCTGCATTCATGGGTCCAAGTTAGGAAATCTTTTGTCTTTAGAGTGTTTATGTGCCTTTGAGTGGACTTAACAAGAGAGAGTTAGATAGATAGAGAATATTAAAGTTGACAAACCTTGATTCATAATAAATATCAATGGTAAGTCAGAAAAACACATTTTTAACTCAACATGTCAGCCTTTTGAAAGCACATGAACGCATCATAGACAAGCTTTATCTTTTTAAATGCTTTCAAGACACTAATAGAGACAAAAACAAACAAAATATTCGTCTCGACTGGTGAAAAATTAGCCAAGTATCTCTCTATACACTGGACTTTCTCATTTGTTTGCATGTGTTGATCTGTGTCTGGAGCATGCTCACACTGACGTCTCCAACCTTAATTGGAGTAAGATGTTTACATGCACGTTAAAACTCTGGTTATAATTGAACAAAGGCAATAATTAATTTTTTCTATCTGCATGTAACAACACTAAACACTAATGTTGCTGTACTCTGACTGTACTGAGAATACATAAGAGCAGGACGGTTTAGTGCTTGTTAAACTACACACATCAGGATTTATTTGTTTTAAAGTGGATATATATATATTAGCAGGGTATAATTCCCACACAAGCAGAAGATGAGACCACCCTACGCTTATGTTCTTCATTTATATCTAGATTAATTTCACCTTACACCTGCCTCCTTCCCCAGGTGTGAACATGGTCCCTGCTGGTGCCATCTCATTAAAGCAGGAGCTGCCGAGCCTCCTCCGTGTCCCTAATGCACGCTGCAAGACAGCAACTATCGAACGCAGCACGCATACAAACACTCTATTTGTCCGCACTGTATTTAATCACCTAAATTAATGTTGGTCTACAGTGAGCACGTTTTCTTTACAAAGACACACTCTCAAAAGAACGTCTGTTTTGATGTAACTCCTCAAACTTAGACAAAGCAGTAAACCTCACATTATTTCACTAAAAGCAGAAAATCAGTGTCCTCCATTTCCATAAATCACCTTAACACTTTATTTCACTGTTAGTCCACTTCTCTAAACTTGAGCAGCTCTGTCACAGTTCCTCAGTTTCCTCTAGCCACAAACTTAGCTTGTTTTAGCTGCTTGTCAAGTCATGATGGAAAAACTCTCTTTATCCTGCGTCTGTTTTTTATTTTTTTATTTTCAGACACACTGTCAGCAGTCAACAATGTGCGATTCTTCTGGCCGTGTGTGACATTTTTCAAGGCCTGTCACTGTGGGTTCATATTCTCAGAGTCTTCAGCGCTCAGTACTTTGACTGCTTCAGTGATAAACTGGCCCAAAACTCTGCATGCTCTATATTTTATACGGGTCGCCATGATATATTTTTCAATTATTTAAACTGCCCAGTAACATAGATTTCTCTCCGAACTACAAAGTGAAGAAAGCATCGCTCATCCAAATCACTGTAGCCAGTCTCTGCCTCCTTCCACTTTTTTAAGCCAAGAAAGAGCATCCTGATAAAAGACATTACAGCCCCCACACATACATTAACATAATGGATCAACACAATTACTGCCATCAAATATACATCAGTAACATGTCTCCAGCAGAGATAAAGTCTCTATCTAAACATTTATTCAAAGTGGCATTGCTATGATTATGACGTCATGCTGACTCAAATGGGCCCAACATGCTACACTTCTATTCACCAGGTGTTAATGTCTGGTCTGTAGGTGTTTATCTGTGCCCTATAGACAATATAGAAATGAAGGAGTCTTCTCAAGCTTTACTAAGAGTTAAAACAGGTATGTATTTACTCTGCTGGTGTTTTAAAGCTCCTGTATTATCTTTAACGTGTTCGCTCACACATCACTGATAATTTCACCATCTCAAATACACATTTTCTTTACGGGTGCACTCACAACAAAGTGACCGGCAGACATTCATTTCCTATGCACGCTCATGCAAGGGAGTGACAACCAACACGAGCGAGGAAAGCAACGTAAAAGCAGTGATTCAAACATAGATTTGAGTAAACAGAGCTGAGAAGAATAGGTACCAGCGAAAAAGAACCTCCAGCTCCTGGCGCTGACTTGAATGAGGTGAGACGCCTTTCGTGTGAATACATCCTTAATATGCAGATGGTTTGGTAGATAAAACCCAAGTTTTGACTTAACTTTACGGTAATCCAAGGCAAATAGAGCAAGTTTAGGGAAGACCTATGTGTCTGTGGTCAAACTTAAATCTAGAGGGACCAGTAATTCTTTGTATGAAATAGAAAAAGAATTAGGATGACTGATGAGGCGTGTGTATGGATTAAGAGCACACTAATAATTGGTGGTGCATCAAAACAAAAAAAATATTTAAGGACAAAATGTGCCAGAGAACATTGAGATCACCCTGCTCTAAAAACCATTGTTTAGCACATTCCGTCTGTTTTTATAAATGAGAGAGGTTTCAAACATAAATGCTACACATCTCAAGCGTCGTGTCTATTGCTTATGCACATAAGTCTAATGAGGTTACTCCTAAATGTAGGACAACATAGCGCAAAAGTTAAATAAATGCCGTTCACATCCACGAGAATGACACGGACAGATGGCCAGACGTACAGCTGGACAACTCAAAAACATCTTGCCTCCAGTCACAGCTGTCGCCTGTTCACACGAATATTTTATGAAGTAACATTAAAAAAACTAAATCTTGGTCTTGTGTTCTGAGAGGAGGCAGAAACAGATGTTAAGCTAGCATTATGGGGCAACGCTGTATTTTGAGACTTTTCCGTGACCATGGAGGAATAAAAGAGGTGATGTTAAACTCAGATGTATATAACAGAATCTCTTCAAATCAAGTGTCTAAAACAGAGTAATACCGAATAGTGCCTTGACACATAGCCTGCATTTAAAAACAGCCAGATAGATTGACAGCCAAAAAACTATGAAAATTGCAGTTATGACAGTGTGGTAGGGACTGACAGACAGGTAGATGTGAGGGAGCTGGGGAACTGTAGCAGTATTCACACATTAAGACCTGTGTGTGTGTGTTTGTGTGTGCTGCAGAGGACTGAGGAAGAGAGAACACAATGGAGAGCGGCTGATGGGAGCTACAAGTCTTTTTCTCTGTCTGTGTATATCAAAGCCTCCCCCAGAAGCAGCAGAACAATAACACGCACTTCTCGTTACAAACGCTAATACGTACACTCGCAATTATACACTCACGCTGTAGCACGAGCTCACGGCAAACAGAAATATACGCAGCGAACCCTTTTCCGAGCCCAGATCCTCCCAGGCACAAGCCCACGTACACACACAGCTACCCTCCTGTCAGTTGGCACAACCCATAAGCCGCTTTCCCCATTTCTCATCATGTTCGGTGTGACAACCCAGGAGAGCTAAAACATTACAGCGAAGGCAGAGAAAGGAGAAGACTGGCAGAGGAGAGATTTTTCATCAGATGTCTGGGAGGCCTGATGATAATGCTGCAGCTGCCACCTGTGTCATCGCACTGCACCCACTCTCCACTCAATGACACCGAGAAGATAGGACACAGATCCTCAGATAGAGAGAGATATCTACTGCCGAACATTTGGTCAAGATGTTTAACCTCAGTCGCTCCACTCCAAGGACACAGCTGGCCGGGCTCTTTTTCAGCTTTCCACCTGTTGACAGCAAATGGGTGGAATAACAGCGGCTCGCAGCTTATTATGGACATTAATTTCATTCACCTTGAACTATCAAACTGTGACAGTTGCCTCCAGGAGAAACCACGGGTCAGAAAGTATGCCCAGAGTGATTAGATGAAGGTCAATCACTCAGTGCATAAAAGAAGATGAAGGGCAATGGATGGAACAAGTGTGGTTCAAACAGCAGGGTTCAGTACTCCACTCAATACAAACGGGCCACAAGTGCTGTTCTAATGGGAGCTTGCTGCTTTCTTAAGGGCTGTTTCTACTGCAGTGGTCAGTACCAGTAAGTTTCCACTGGCAAAAGGGGTCTAAATAATCCCCAAAAAGCATATTATACAAGTTTGGGAACCCTTCGGCCTTTGGTTCCATCAGTTATTTGTTTTCCTAAAGGTGGAGCTAAACTGCAGTCTGTTGATTGATAGACAGCACAAATGTAAGCAGATTTTTTTAAATGAAGCATGTCTCGTTCTTGTTATAAATATACTTCAAGAGGAAAACATGCATAAAATTCACTTGAGATTATTAGCAGTAGCTGTTACTGTTTTTAGGCAGAGTTGGGGTTGTACGGCTCTTGCTTCAAATAACACATCGCCTTTACTGTCTGCATTACATTAAACACAAGCAGAACTGTTGTGACATTAAATAGTAAGTCTGTAAAATGTAGAACACTGGCACAGCTCTATGAATTTTCAGAAAGCTGGGAAAAAACAATGTTTACTGCAGCAACACAAGGGTAAACTTCCAGCCTCTCGCACTGCTTCACACCAGGATCTACTGTCGTCTTTGTGGAAATGAACGCACGTTTTTAAAGTCTGCTTCAAATACAAACAATATCTCATAGAAATACAACTTTTGTTACACTGTCAGCGGCCACAATGTTTGTTACCAGCAGAGACGTTTAAGACGGTAAGTTTGTAAGGAAGAACCTGCCTACTGAAAACCCAACCAAACAACTTTATAGGCTTTATAGGCTTTATATTAACATAGATCACTTACAGAAGTAGCTAAAAGTTAATTTAAAACCATCATATATTCATCTATTAATGTGAGTATGATATTGATATGTTTTCTTATCAAACGTATGGTTTTATATTAAATCTTTACTTTTTGATCTGTGTATTTTCTCACATCAAAGAACGGTATTGATGTCTCCCACAGGACTAAATTAAACCCACAATGATCCTGACATTTTCAATGCACATGCCCGGTGGAAACGTTCATCGACACAAAGCTGGAAGCTGCAAGTCTTTTTCTTTTTTTTTTTTTTTACAGTGCATAATGAACATTGTGGACTGTGATATCTAATCTTAATCAATGTGAATATAAACTTCAGAAGTGAGGAGAGATCACCCGCTGACAGATGATCTATGTCGACAGATGTCAGATATTAGAGCGGCTTGCTGCTTTACGTGAGGTTCGGTTGGGATCTGTGTCGATATTCCACTTAGTATGAGGAACAGATGAGATAGAGCATGTTTAATGCAGACAGTGCCTTGTGAGAGCTGCAATCAGCCCCAGAGACTCTTTTATAAAGCCAACACAAAATAAAGATGTCCATACATGAGCACAGCGTGTACAGAAGCATCCCTCTACACTCAGAGTACATGTTATTCAGTTTACAGAACATAATGCTGAGAAATGTTGACGACAGCCGAAGTTATATAAGTTGAAGAAAGATTGTAGCATCACCCAAAGCATGAATAAATAAAGGCATCCATCATTTTTAAGCAAAGATTGATGGTAGACTTGTGAAGCGGTGACACAATCTGGCATAAGCTGAACAGAACGGCACAGCTCCTGGAAACAATCCAGAGCAGCATCATATTTCCAAATGAGGCTGGGTAAAAGAAAATGAGTTTGCAAAAGTTATTTTGTTCTAATTACGTTTTAATGAACTATTTTTGTTCTGAATAATTGAATCTTTTCTCATATAAAAGCCACTGAGATCATTAGCCTACATTCTACATTGGTATTGTCAATGTTTCTGCGCTGCGTCCCATTTTTAGCTCCGTTATCAGCAGCGACTTTAAAAGCAGTATTTAAACCTGCGCCCAGTGCTTACCAGTGAGGGTGGCCACAGATCAGACACTGAGAGCATTATCTGCACAGAGCCAGCAGCTACAAATACAGACCGTCAGACCAAAAATAAACAACACATTCATCATTTTGGAATATCCAGAAATCATGAATTATCCAGAGTTTTCAGTCACATGGGTTTTTTTTCATTTGGGTTCCCTGGAGGTCAAAAGACACAGACAATGGATTCATTTTACTTTGATTTAAAAAAATGAATGTTTGGATCACCTGTAAAACACTGAGAGTGAGAGAGAAAGGAATGACATTGGGTAAATAACCCAAGCTGGAACTGATCCCAGGTCTCCCGAGTGTGTGGCGCCCGTAAAACACTAATTTAAACATATACTGTAAGTTTTGGTTACTTTAGATATGTCAGCTTCCATATTTCAGTCTGTAATGGACAAACTGTCTGATACCAGAGTGTATCAAGACCAAGACGAGTCCAAAACCAGCGTGAGATTCACTGTAGGAGTAGATACAAATACAAATACAAATACACACAGTCCAAGTTTTTGATTTGACTTTGATTTGAACTGGTTTCGAGCACTACATCACTAGGACAAAGACGTAAGCTGTTAACTAACATCCGCGTGTTTTACTGGAGATCACTTCAGAAAACAGAAAAGTGTCAGAGTTATTCAGTAGAAGATGTCATTCATATATCTCTACCTTGCATTTGCTTGCGTTTGATTAAATGTTCACTGTGCTTCTGTCATTAGACTTAGACTTTCAATGGCTATTTGTCTGAAGTTAATATATATTGTTAATATACAACTCACACATTATTCTCCCAATTAATTAATGCTACGAGACCCAGAGAGCGTATGATTTTATCAGCTAAGACAACTTTATTCTCAACTTATTATGACTTTTGTACAATTATATCCCAGTTTTATTCTGTTTTTACTCTTTTCTTTTTTGGAGAATGTGTCTCATAAGCAACATCATTTAGTGGGAAGAAAACAACCCTAAAAGCACCTTATATTTATACTTTTCAGGGACAGAGCTATATTTATATTTGTGTCAGACAGTGACAGTGAATCAATGATGCTCCCAATGTCCTGAAATAGGAAAATAACAACTACTCTCAAGTACTGTGATACCAAAATACTTTCAGACACTGCTCCAAAGAAAATGTTCTCTATGAAAACATTGGATGAACATGTGTGGACCTTTAAGGACATGACAAGGACAATGCTGTGCTACAGTCACACAGACCAGGGTTGTGTCCTCATCATTTAGTCCATAAATCTACATATACCCTCTGCAAATGAGCTAAAACATAATAAATTCTCCAAAAAGTACAACACCGTGACATTTTTGTGAGCCGGGTTTAAATAATATCCCTAACTCACTCAGATATGGAAACTGATTAAAGTCGGAGAAAGTTCCTCTGTGTAATACATAAAACAGTTTGTGACACAAGCTTTTGGAGTCCAGTCCGTCTGCTCTAACTTATTAAACATCTGGAGAGACGGCGGTAGAGAATAGAACAAAGAATGAGGCAACAGAGAAAAGACAATGCAAGACAGGAAAGAGAATTAATCCATATGCGTACAACGTGGCTTATGCAAGAGAAAGAATGGAGAGACAGAGTAAGAAAGGACAAAATTGATTGTATGATTAATTAAGCTTATTGTGGCTTTGAAAAGTGCTGAAGGGATAGACAGGACAAAGAAGAAGGACTACAGAGACACTGATAAATGTTTAGAGCAAGAAGCCGTAGAAGAACAATCATCTGCAAAAATCGTAAAGAAATAAGTCTGAGCAAAAAAGTTTCTAAAGGTTCATTAAAGCCAACCAAACTTATAAGGACACTGGCCGAAGTAACACTGAAATAATAACAAACCATTCGCAAAGGTCAGAGTATGAGGCCTGTCCAGACCCTGCAATTAAATATACTTATTTTTTTTATTTTTAAAGAGGCTCTGTGTAACTTTTAGCCAGTAGAGGGCGCAGACTTCAATTGTTTACAAGTAGAGACTATCCAAGTGGCACGTTTGGAAGAAAGCTATAAAAATTTGCTATGTTAAGGTTAAAATAGTTACAAAGAAAGACATCACAGAAAATCCACAGAGCCCTTAAACATAGCACTGCCTAATTGAACTTTTTACAGTAACAATATGTTATATGAAGATTTCCTGTAATGTCCTGTATTATCAGCTTCGTCATAGTGTATTTTCAGTCTGGGACATCCAACATTTGACATTGAGAAAAAAATAGTGAACCAACTAATTGACACAGACTTGATAAAACCCAGAAGTAAGCAGAGCTGTTTCTTTAACTGTATGTACTCCTGAACTTTGTATTTTGTTGGTTTTATATTGGTTACATGGTTAGAGATCTAAGATATTAGTACGGCTTCCTGCTTTACGAGATATTTGGGAGTCGATGAAGTCACAAGTGATGATCATTTGAGAAAACCATTAACACAGACTATGTATTTAGTGATGCTAAATGCTAATAGCGTGCCAATGAAAGCGTTCATGGACTACACAGTAGAGTAGGACTGTTCGTCTAGCTTCCCGTGGCCCAGATGTGGACCGTTCAAAGAAATGTTAAAAGAAAACCCAACTGTCTCCTTATCCACGGTTTAATATTCCCCACTTTCACTTTTCCTGAATCCTTTTACGTTAGTATTCGACACCTTAAATGTTGAAAAAGTGTGGTTTGTAGCTCATTATTTGTTTACGATGCAGATCCCCAAAATTTCTCAAGCAAAGTCTGTTGATTTATCTGCACAGACATAAACTCACTGCCCATTGCCCAGTCACTAATTAATTGGCTGTAACAGAGACTCTCCTTGCAGATGTTTATTTGGTGGAAGTTTCTAATCATTAATTATTATTAGCGTAGTAATGTAAAAGATGAATTTAGCCATTGGCTGCAATAGAAATGTAAATAAAAATGTAAATGTAGATTATTATTTATTCCTGTAAAGCCATTTGAGGTAACTACTGTTTTGTTAGTGGGCCATATAAATGAAATTGAACTGAATGCACACCGCGTCAGTCAGATGTTAAGTATTACATCTTTATAATATTCTCCTAAAGTAGTATTTAGAGCTAGTCTTTTGTGTCCCTGTCTTGAATTCTGCCTTCTATAGACTCAGAATAATGGTATAATATTATTATTATAACATATGTATGAATAGAATGTGTGTTTTCCTGTTTACAGTTGTGTCCTCACTGCACCTCCTAGGAGCGGATTATTCTTTTGTGTGTGTGTGTGTGTGTGTTTTGTTTGTATTAGTTTTTCCTAACACTGATGGAAGTTCTGGAGTGTTGTATTCAGCCTCATTTCCACTGAAGCCCGTACGGCGGTCGGTTCTGGTCTGGTTCTTTCGATTACCAAAAAGGGTCCAAAGTGTAAACAAAAGGTGTACCGTACCACTTTGGGGATGCCTCGGCTAGAGGTCCCAAGGGGGTCCGGCTTTGTGGTACGATTTGGAAAAGGTGGAGCTAAACAGTGCCATCAGCTGATTGGACGATAATTACTCCTCACTCAAGGGAAAACCAGGTTTGAAAGAAACAACAGAAAACATTAAATGTACTTTTTTTGATGACAAAGATAGCAATCAATAGCAGCAGCTGTTTCCAGTTTCATCGACGTACGGCTCACTCTTCATGAATTTAAACAGTGTATTAAACATCTTCACTGCATTAAACACCAGCAGAGCCTGTGCCTCAAATACTGAGTCCCTAAATTATAGGAAATTGGCGCAGCTCTATGAATTTAATGTTCAAAAAGCTGGGAATAAACCAGAAACAGTGTTGTAACTGGTAACAGTGTTTCCTACAGCAAAATACATACCTCCAGCCTCTCGCTGCTCCTCACCAGGATTTAATTTTATTTATATTAAATATTAACAATGCATCCAACTTTCAAAAAGTCTGCTTCAAATCAAATTTTTTATCTCAACTAGAGACACGACTTTTGTTGCACGCTGCTCTTCTGGACCCAGCAGAGTGGAAACAGTTACCCATACTGAACCGTCCCGTACTGACCCGACCCGACCCGTACCTCACAGGGGAATGAGGCTTTGTAAAGTCTGCAAAGCACTTTAAGAAAACACTGTTGTTGTGGTATTGGGCGTTACAAAATAAATGTCTTTTCTAGTACAATATTTGTTGATGCAATGGTTAAGCACATGTTTAAGTGTTACATTTCTCAGAGCTATTCCCAATATTTCACCAGTACGTTCCTTTTTCTGTTGGATATTATAGGAAAGGCTACAGTATGTGTGAGTGTGTTTGTGTGTGGGGCTGAGTAAACGGGCAAAGTTGCCTTCCTCCGAGGCGTAAACATGAGAAACCCTGACGATTTCAGATTCCATGTCGTCAATGAATATTCATTAGCAATATTTGTCACTGAAATATTCCATCTTTGTTTAGCGCGTTTGTGTGTGTGTGCGTGTCTTACTAGTTCGCCCGCGGGCCATCCGGAGTGTGCAAATTCCAAAAGAATGGCTCATCAATATTCATGCAAGTTTATGCTTTCATTAATGTTGCAGCAAATTGTCTCAGATCAAACTCACAGCTTGTATCTACGTCCACACTGGCGTCTCTCACACAGAGAAGGAAAGTGAGCGAGAAATAGAGAAAGCCATCAGAGGGGGATAGAGATGGAGAGAAGAAAGAGGGGGCGAGCACTGCTGCAGATGGTCCTATGTTTCACCAACATGAAACAGAGGCTGAGAAAATAGTTAAAATATCATACGGAAAGAAAGTGGGCGGTCAAGACAAGAAAGAGAAGAAGAATGCTACAGAGAGGAGAAGTTTTTGAGGTATGTGCCCTACTTTGGGTTGACTAATGAAGCCAAAGTGTCCTGGATCTGTCCTGAAACACCACGGGCCCAGTCGGACCACCCAGCGCAGAGTGAGCGCCTGTGTTTCCTCTGGCATGGGCGCAAGAGTGAGTGGGACGTCTTGATGTGAGTCTGACTGAGGCTTTTACCCCATGTGAGCCTCATTTATTATGCTCTCTGCTGTAAACTCAAGAGCTGTGTGTGTGATCTCTAGACCTGCCATGTGCTCAAAGAACCACCAGCCCTTTTAGGACCCATTTACGCACTACATTATCACGATGCAGATACAGACCGGGCCTCTCTTGTCTCTAATCTGCGTTTGATTCATTCAGATTGTGATTTAACATAGCTTTAAGACTGACGTGGATGAACCTCTGGTGGTCACTGACAGCAGCAGCCAATTGCAAAAGCGACAAATGACCGTGAGCGGGTAAGAAGTTATATTTGCAGCAAAGAGTTACAGATGAGAGGTGGTAGACAAGAGTAAAAAAAAAAGGAGGTTGGACGGTGGCAAACAAGGTTGCTGCTATATTATTTAGTCTAGCATACAGTCCATTTCTTGTCTACAGACCACCTTATTTCTCCATCAGGTTGCATCTTTTTAACATTGTCACAAAGGGTTTTTTACAGCTTCACGTACTTCTGAACAAGGCATGGGACGATAAACAGTTTCAAGATATGCCAGAATTTTAAGATAAAGCATTGCAACGGGTTGGAAAGTTGATTTTAACACCTGCCTTAAGGGACTGCATTTATCTATTTGGAATTACTGGAGCCTAATTGAATTTAATATCATGAAAAACCCAAACGTTTCACCACTTTGCCCTTTGCTTTCTCTTATTTCATTGTGTTTATAATAGCAGCTTATTCTTGCCTAGTTGATTGCACTATGGGAAGTTCTGTTTCAAGTGTTCAGTGCACAATAAGATGTCCCATTGATGACTGGACCTTAGCCCAGCTCCTCTGACTCAGTGGGATAGAAATGTTCCCTTCCTGCTGATATTAAATGGGCTTTTGTTATATTTTTATTTATGTGAATATAAGATGGACCATATGTGAATGTACTATGTATTTCTCTCTCCTTGGACTGGTTTGTGTTGTTCTTGTACAGTCTATAAAGCTCTTTAAGGCAGCTATTATTGTGATATAATGCTACACAATTCAAATTAAATTAAAAATGTTGGTAACAATGTTTGGAGAACAATGGAGAATAAAATTGTGATTCTGTTCCATTCAACATTTAAGAAACAACTCTAGTACTTTTTTTCCACAATCTGAAATACCAATATTTACAGAAAACAGTCTGTTTTCAGTAAATATTGGGTTGGACTGATGAATACTTCTGCCAATATCAATGACGCATAGAAGTACGTGGGCTGTGACAATTATAATTAAAAAGTTAGAGAGTATAAAATGGATGGATCTATTTTGGTAAAAGGAGCACAAAAGAGCCCTCAGTCATTTGGCTTGAGATCAACATGGCTTGAAAAACCAAAACACACATTTGCACCTCTGGACTACATTTTAAAGATCACGTTGTGTGAGTTACAAGCAGAGCTAAGTGTAAAATTATGCCTTGGGTGATACATTCACAATGCACAACGAAAATAGCAGGATCATCTAAACTTAAACACGCAAGAAGTGAAGACTGCGGGCCATGAAATCATCAGAGCTGCCAGCGACACAGTCAACTCTCATAACAGTATTTGTGTCCTTTAAATAAACAATCCCCAATGCCTTGACATGTTTCTGCATGTGTGTGGTTTTTCTCCCTAATCTTCAGTCTCTCGGCACTAATGCATGATTAAACATGTTCAAAGGGGAAGTCTATGAGTTAATGAGAGTCATGTAATTGGCTTTCATGTGCTACATGGGGATATGCGGCTCAGAAAAACACTGCACTATATACGATAAGTGAAAGAAAATGTCCTAATTTATAAAGTGTAGCAATGAGGAAAAACTTTAGCAAACAGAATCAAAAGCAAAACTAAGTCCATGTTCAGACTGCAAGCCTCAGTTAGGATCTAATTGTTTTCATAGCATTGAATACACTTTGGATTTCTTGTGGGACTGTTCTTTAATCCAAGCTTCATATCCAAAATAAAATCTACATACTACTTTGCATCTTTTGCCTAAGAAATGTACAACTGAGTAACACGCAGAGCTGGAAAAAATGTATTCAATTAATTCATTCACAACGTCAAGACTTGTCTATTGTGTAAAGCCTGCTGCCAACGCTCAGAGCAGCTTAGATAATGACCATGTGAACTCTGCAGATGCTAAAAACAACTAATCAGAGAAAGGTTGCTGTGTATGTAACCTCTGAGTGGCCTGAAGTGACCTGTACGTTACACTTGACTCCATCTTTAGAGCAGTGCATATTAAGTTTACTGTAAACATGAGCTTTAAAGTACAGCAGAACTAGCTCCAATTCCAGAGCTAAAGCCTGGGGGCACAGCGTCTTGTAATGCACAGTGTTGCTGCGTTGCTCCTATTGTTTTGTGTTGACTTTGAGCACGTAAAGAAGGAAATAGTCTTATCTCATAGGAATGGGTGTTTTTTTCCAGTTTGTGGTGTCATTATTGTGTCTATTTCTGTTCAGTCACAACACTTTTTACTTACTTTTGCTCATTTCATAAATGTTTGAGTAAATGAACAGCCCTGATTTATTTCATCCAGCATAAGACCTGTTTGGTACCAAAAACTTAAAAATGGTATCCTGCCATACTTATTAATAAAAAACAGAATTGCATTTTTTAGATCATAAAGCAAGGGAATACTTGATAAAAACTGTAAATATACCCCCTTGATCGCGAACCGTTTGCTCGATCATTAGTAGGAGACAGGTGTGATAACATTATATTTGATTAGCACACATTTAAACTAGTTTTTTTGTCAAAAGGTGATCTGTATCGCTCATTTTTAACTCAAACTGTGATGTCAGAAAGCAGCACTATATTTATTTTGCAGTGTAATTACAAGACAAGCCACATTCAGTAGAAATACTTTGCAGTTTCCATTAAAAAGTCTGCGTGTATGTAAAAACAACCAACATGTCTTTGCGTAAGTCTATGTAATGCGTGAACTGTATATCTGTCTATTATCTAGACTTGGATTGTTTTAAAAGGTTGTGTTTCCATTTCCTGCCTTTAGCTTCTCTCTCTGTGCTACATTAAACTCCCATGGCCTTATCCTTCTCAAAAAATAAGCTCAAAACTAATTGCTTTTTTAATAGCTTGTAACATGGGTTATTGTGTGGCTGCCTGTCCCATGTGTATCTGACTGTATGAGAGTGAACATGTGCTACTGAGTTATGCGATTACACTGGCATATTCCTTTAGTTTGAATGTTTCTTTTCTATTCTGCATCGACTTAAACACAGCATTACGCATTAACTTGACAAAATACATTTCAGGTTATTATGTAAAAATACCACCTACATTTCGTCATTGTTATAAATGAATATGGCAGCAGGACTTTAAGTACTTCTGGCAGGTTCGGATTTGAATAGGCTGGAGCTTTTTAATGCTTTTTGAAGGAGGCTGCATGGAGGAGCACATTTGTAGGTAAAAATAAAAGTGAGAGTGGGCTTTTAGAGGTCGATTTATGAGGGTTTTGTTCAACGCATAAAATAAACATCACCAAAAAATAATAGCTTTGTGTTTTTATTCTATAACTCAAATCGAATATTTTTTGGTGAAATCTGTAAGAACCCATTATAAGATGCTGGCTGTGTGTTACATAATGTATGAAAATGTATTGGTTTAGACTTGGCTTTATGTAATGCATTGTTTTAAAGCATTTCTCATTTATTTTTCAGATGTTCTCAAATGTAACTCTTGGGGGTGTCGGTGTACTCAACCGGGACAAAGACAGTAATAAGACGAAGAAGATTTTTTTTTGTTTCCTACAGCTCTTTGGGGCAAAATAAAAGTTGATATTTGCCATAAAGGACCTGCCGATATTCTCACAAGAGAGACGAGAACATTAAAAGCTTTTCAGCATCAGCAAATCAGAATATGGACGGGAAAACAATAAAAAGCAAGATGGTGAAATATGACATGGACTCACATAAAACAATTCACTATAAATGTTATGTAATGTAAAAAAAACAAAAAAAAAAACACAGGGTGAAGGAGTGTATATGTCTGCTTCCCTTTAAAGTACACAGCCTTTCATCTCAATATCACACAGTTGTACACTAACCAAGTCTATAAAAAGTATTTACCCCCTCTAGACTTTTTTCTACAGTTAGCTTGCAAATTAAAGCAGAGTAAAATCACAGCGGATACAATTAGTTTTGTAATGCTAATAACAACGCTTTTTTATGTGCAATGGAAACAAATTGATATTTAGTGAGAGTACAAATTTGAAAAACAACATAATATTTCTCTGACTCAATGTTTTGATCTAAGACTTTACAGCTCATGGTTTAAAACCGCTTCCATCCGATTAGAGCTGACACTTTGAGACATTGACACACATATTTATTCCTATGGGCTAATTAGAGCACCTATTGTTTCTCAAATATGGAGTATGTTATGAAGACAGTTCAGATATGAAGGTAGATATGTTACAAAAAGTGAAAGAAGATACACTTTTTTTTGCTTTTCATTTGAGAAAGTGAAGAAAGAGAGGAAACAGTGAGCATGACATTTAGCATATGGCCAGAGCCGGATTCGAACCCGAGTCCCTGTGAATATGTTTTAACTAAAAACAAAAAAAACACATGCTATTTTTGTGCAGCGGTGACAGTGATGGAGCAAGTTTCTTTCCAAAGCTGCATTATGATAAATTGCAAAGACCATTATTCACTCTCTATAAGTACTGCTTTTCTAATATAAGAGCATAAGCTATGAACAGTTTGAATAGACTTATAAGGAGTGATTACACCCTTCCATTAGTGGCTCCATAAGCCTGTCGGTAAAGTGGTTCATGAGAAAGGAGCACAATGCAACAGAACAAAAATCAAAGAATACATTAACATAGAAACGTATGATTTAGAGTGATAACTATAACCTAAGCTAATTACTTAATGACTTAGTTTCCCCACTACACTGGTACAATTAGCCTTTCAGACGTACTGCTACATTTTTGGGTTATTCATGAATAAATGAGGGCACTCACTACAACACACGGTTCTGACAAATTTATTCACGTAGGATTCATGACAATTTCGTGGTATAGTATTGTGATAACTTATAACTTTGACTTTTAGCATGTAGCCTTTAGCTTATGTAGCGCTAATTGTCCTGATTTAAAAAACTCCTTAATGCTGAGCCAGTTTATATAGTAATAATTATTAAATAAAAAAAGAAATTAATGAAAACATCAATAAAATATAATTTAAAAAAACAAATAAATGTAGTTTTATTGTTTATGCAAAATTAGCCATATTTGGTGGCTAATGCAAATTTGTCTAGTGTAAGTGTATTTCAGTCAAATGCTATCTGTGGGTCTGTAGTGATTGCAATAAATGTCTTAAAAGCTCATTTGAGAGGTTATAATCACCGAGCAGAAGTTCCTCACACTGCAGTCTACAAGCTTTTACTTTTTGCAGCACATCTACCTTTAAAAACAACTCCAACACACAGTAAATGTTCATGTACAGAGTGAGTGTAGTTTAAGCCAGTAACAGTTCATGTGAAAATCAATTCAACCACAGTACACATGAACTGACACAGCTGTACGGCAGCTCGGAGCCTTCAGTGTGCTACAAAAGACTACTATGATCCGCCATCAGAATAAACAAATACTATACGCCAATAGCAATACTTCAAAAGCAAAGTAAACATGCTAAAAGTGAAGCAGAGACTGAACAAGCAACGGCTTTAGGGTGCTATGCATATTTAACTCACTACACTGCTCTCTGCACTTTTTCTCCTTTGGGATGTTTTATAATTTTCCTGTTTGCTTGTTCTCAGAGAAAGCCAATAGCAATCTGGTAGCACATATAGAAATAACTTTTGCTTTTTAGTTAGTATGCACCCCTAGTGTACTGCATGACATTAACAAAACAAAATTATTGACAAATGTATCTGTCCATCAGTCTAAGGATGTGAAATTCAGCCGGTGCCTTTGAGCGAGTGCTACAGGAAGTGTTTCAGAGCCTTCAGGATAAATGCCCTGGAGACTTTTACCAGCAGTGCAATTTTGATCCAAAGGGACTCCTCTTTCTGTTCGTTTGAAGCCTATGGCAACTATGAGCTTTTTGGTCTATGTCCCAATTCTTAAGCTCCTTCTAAATATACAGTGTCTGTTTTTTTTTAAAAGTATGTGCCCTAAATTGTTATCACAGCTTCATTTACTCATTTTGGGAGGAACATCTGATCATGTGCCAGGCTTAGAGTTGCATTTTTTCACTGAAAAATGAAAGATTTCAATCATTTTTTTCCCCTGACTGCATTTCAGATGTGTTTACTGCCAACAAAAGCAAAGCAGTGTGTTACTCTCACAGTGAAAATAAAGGTGATCACATTGGACGCCTTTCAGTTTTAGCCTCTCTTTTATCAAATACCAAGTCTACTATAATAATTACAGCACATAAAATCTTTAAAGGTGCAAAAACACTGTTAATTTGAAGCACATGGCTAATCTGAATAAACTAATGAGCTAAGGATACATCACACAGACACTACTGTTTACTTTTATGTCCAGGCATTTCACAAAAACAAAGCATTATAGTCATGTCAAATCAAGTCAATTGTTATTATTTGACTTATTATTATTTCTATAGCTGATTAAATACAATCTTCGTCAAATAAAGTGCTGTACAAGCCACATAAAAATACACCTCTCAGTACACTTAAACGATAAAATAATAAAAACAGATCAACAAAAAAAATAAACAATAAAAGCTAAGTTAAAAAACAGAAAAAGAAGGTTTTTTTGCAAAGTGCTTGAGTGGACTAATATAACTAATAATATTATATGACTTTTAGCATCTGCAGAGCCACCCCTGCTATTTCCCAGCTGCTCTGGGACTGCAGCTGCTTTAGTCTTCACACAATGGACAGTTCTGTTTGTGCTTGTTTCTGTTTCAGTTTCTGCTCAAGTGAGGCCTAAGGCTATGTATTCACTACATTTGTTAAAATAAACATGCCTTATTATTACATGTTAGAGCTAAACAGATATTCATAAAGCCCACTCAGCCTTATTGTAATACACAGATATAAACCATGGTTATCTCTTGTTGTGCTGTGGGCTGTATTATCAGAGCAAGGATAATACAGGCCTCTATCTTTTGCCAAAACACACGGGAAAAAAAAGGGAAGGATGTATCACACAGGTTTATGAAACTGGCAACAGTCAGTATAATCAAGAATTCATAGTGTACTCTTTAAATGAGAGTAAACACTTGCCAAGAAAGTTTCAAAGTGGTCCACACCATACTGTAACTTATATGAGATGTGGCTATTAAAATTATATTTGCTACTAACCTTAAAATAATCCAAATGTATTTTTTTATGTAAATGAGTGATTTTACAATTTTATTTTTTTATATCTTATATCAACATGTGTCTGATTAAGGCTGGACAGTACGGCTACACATTTTCTATTTTTATTTTTTACATTTTTCACACAATTTATGATTTTAATTGCTTTTTTCTTATACATAATTTATCTTATACATAATGCAAATGTATTTTTATTTGAGAGATGCAGTTTTATTTATTTATTTATTTTTACGGATTAGGGCAGGGCAATATGGCTAAAAAAATGTATTTATTTGACTTTTATTTGACGGTGGCTATTAATATCTATAAAACAAAATATTAGCAAACGTTAGATTAGGGCTGGGTTTGGCAATGTGGCAAAAAGATACCATTTTTTTCCACTAACATCACTTATTTCGGCATATTTCTTTCTTTCTTTGGCTAATTTAATATGGCTGTGATACTTAGGGCTGATGTTAGGTCTAATTTTACGATGTTATTGTTCCTAATGGATGTTTTTGCTCCCAGTGTAATGGCTTTTGGCTCCACTGTTCTACAAAATATGAAACCTGAAAATCATTTAAATCACATTGCCAGCTTCTTGACACAAAACAGGGAAGCTTACCCCACTTTTAGAGACAAAGCGGAGATAATCCATTGAGTAACTGTGAGTAAAGGTGCACACTTCCCTCTTTTGTGGACTGTATCTTGTAGAAATTACATTATAAGTAAATGCATATGTAAAATAATTGAGAAGTAACAGGAATGTGTAAGTTTGCAGCAGCTTTTATCTCCTTTAATCTGTTAAAAACAACACACAATATGACCCAGATATGACAGTAAAGTGAATAGATGCTGTTAATATTTGTTTACGAGTGAGATTATTCAAAGGATAAACCGCCTGTTCCTTCAGATTACACCAGTCTTTACTGATTTAAATGTCCATGAATCATTATATTTAGACAGGGTTATCACTGGAACATCAAGGTTCACGTAAACACATCTTGTATCAGCAATAAACACTTAGAAAAGTAAGTCAAAGATGAGACTAATCACTCTCTATTTTCCTCATCAAGCTGCTCACTTGAATAAAAGACAGCTGTATGAAAGAAAGGACATTTTACATCACCTCTTAAAATATAAAATGTTATCACACAGTTTTCTGACTCCCCGCAGTAATAACATTATTCTGTTGTAAAATAAATGGGAAAAACACACAATGCATCTTTAATTAGAAAATCTAACAATCTACCTTTACTGTGAGCTGATTAATGAAATTGAAAAGTGACAATAATAGCAGGCAATAAAGCTCTAAAAGGGCACTTATCCCAGAGTCCGGGTTTTTAAACAGACTCTCACAGAGGATCTGACCTTTTGCAATCATTTTTCATCAGCCCAGGAACACACACACACACACACACACACACACACACAGAAAAAAACTCATTAAAGCTGCTGTATTTTTAGTTTAAATAAATTAATAAATGACTGAAAAGGCAATTCTGAGCAAAAAGCCAGAGCTGGTTTGTTGTTGAACACAGCTGTGTGTAATGGCTGAGTCATACAAACAACATCAGGGCAACACGCTCATGACTGAATAGATATCATTATGTGGTCGACAGTGATGCCTCGGAACAAAAGCTGCATAGATTACCTCATCCTCATCAGGACAAAGGTAAACCAGGCTCCCGCTGCTCGTCTAACACTGTATAACTCTCAAATCTGACATAGGGCTGGTCAATAAATCAAAATAATTGAATTAATTTAAATTCATTTTAAAAAAAGTGAACAATGATGCCTACTAAGAGAGTAATAATCACTAGAGAAAGGAGTCTGTGTTCAGTGAAGTAGCAGGAAATGTATAAAAAGGAAGAGCATGTACACAGTTGATTTATGCAAATTAGCTACGTGTATGTGTGTTTAAGTATTTGTTTTACATAACTTTATGTTGCCTGTAGATTATCTAAGAGCTGGTCTATTGAGACAGAGGAAGGAAAGAGATAAAACTATAAGGTATCCAGCCTGAACAGCTTTATTTTCACTGTGAGGGTAATGCATACAGTTGCAGCTCTGCTAATGTTGTTTTTTTTAGCATTGACCAGAAAATTAAGGAATTGCTTTTCAAGGCCAGACAACAAGGGATAATGATAAAAAATGTACATCATAAAAAAATGTGGAGAAAAAATAGATTTCTACATTTTTAGCTATACTCCACAGCCTTACTTACTCTACGTCAAAAGCCTGTTCTTCTTTGTCTGTGAGCCAATGAAAAAAAAGCATTCCAAACAAAAAAAATTTTGAATTATCTTTTAGGTCAGTAGCAAGCGGAAAAAAAAGAGTAAAAATTAAAATAAATTAAATTGCATTAAAAAGCAAACACTGGAAGCAAAGAAGAGCAGCAAAATAAAAATAAAAATCAATGAAAATAATTAAAAATCAAATAAAATCATAAAAAAGGATCTTATTATTCAGCCATATTGCCAAGCCCAGCCCTAATCTGATGTATTGCTGATATTTTTGACATTAATAGCCTCATAATAATAATAATAATAATATATATGGTGTGGACCACTTTGAAACTAATTTAAAAACTTGTATTTTTCTTGGCAGATGTTTACTCTCATTTAAAGAGTACACTATGAATTCTTGATTATACTGACTGTTGCCAGTTTCATAAACCTGTGTGATCCATCTTTCCCTTTTTTTTCCGTGTGTTTTGGCAAAAGATAGAGGCCTGTATTATCCTTGCACTGATAATACAGCCCACAGCACAACAAGAGATAACCATGGTTTATATCTGTGTATTACAATAAGGCTGAGTGGGCTTTATGAATATCTTTTTTAGCTCTAGAATATAATAAGTAATGTTTGTTTTGCCATAGAAGTGGGCGACTCAAAATGTCAAATGCTGGTCTATACTTAATAGGTGTCCGTAGGTTTTTTTTTAGGTAACCACTTTATACAATTCTCAGCTTCCCATTTCAGCCGTTAGAAAAATAGTTTGTGGGTATAATTATCTCCCTTTGCAGACTGCATGGCATATTTGCATATTACAAATCCAAGTTTCAACTCAAAGATGTCGGAGTGATTAAGAGCCTCATCCAGCACATTTTTGGCTGTTGTGCTTTATGTCGTACAGATCTGTTCAATCTGACTCACTCTCTCTCTCTGCGTGCTTGTGTATTAATATATGCGTTTATATAATTCAACAAAAAATGCCGCAGAACAAAAGGACAAAGGGCAAAGTCTGTGTTTTACCGCAGCGTTTCCTTCTGTATCTGCATCTGGACTGGTGGTGTAGTTTGTGAACAAGCTGCACCAAAGGTTTACATTAAAGCATCCATCCTCCACAGACTGATGGAGAGAGTTCAAAAGGGGAAGAAAAATCCACAACAACCTATTTATAGATTTATACGGGTGTGTATTTAGATCTGTCTGTAGCGCTTCTGTCATTTTAATAATTAACCCGACCCCACAATGCTTCTGAATTCATCATGTATCACAGAAACATTTGAAATTCACGTCAGGTTGGATGGATTTCCTGTCGTGAAGGCCTTTAGTTGAAATACATACATCATGTTTGGCTGCACATGTGCAATCAAATAAATGTCTGCTTGTGCGGTCGGCTGCTTTGGCCAATTTATAAAGCGACGTTCAGCATCCTCTGTAACAAATACATCTATTACATTGCACTTTTCTTTCTGTTTTCCTTTCTTCTTCTGCTTTCACTTATGCCATTTGCCTTTCAAGTCCTATACTTTTAAAACACGTCATTTACTATATGAAGAAAGTGTGTGGGTGAGTGACTGAGGTGACGGTGAAATGAATCAGATAGACGGATACGTTTAAAGTTCATAAGCACATATTTGGTCAAATTAAACACTGAATTAAATCGAAGTTGGCTTAAATTTTACAGTTCACTTTCAAACGACTGCCACATAAACGTCACTGTCAACTCTGTGACCAATAAGTCTTGTTAATTCATTACTTACGTTAACAGACGAGTTAAAAAGTAGTGTGTATCAGCCATTTGTAGCTGCTTGGACTGGTTTAAATTCTGCAGACGAAAGCATTAAAGCCCTTTAAGCTCTTGCTCCAATCCCAAAGAAAATCCAATCTTGTTTGGCTAAACTTCCATCAAGGTTTCTAGCCTTGATCCACCTTGGACTTTAAAATGACACCTGATTAGGTTTAACGTAAATACAACATAATGGAGTCATATTGGGGTTTTTTAAGTTGCTGAATGTCTATACAGACCCCTGGGCAAACCGGTAAACAAGAATGGAAGTGGAAAATGTCACTGATTGAATGTCACAGTTAAGGTTTGGCCAAAAAATAACCCACGATTGGACAGTCGATGTGTTGTCCTCACACTGCTTTAATAAGACCAGTGACCTATTACTATTTAGCTATTTAACAAACAGTCTGATGATTTTTTTGAAAAGCATACAACAATATATACAACATGTTGCTATGAAATCCACATCCAAGAAACTGAGATTAGTTTTGCTTCAAAACTCTAAAAACTCTAGTCTAGACTGAATCATTTCCCGTAAGCCATGTTCTCCTAAACTCTGAAGTACTCAGAAGAAGTATTGTAGTACTTGAGACCGGTCTTAGCTTTGGGACCGGATTGAAGACTACTTTTTAAAAGGTCTTGGTCTTGTCACAAGTCTCAGTCTCAGATGTCAAGACCATCCAAGACCAGAAATGGCAGATTTGTCTGTTCTTGGGACTCAATGAAAATAATTTTAATTTCAATTAAAAAACTTGCAAATTCTTCACCAAACACTAAACTCCATGAGTTTTGACTCAAAAAACTGGACTTGGAGTGTTTAAATTGTTTAACTATTGCCTTGTATCCCAAGTGTTTAATACACTGGACTAGACACAAGCCAAACTAGACTCGGTCTTGGTCAAGACTTGATAGATAAAAGTCTTGGTCTCAATCAATGCAGTCTTGACTAACTTAGAAGAAGGGCCGGGAGAGATATCAGATTAATTTGATTAATTCAAAGTTTTAATTTTGATCAGTCAAAGAGAGCCATTTTGCAAAATTAAAACTTAACTGAAAAAACATTTCTCAAACCGCTGCGCTGTACACTGTGTTCTGTTACTAGAGCAGCTCAAATAAAGTCCATAATGACTCTGCAGACGCTTAAGACACTTATAATCACCAGAGAAAGGAGTCTAGAAGAACTAAGGATAAACAGGAACAGATTAGCGCCTGTAGTGCACGGCATACTTTGATTTATGCTAATGATCCACGTGCTTCAAGGCACTTTTTATGTCATTTAACAATATGTTGTGTGTTGTGTAAATTAAATTAGTCTCGGTCTATTTAGAGAGAGAGCGATCAGACTAAAAAAACATATTTAACAAGACTGCTTCATGTTCACTGTGAAGGTAACTGTGAAGGTAACGCTCACTGCTGCCGTTTTGCTTTTGTTGTTTTGTGTTGGCATTATCCATATCCCCAGCAACTTAGAAGGTCACTTAATCATTTTTATTCAGCGATTAAATAAACATTATCGCTCTGTAAATGCATAATCAGACTCAAGGTTTAATAGATCAAGGATTCACAACAGGTATTACATATATCGCTGCTCACCTCTGACACTGTCATCCCTGCGCTGTGCCTTTCTTTCCTTCACATCCATCCATCCATCACCCGGCCGGCCTGCCCAGGTCATTACCCTGTGTGATGAGGGTTTTGTTGCTCTAATTAGTCTAATTATGGCTGTCAGTTATAAGCGGGGCCTCTGCGGGACCTCCTGATCCTGCTGTGACTCGATCTGACCTTGGCCACTGAATGTGTGGAGCTATGTGTTCATGGCCGACCTCAAAACTGCATAAACCCCATTAGCCGCCACTGTTTTTGTTCTTTATTTTTAATTGACTTAAGCCACACTCACTGCTCTGGCCAAATTAAGAGTTTCCATTTCACTTGCTTGAATTCTTCTTCTATTTTTAACATTTACCTCTTCCTCACCTCGGATTAAACTCATGCACCCATTTCCACCGCGAAAAATGGCCCAATTTCTGCAGCTTTCTCCTTGTTTCGTGTTTACACCTCTTCTCTCCCAGGCATCTTTCTGCTTTAATGAAGCAGATGTCCCTTCATTAATAACGACCAGGTCTAGCTCAGTATTGTGTGTGTGAGCAGAACACTGAGGACTTCATCACTAACCCATACCCCTCTGTATTACCTCAAGGCATGCACTCAAACTGTGGCTCAGCTTTCATTGCCCTAATTGTACTCAGATGGTGGAGCTTCTTAAAAAAAATACTTAGGAATGGGACGGTTATCAGTTTCAACGTATTCTGTCGTTTTAATATGTTGATTACAATATTAAATCCACTATATTTAATCAAATTGCATTGAGGAAACAAACTCCTTTATTGTCCTTTCTTTTAAATCACTTGTTGATGTTGCCAAATGAATAGTGCATTTAGCCTTTTTAAATCTTACTTTTATTACAAACCAAATATTTGCTTGATGTGTCCCATTTAACTGGAAATTTAAAGCAAGCTGTACTATTTTTCCTGCCTACAGAATCTCATACTGTCCTATTCACTGTCCTGATCCATCTTTATTGTAAATCTGAACTGTAGAATGATAATTATCTCTTTGCACAATATTATTATTATTATAGAAATTGGGGATATTTGTCTTGGGCACATGAAGCTGCATCCCATCAGTCACAACAACACAAAAAGGACATGAAAACATAAAAAACACAGATTAAAAAGCATGTTTTAGATACAAATGTCAATAAATATAACTAAGTGCTCAATATAAAGTAGATCTTAAATGCTTGTTGTAAGTAAATAAAGTGCTCCTGCTTGAGAGTCACCGGTTATGTCTGTACTAATATGTTTTCAATGTGTCATCTCCTCATTAAGAATTGTCATTGTTAAAGAATGTAAAAAGTATATATAATAATAATAATAATAATAGTGCATTAGTGTAGATTACATTCAGACTTCTGTATTCTGATTTACACTTGTCAAAAGTCTTTGTTTATGTTTGTCCTGTTATAAAACAAATTAAAATCTGTTTAAAGTCTTTTCTGAAGTGTCTGAAAAGGTAAAAATACAGAAAAAGTTATGGTTTTGAAATGAAAACCTGTTAAAGAGACATAGTATTACTGTGTCTGTGTTTCTAAAAGTATGTAAATGCCTAAAAAAAGTTGAAGTAATCCTCCAAAATGAGCATATTCAGCTATTTTTTAGATGAATATTAAATGAAAAGCGTGAAAACATGTCACTTGCAGGGTTTAACACAAAGACTAGGAGTGGAATAAATAAGTAAATATAGCGAGTACCTGCGGCTGGAGCACAGCGTGAATCTCTCCTGCCCGGGAAAGTCTAAAGGAAGCGCTGGTTAGTTTCAAGGAGAGTTTAAGTAGCTTCCTGTTGTGCTCTAAGGAAAATCTCATGTCTTTTTCCCTGAAGATTCCCACATGCTGAGACACACCAGATGTTCCTGTTCTTTTTTCACGGCCAATAACAAAATATATACCAAAAGAATACACACAGAGCCAGGCAAAAGCAAATACTGTGCATCGAATGACAACTTTTTATAGATTTGATCACAAACCATTCAATGACAGATTCAGTAATCCAGTTCAGATGTTGATTTTACCTTTTCAACTCCAAAGTAAAGCAGTAAAAGTATCAGTCAATGTGAAATAAAAACTTCTAAATGAACTTCCTTCGAGCCAGTTTCCTGAATGGGGATGTATTATTACCAGGAGACCAATCAGAACAGCGCCAAACCGATTACACCAATAATCACAGCAGTTTCACTTCATTAGACCATTTGCCCAACATTGTTCTGGCTCTTCACCGGCCGATTTAAAGACAAAACCAACTCAATAGTGTACTTTCCTCCAAAACACTGTAATGAGCAAAGAGGACTGTATTATCTGCCGAAGCAAATTGTTAAACAGAGTCTTTTAGCTGATCTTAAAGAAAAAAAAGAAAGAATAAACTCTCCAATAGAGTAATAAATATAGTATTCATGAAGCTGGCATTTGCAAAATGTTGCCTTATACAACAGCCACATCATGACCTTTATATTGCAGCTCCACTAACAGTGTGATTCTTCATTAAAAACAAAGCACCTCCAGCCCAAAGACTGTCAAATACACATCACAAAAGGTAAAGAAAAGTATGAATCGCAAGGAACAAAAACCTAAACAGGAATAGGGCAGTGTCTTTTAAAATCAACCTAATAATGAAAGAGTACCTTAAGAGTAGACTTCAGTGAGTGTCCCAATAAACCCTGGAAACAAATGACTCCAAAAATACGAAAAGGCCAATCTCAAAAACTACTGAGTGTTTGGTGAGACCACATAAGGATTATTCCCAAAGGACAAGCTTAAACTTCAGATTGTACGAGAACTGTCTGTACTTTCTGTAGTTTTTAATTATAATGCACTTTTTAATACAAATAATTCTGGAGAGACTGGACTGGTTGTGACTGGATCCCTCCGTCTGTGCTTCATAATCTTGCCCAACATCTTGATCTTTTATATATATATAATTGTGCATGATTGTGTATTGTTTTAAACTGTGATGACTTCATGTTTTACTGTCACAAACATTAAAAACAAACCATTGCAGTTACTCACAATCACATATCCACCAGCCCTTTTAACACTTTGTCTGAAGACTAAAAATAATGTCCATTGATTTACTTTTTCATTAAAACCCTGAGTATATCGTTTGCTAAAATCCTTAAAATGAGACGATAACAACCTGAGCCGATGTGCTTTACTCCAGCTTTCTCCCACCGTCCAAAGAGAAGCTAGTGAAATAAAACTGTTCCTTGTGAATAAATCTGAGTGTGACTGGTTCTGTGTTTGTGTATCTCCCTAAACTGACTGACTATAGACCGAGGTGTGTCCTATCTCAAGCCAAAAGCAGATTCAATAGTCCCTAGGCACCTGTGACTCCTGAACTGAAAAGAGGTTGATTACAAAAGGCTCTATGCACCATTTAAATCAACGACAAACACAAAAGAGTTGGTCTGATACATTACGTAAGTGTCTACTATGGTTGAGATATTCAGACCGCTCCATTAGGCATTCAGTGTTATTATACTAAATAATCAATACCAAGATTTCCATTTTCCATTTCTTCTGAAACTATTCTTTCTCATATTACAGGAGGCCAGCATCATTATCTCGATTAATAAACGGTATCATCCGATACTCAGATACTGTATAAAGCCCGCTTGATGTCCACGGCGCAGCTCAACAACACATTATGATTTTGATGCGATGACAAATTAGAACTGAAATAAGATATGACACCCGTCTCTGCCAACAGGCCAATGTAATCACAGCTATGCAAATCACCTGCCATCAGTCAAAACGGCCAACCTGTGGATTCGCTCTGTGGGAAGTTAAGACATGCAAATCGCTGCTGGAAAAACAAATTGGTCATTATAAATCAAATAGAAATCATATATTATCAACCCTGCACCATTAATGTTAATTAGGAACGAGTAGTCAGTGATGAATGTTGATTATGACGAGTACTTTAAGTAAATCAAATGTGACATAATCAAATGACCACAGTATCATTTTCACACAGAAGCAATCAGATTTGTCCCTTACAAGCAGGAATTGAGACTTTTTACCGTTAGAGTTATGCATTACCCACATAAATCAGCGCTGGAGCCAATGAATACTGAAAATAGTTTGTCTTCGCAGACTAAAGTGGCTGTCTGAGCGTAATCAATCACCGCTCTTTTTTATTTATCCTCCACAAGTGATTAGACTGTACAGATGTAATTTAACTTGGCTTTTTTCCAGGGGAAAGCGTGACGAAGGAGAGAGGAGTGCTGCAGAGACTTAAAGCAGAGAAGTCTTGGCAGGGATGTGAGAGCCACTCGAGACCTACGGAGAATGAAATCGCTTTGAAACGCACCCGTGAGGTCACATTTACCATAGCGTGAGTAAATCAAATGTTAGGCTTGACTTGATTGGAGAGAGAAGCTGGATAAGTAATGAATGGTTAGATAAAAGATGGATAGATGGCAGATGGTACATACTTGCAAACCTGGGCCAGTTTGTGAGCTTATCCCTAGAGGGCAAATCGGCCATTACACATCCACCGGCCCGCCAGAATGGATCAATAAATTACCAAGAATGAATTGCCAAAATTTAACAGCAAATCATTACATTGGTTTTATTCATCGATTCATTAAAGTCTATTTTTAAAAATGCCCCGACAGAGCGATTGTTTATTGTGACCCAGGTTTGTAAGATGGCCCGACACAGAGGTGCATACTGTACCTGTTTGACCGGGCTGTCACACCATGCTGCTTACTGCGTCGCCGACAAACGGGAGACATGCAACGGACACATGAGAAGACACAAGAGAGACAGCTTAGTGACATGAGATGAGCATGAACACGCTAAACACATACACGATGGGGATAAGCAGATGGGACACACATCAAAGAGCTTAAATGTGTAAATACAGCTGTGGTAAAAGGGAACAGAGCAGACTGGAGAGAACATGGAAACATATGGAGATGACATGGCCGGGGATTGAAATCATGAAATCTAATCAGGAGGAAGTGGTTCTCCTCGGGATGCGTAACATTCGAGCTACTTAAATCTAGGGAAAATCTCGTCTAGTGAAGATGGATACTGACTTCACTTCATATTTATTCACTAAAAATAAACGCTGTAATTCTATAAGTCTATAATTGGCAGCTGTGTGTGAGTGTGTGTGGTTTTTTTTACAGTAAAAAAAGAAACAACAAAAAAACATGGGGACATTAACAGACATTACAGTATTTAGACACTGCAATTGTAAATCTTTTTTTTTTTGGCAGCAAAATGCAAAAGAAAAAATCAACGTACCATATTTTTGGGTTCGGTGCATTTTTGTAAATTTATTCATTACTATAAATTTAAATACAAATCTTAATGATACAGCGATTACTGATATGTGATATTATGGAAGTTTCATATTGATTTTACTAAATGTTTCATTGAATTGTAATATTTATTTTCAACATGTTGTATCCAAGAATAATAAAAATTCTAAGTAACTATATATTTAATGTAATTCAGTGTATTTTGGGAAAAAAAAGTATTGGAGCTGCAAAAATACATTGCAAATTTGAGATTATTGTAAAGCCAACGGTATAAACTGCTTGTATCACAATAATATTATGTTCTTCCTTTCCCTTTAAGTTTAATAGTTCAAACAGAGCCTTAAATCAAACTGTAACCAAATAAAAAGTTCAGAAAGTCTATAAACTTGAATTAGTCTTTGTTTAGTTTTGATTTAGACTTAACCATAAAGTAAATTAATTAGCTTCAGTAGCTCAGCTGCACACAAACACAATAATATAAAGCAGAAAACATTTGATTTACAATGAAAATATAAGAAAATATACACTGTTTAAATAAGGAATAGTGAGTAAGGTCCATCAAACAGGAGATGCCATGAATGTGTTACATAAAGTTGGGTTATTATAAAGTGATAAATAATGACTTATACTGATGACAATGGCAGCAGAGCTTAGTTATGAAGTTACTCCAGATCCTTGTTTTCCTTTATACATTTGAATTCAATTGAAGTTTTACTGTGATAAGGAGCATTTATTTTACGACGAGAGAGAACTCTAAATCCGCTGCATAATGCCTGTCTGTGCTGTACGATGCAAGCAACAGAAAAAGCACACATGTTTTTAAATAGCTCAAATCCAATTTTAGCAACAGTAAAATCCCATATTCCTCGACAGAGAAAAAGTATGTCATCATCCACAAACCCGGCAAACGCAGAGCCATATCCTTCGAAAACACGCATACAATGTCAGCACATGAAATAGGCATCGGTGGCAGTGGGACAGAAAAAACCACAGAAAGTAACAGTCAGGACTGAAAAGGGAGCAGCCTCGAAAGACGGCAGCTCTTGGAAGAGGACGCCAGCTCAGTGGGAGGTCTGGAAAAGGGACAGAGGAGAATGGAGGCAGATGAGAGGAGGATCAAAGAGCGGTATGGCAGGATGAAAAGTGGAAACGCCACTTCAATTTCCTCGAGGAAGACTCAGGCATATGTATAGGTGATGAGAGTAACCTCAGCTGAGTAGGTAATGCTTCCAGGAACCACTCTTATCAAAAATAAGGAGGATATGTATAGTCTGTTGACATGAAGTATTAATGGTTCTGGTGCATCTAATATTTATCAACAAAAGCATGTAATAGTAATAATAAAGTAATAATAAAACCTTTTTTTTTTTTTTTTTTTTTTGCAAACTGGAACCACTTTCTACTTTTTTCAACTTTGGTCTCAAATAATTATTCACAATATTTTCAAATGTGTATAACTACAGAAGCAGATAGATTCCCAAAACAAAGCTGGAAAACTTATCCCAAAAAGCAGGTATTGCCTTAAAACTAACTTAAGTTCTCTATAATAAAAACCTAAAATCTTAAGGTTTTATTACAGCTCATTCCTAATACAATGTGTTATTAGGTGATTATTAAACAGTTTTTTCTTAAATGCAAGAGAAAGAAAAATCAGGTAATGCCCGTTAAAGTTAGTCTCTGGAAGAAACATATCGAAGAATATGTCAGGACTTTCATCCATGTATCTATGTGCTATCTCATCTAAACAGAGTGCTCATTTGCTCCTAGTCAATACATAACATCAGTGCCAACCCACTACTTTTGAAAATATCAGCAAAACTGTAAGTAATAACAGTAATGCATATTGTTAGAAAGCTGACTGGTGCTTAAAATGTCATGTTATCCATATTTTGTACAGTGTGTGTGTGAGGTTATTAGTGAAATGAGCCTGAATACTTCTACAATAAGCATTATTTATCAAGTATTGAGTGCTTCAGGGGAATGTTTCACCTTTAGAAGTGATAAATATGTGGTTCTCAGTTGGAGCAAAATAAGTTGCTGACAAAAAAAGAATGAGGAGTGAGTGAAGAAGTGAGGCAAAGAGAAGGGAGGCCTCTTGACACTCGAGTTTAAATGTTAATCTGGTCTCGACCTTTTAGAACATTCCTAAAGGGGCCGAGAGGCACGAGTGTGTACAAACACATCCGCACTTTTGGCCTGCTGCCGTCAGTCAAAGTCTGCCTCTCTAATTATATCAACCTGCCACTCAAATAAAAAGTCTGGGACCGAGTACGTGAGGTATACGAGATGAAAAATGTGAGGAGAGCAGATGGTCCGGGAAAATGAAAAAAGTGAAAGTGGATAACAATGGGACAGAGGCGAAGCTGTGGAGTTTAAAAATGAGAAGAGGGCAAGCCAACAGGCAGAGAGGACCTTTCTTTATTCGATTCTAATAAGATCACTTACAACTGGGTGAAAAATATGACGCAGGAGATGGCACGTAAGCTGACTTTCTCCAACACGATCAGAGCCAGATTTAACAAGAGACGTACACAGAGAGGGCAGGCCGGCCTTTGAACATTTCATCACAGTTTTCATTATTACCAGCTGCAACCGTACTAGATATAAATCCCACTCATGTTACATTTCTCAGGCTTAACTGGAGTTTCCAATATAATCCTCCAAATATGTATGTTTCTGTAAAGGCATGACACCTGTGACAGTAAACGGAGATAGAAAAAGTCATACGAATATAAATAAATAGAGATTTATCAGTCACCCGGGAGGAGGCCCTGGGGAAGACCTAGACTAGGGACTCTGGGCTGGTCTGAGGAGCTGGAGGAAGTCTCTGGGACCCCCTCGACCTGGGCTCAGATCAGCAGAAAAAGAAAAGCAAAGTCTATAATATATTGAGTAAAGAGTACGACTAACTACCTACTTTCCCTGAGCTCAGACAGTTTATCACATATTAACCACTGTTCATTAGCTTTTAGTCACTGTTAGGTCCCTGTCCCGAAGCAGACTAAGACACACAAATGGGATTCAGATTCTACGTGGGACACATGAATCAAATCATGATATACCTAAATATAACCACCCCTAAACATACATTTGGGAATATCAAGTTGTCTACTGCAGTTGTATACAGTTTTGTAGGTATATGACATCAATATTTTTATGAAGGCTTTAAAGAAGGAGGCATGTTAAGTTAAATGGTGCATTACAGTCAAGTATTTTTGCACCATGGAGTTTATGTCCTGAGAGTTTGGTGGTTATTTTACGGGATTATCTTGTTTAGGTTTAAATATTAGGGTTAGGATTATTTTTACTGCACCTTGAACATTGTTTCTGTATTGATCCAAGCTTTGGTGAATATTATAGAGCATCTTCTTCTTCTTCTTCTTCTTCGTCTTCTTCTTCTGCCCTAGTTTACCTCTTCCGCTGCGTCCTGTTCGTCACTCTTTCTCCTGGCCTTCAAAACTCCTCCGTGTCCTGGCCCGTCTCTCCTTCCGTCCACTTCTCCCACCATCCTTCTGTCCCCCTCCTGCCGGCCTCAGCGTACCCGGTGTCATTGTTCGGATAATTATTTATTAACGTGTTTATGTCGCCGCCGTCCCGTCTGTCTGTCGGTGCCATCTGTGCCCAGTGAGACGCCCGCCTCCCCGCGCCGCGCTGCCCTGCCCGCGGGGCGAAGAAAGAGCCGTACGTAGGGCCGCGAATCTAACCCTCCTACGCAAAGACTTTACGGACGCGCGAGCCCACTCCCACACAGCCTCTCCTTCTGCTGACGGACCCCTCGCTGGCTCGCGCTGCCCCCGGGGCCAGGTGGGGTTAGCGGGATGGAAGACACACAGCAGTAGCCACCACAGTCCCTTCTGTCCTGTCCTGGTGTAGTGCCTTCTTCTGTCCTGTCAGCAGACTGAAGAAGGTATCAAGGCACTGTTACCTTCATAAAGTTATCTGGAGGACAGGGAAAGACGATGCACTCAAAGCATATTATACACCTAATTATAAATCGACCGGGATCATTCCGAAAGCTTCGCAAGGCCACAGAAGATTAAGGTAAATATTGTTGGAGCCTGCAAAAAAAAGTAATCACCTACAGTGTCAAATTATAGAAGGTGAATGCAGACGAGAACAAGGTAAGAAAAAAAAAGAGAGAACATTCTGGACTGTTATATTATTCATTGATTTTATTATATATACAGTAAGTATACTGTGTGGAAATATGGGGAAATAAAAGATAACAGATACAAAAGAGTTATCTGAGTGGGGATGGGTGTTAGATAATTAAGAAACTGCTAAATTACACTTGATTTTGGTTTGTATCTTAGGTATTTTGTTTTGCACGTTTTAAAAGTGGATATTTAAAACTAAAAACACAGCCCATATGAGATAGTGTCATTTATAATAAGACAATACGGTATATATCAACTGTGTTTTTTATGACACAATCCTAAATCCATAACACTTGTATATAATGATATTCAATCCAATGTATTTTACCATAAATTAAGCAAAATTTCTATTATTATTATTATTATTATTATTATTATTATTATAAATTTGCAAATTACATCACTTACATGTCATTTCCTAATTTATTTCTTTTATTTCTTTTTTTATTTTTATTAATTTCACATTTTATGCATTTCAAGGTTATGTAATTTTAGTAATTTATTTATTTATTTATTTATTTTCTCTCAATCTATTCACTACAATATGGTTTTGTTTTTACAGGTATTCACTGTTGCATTTTTGACAGTATTTTACAGTAAATATCTAATACTTTTTTAACAGTGTGGTGATTTATAGGCTTTTAGGAAAGAGGCATGTTAAGTTTAATAGCACTCTACAGTCAGGACCTTTAGTTTTATTAGTTTTTATTGAGTTTTACTGCACTTTACACCTTTTTGTGTATTATACCAGCTCCTGATAATACTGTCCAAGTTTAAGTTCAAGTTCATTTTGTTTGTATAGCGCATTTACAACAGCAACAAGCAATTTAAAGCCACCCGTTTAAAAGATTACCGTGTAACAATAATCAATACACTAAGGAAAAGAAATAGGTCTTCAGCTTAAAACAAGGCAGAGAAGGAGCCATTCTAGTCTAAAGGCAAGTCCTAGTGTTGTTCTTGAGTTAATTACAGAAAGCTGTTTTTGAATATATTCTTCTGAGGCTATTTAAATAACAGTCACAAACCCTATACATTATGCAAATATCGCATCCGTATGTTATGTTTCTGCTCGTGAGATGTAGATTTCCATGTGTGTAAAGCATAATGCATTCTTTAGCATTTGACTGAGTGCCACACTGAACATGTTGCGAGATGAGAGTGAGGAGGAGGAGGCAGTGAAGGGACAAAAGGGAGAGGAAACAACGAGATAGAGGAGTACGGAAGACTGAATGAAGACGGTGGAACTGGGAAAGGCAGATAAAGCCTGTTGGACGGAGGAAGGACTGCATTATGGATCCTACAAGTCTGAAAGTAAACACAACAAATGTTCCTGTCTCCTGTTCCCTAAGCCAATCCTAGTCCCTACTGCCTTAGCCACTTCTTGGCAGTCCAGCTCTCCCTCATCTCCTTCACTTCCCACAGTCTCTTCTTCCGTGTCTTCCTTTATAATGTTATTTGTTACAGCATTTTCCAGCCTTTCAAACTTTTCTAAGCATTTATTTTCTTCTTATACCTTCCGCTTGTTCATTAATCGTCCCTGAATCCAGCTTTACATTTTCAGTATTACTCAGCATGCCTGCAGGTAGGTATGTAATTAAATATCTCGCTGGACTTTCACATTTTCTTTGTGTTGCCCTCATTTGGATTCAGGGTTAATCTATGGTAGCCATGGTTACTGATTGTCTGAGACAGCCAGGTGTTCCCAGGTCAGGTTTATTTAAGAGCCGCCTGTTCTCCTTTTTGGTTTGGTTTACCTCAAGTTCTGCTTTAGCTTTCTTTGTCAGTCTGCTCTTTAGTTTAGTTACACTTGCTTAGGCCTTACGTTGTTTCTTTATCCTAATTTGATTCAATTTGGTTTAATTGGTTTAATAAAGATTGTTCTGTTAAATGTAAATGCTGTACTTGTTTTCCTGATGTGAACCTGTTGCCATTGGATTGTTTAAAAACTAAAAAGAAAATCTGACCTGAGGACGATCAGTATTTATAATAAAAATCTGCAGGTGTTGCTTCTTTTTCTCTGTGACAAAATATTAAATTGGAAATTTGTTTGCTGTTGCACATATTAATTTGCAGCCATGTCATATTTTCCTCATCTTAAGACCTTATTCAAATACACTACGACTAATTACCTACTTTCCCTGAGCTCAGATAGTTTATCACGTATTAAGCGCTGTTGATATATGTCTCTCGTCCATTAGCTTCTATTTACTGTTACGTCCTGGTCTTTTTTTTCTTGTTAAAAGTCAGCTCCTTCCCGAGGGAACCCCTGAGTTTGTGTCTTGACGAGAAGCTGACAATTATTTCATTTTTTTGACAGTAGTTGAGTGTATTCAGCTGACTTTTTAAATCAGCCAAAGCCCTAGTGTTTTTACTCCATATATTACCACATAAAACGCCACAAACACAACACGTTCAGGTAAATAGATCACAAATACGACGAAGAATCTTCCCTTCTTGGTCGCGTGAGTCTAACTTTCTCTTGCGTTATCTCCGTGAGCATGTGATTAGGAGCAGGACTGGGAGTGATGGGGTGGTCCTGGTGGCCTCTATCACTGAACAGAAAGGAGTGTGGGTACTTTCTGTGGGAGAGTGCCTCATTAGCGTGAATGGTCCAGGAGAGCATGTGGAGATTGTGCATGTGTCTGTGTGTGTTTGAGTGCCTCTGTCTATAATTAGGAGCCACAGCCAGTAGCACTGTGGATCAGACTTAGATAAGTGCTCTGGCGGCTGGCCAAAAGCATCACTCTTTCTCGTTCCGTTGCTTCCTATCCGTCCATCTATCCATCAAACCATTATCCATTGATCCATCTATGCCATTTTAAAATAGAGATCCAGCCACAGTATATTGCCCTTTAGAAGACTCTTCCACTACGCAAACAAACCCAGCATGTCAACAGTCTATAATATGAAATAACAGCATATTCAATATCAAAAATCAAAGGTCTATCATGTAATGTGTCATTTTTGTGTGTACCGTGCATAAAAAACATGAATTGCCCCTCTTATCTCACAAAAACAAGTCACTAGGGCACAAGGACTTCCTCAGATCCAGCTCAGTTATGCACTATTATAAACAGAAAAAGAGAGGCAATGTTTGTTTTTGGCTTTAATTAAAAATATGGCATAGAAAATGTTCATCTCTGTCTCAGTTTCGAGAGCAGCACCTGCAGATGGCTCGGTCCAATCCAATACTGTACGTGGCCCAACAACCCCCCGAAAAAACTTGTAGCTCTAGTTTGAAACTGCAAAAAAAAAAGTGGTAAGAAAGCAGAGATGGGATTTGGTTCTTAACAAGACCGTTTCAAAGCTAGCGGCAAATCTGGGGCAAAAAAAAGTTCCAGCGTGGCACTAACATTTTGCTTGGGAATGGAAGTTAGTTCAATGACTCCCTCTGCCCACGTCTGAGGACTAGAAAGTCAAAGGAGATGCACTGGCTCAGGCAACTCTTCCTGCGTTTTGTGAGATGATTAGAAATGAGAAAAATAATGGCATTTAGGAAGGCTTTACCTGGGTTAGGGTTTAGTTTGTCTCAGACTTGCCCCCTTTATGAGGTTGAAGAATGGAACTGTATGTATTTGTCTTTGAAATTTGGGTTTTAGACTGTTATTTATTATTCCTAAGTTGAGTAAAGCGAGTTAATCTGTTTAAGTTCCAGGTATGGGTTGTTCCATTTTGGTCCCTATTATTTAACAGATCCAGTGTCTGGTCAAATTCAGGCAGGAAAATTCAATGATGAAGGCCACTGGGGAGTCGTCAAGTGTTTCTCTGTAAATAGAAACCGTGAAGAGCCAAAAACACAAACTAAAATCAAAATAATACGGTCCAACTTTATTGTTTATTGTCTGTTGAGTCGAGGATGATTGGAAATTGTTCAGAACAAGCACTCGTCACTTTTGTGGACTTTTGTGAGAGACAGATCTACGAGTGCACACAAGATAAATTACTGTTGGCCTCACTTAACCCCAGAAGGCAAACTGGTGCACAAAACCCACACAGAGAACAGTTCCTCCGGCATCCACCCTCCACCTGGGTAAAGGAGTCCTTTATCTCTGTGTGACTGCTACGGGGCAGGCTTATATCGCACTGCACCACCCCCACGTTCGCACCTTTTTTACTCCTTCCACCTGCTGCCCCTCTGCCACAGTTCATACATACTTTTGATGTAGTAAAAATAGAAATGGACAATCCACACTACTTGACATGCAGTGAATAGTATCTGCAAGAATCTGTCGCTTTGAATCTTGCAAAATAAAGAGAAAAGGAGTGTATTTAATAGACTTTAGTGGTATTCTGGTTGTATTTCAATTAGATTTGTACATTTTTAAATAAAACATTGCCATTTCTCTTCGGTAATGGCATTTTTACAATTACTTTTGGACAGCACTTAGTCTTTTTCAATGCCACTTGATCTCACCTTGTTGGAAAAACAAGTTAGTCTCATTAATGCCGTTGCCCTGTAGCCGATCCCGAAATGACTAATAATTTAACAACACCGCATTACTGTCAGTCCTTGAGGTGTTTAATGAGCAAAAAGAGAAAAATCGACGCAAATGTGGATGTTTGTTGGAAAAAAAAAACTAAATTTCACACACAGTCAGGCAGATATATACACACAAGCAGGTATGAAGGTGCGTCGGTGCCCTTGCACAAATGGAGCAAACAAATGAAGCACTAATGGCTCTTACTCTCTCTTTGTGCACTGACCTTCCAACGTAAGGGTTATTTTCATGAGAAGTGGGCAGATACTCATACACTAATGCTGCAAAAAGGCAACCAAACTATAAAAAAATGATTAATTCGTGATTAAATATGTGATGTTTTCTTATGTAGGCCTGTGTATAAGGTGAATATGCAGTAGTAGGATATAGGCTGCCTGAATAAGGTCACAGGCCAATGGGTCAGTAGAAGGTTATACAGTGCTTTGGCAGGTATAGGGCAATAGTTCATTGTGTAGTGACAGGCAGGGTCAAAGTTCACACAGGAACAACCACAGGGAGGCTGGCCGGGACACAGCATTCACAAACCGGTGCTTTGAATCCTAAGGCATGCTCCAGAGCAGAGGGGTAAGAGGGCAGACAGGATTGGGAAATGTTTAAAGGCTCTATTTTCATTTTTAGTGGCACATTTTTATTGACTTGGCAATCTGTGAGTATGTGTGAAAGGGTTTTAGTAAACTTTCTTTAAAAAACAATGGTAATGGTGCGAAAATGTGCGTTAAATGTGCAGTACGTGATGTTTTTTTTTTTGTTACAGTTGCCTAAAAGTGTTTAATCACCTCAAAGTATATTTCAATAGGAATAATGTGTGAAAAAATTACATTTAGACGTCATCTGGCCTTTATTGTCAAGGATTTTATGAGCAAGCGCATGACGGCAAGCTTTTTTTATAAACCAAGGGGCTCTAGAATAAGCAGAATGGTGATATCAGAGCTGAATTATTTTGTTTACGCGTCAAAAAGAGCCCAAATATTGACACTGCATTTACACAGTGTTTACAAGACAGATAAGTGCAGGATGGTATTGGTCTGATGGGTTTATTTAATGTGTGAGTGTTGTTTTGCTTTTATTTTTTAATGAAATAAAAGCAGGCTAGTTTCTATGTTGCAGTGTTGGAGAGGAGAATGAGGTTTTTGTAATGCTGCTTTAATGTACAATGTAGTTTTCAGAAGCATTTTTTATATTGGTCATCAGCAGTTTATTTGCCTTTATGAAATGCATATATTTGGGTAGCTCACAATATAAATTTGCTTTGTACTTTATCATAATTTGCAGCCTTTTATAGCCACTATGTGATGTGTGAAGATCTATAATAACAAATAATCAGAGAAACAAGTTGTCTATACTTTCAACATCATGAAATAAATATTAAAATCTTAATCTTTCAGTGGATTCTGGGTTAAGAAAATAAAATAAAAAAGGAGAAAGACTCAATCTAAAGGCCTAAGGATGATCTAGTGCCAGGTATCTTTGGGCCACCACCCATTTGGGAGGGATACGTTCACAGACTGTGGGAAACTACAGGCAGCATTCTTATATATTAAACTTAGGGTCCAGGCAGTGCAGGTAGCATTCCTATTAGAGGGTCTTCATACTGAGACTTGACTCAAAAGGCTCCCTTTTGTTAAACCAGTCATTTTACTTCACATATCCATCTGTAGTAAAGCTTTAATCTATTTTGCAAGACATTTTCAGGTGTGTTTTTGCGTTTAAGTAAGCTAATATGTGAAGTAAAACACTTTGAGAACCACAGTGACCCATCAAGCCGCAGTACTAAGACCCCCTGCTTTTCCACTTTGCCACATAAAGGTAGACCACTACAAGACAGTCACGTCCAGTCAGGTGATATCAGAACAGAGACACTCACTCAGCTGTCTCCTTGATGACATAATGGCGCTCCCGTGCGCCTTGACGCCCTGAAAACAGAAGACATGTTGACATAAAGACAGGCCACACACAGAAAGACAGGGCTGAGGCAGAAAGAGAGGTTTGGTTACATCACGGAGCAGTATTTTAGTGTATTCTCCAGCGTTCATAAATCACCCGAAGACACCACCTGCCCTCCTAATGTGTAATTATCAGTGGCAGACTGTCATTTTTCATTGCCTGGAGATAACTGCAAAATGAACTTAAATGAATACAGCAGTGTCACTGATGCACTGCAGGTTATGGAGCTCGATGCTCATTCGTTTTGTCACGGGCTTACTCCGTCATGCAAAATTTTATGTAACACCTTCATATGCTATTCATTCTCACATTAATGAATTCCTTCACTTCCAGCTACGCCACACGTCTGGTGGCAACTAATAAAACCTGATACTCACTTCTTTCTAAAAGACTGAAGCTCTCTGTGTAAAGAGCTGACATTGGTTATTTTACATTTCGAGATGCAATAAGAGTGAAGCAAAGGAGAATAGAGAGAGGCCTGGAGGGAAAGAGTTAACGCAGAAGCTTTAATAGAGCAGTTTAAGTGGGGGGGTCAAAGTGGAACGGTAATAAAAGAAGATGAAGGAAAGGAGGGAGGCAGGTGGGGATTAGGAAACGAACGGGACACTTCCAAATGGACAAACAGGAATAAATAAAAAAAACAGGGCTATGTTCAGACTGCAACAAATGCTTAAAAAACTAAATTATGTCACAACAAGAGGAACAAATGCTTGATGTTAAGTAGTATTTAGAGAGAAAACACTTCCTTCTTTCATCAGCTCACACTTCTTTTTTTCTTTTTTTACAGCGAGGCAGGTTAAGGAAAAGAAGGGTTCACTGGGGCCAGGCTCGAAATAAAAAAATCAAATTAAGAGAATGCAATGCGGGATACTATAATTTGTCATGTAACAGGGATGTGGATAATTAAAGGAATAAAGCTCATAACCACAATACTCCAGTGGATGTTACTGCAGCTAACAATTAAATTATTATTTTGTGATGTAAAGACATGGTCACAATATGGAGTACTTGATAAATAAGAAGTCAGGCAGTTCTTTTAAAATCTGCAAGCTTAACCAAGAGGCCCTAGCACCAGTCTGGAACCATTGGCACCATTTAGTTCAAGGCTTTATGTCGGAACAGTCAAACCTAAACCGATCTGAGCTGAAATCCAAATTTGGCAATGATGCTTTCAGTCTGAAAATAACCAAAGAAAAACATAAATGAGCCAAAATGAGAAATAGCCATCAAGAAGGCAGTATACAGTCAGTATTTGGAAGTAAAGAAGGAAGTATGATAGGGACATAACAGACAAAATGGAAAGGGACAATGTGAAAAGAAGCAATAAGGCCAGAGACATCACAAGAATAAGAAAATGATCCGGAGATGTGTCGAAAGTGAGAGGGCCGCGAAAAAGAACAGACAAGGAGGGATTAGGAATATGAAGTGTGGAGGGACAGGACGACTGGCAGACACAAAAAGATAATGTCTAAAAAGTCTAAGTAGGACAGAAAAGTGCTTCTCTTATACCCATCCCTTATCTCTGCCTTTTTTCACTTTCTTTCTATCCCTAGCAGCGCTATTACTCAGTACGGACTGGGGCTGTACAAAATGATCTAGTTTACAGGAATAGGAGCTGGAGACCTACATAGTCACCATCAGCTCCGGAGCCTCCACCCTCCATCCTCCATCCTCCTCGTGGAGCCTAAATGGGTGTGGATGTGGAGAGCTCTAATGACGCAGTTTCACATGATACATACCCAGGGTTCCCCAACAACGAAGCAGCTTATACATGTTCAGGGGCCGCGGGGCTGGGTATCACTAAGTAATAAGAGCAGGACATGAGTAAAAGAACAGCCAGACCCAAGCCTTTTATTCCCCTGACCCTTCGGATCGATAACCTTGGACCAAACAGACCCGGAGCAAAGGCAAAGACAAAGAATCAATGCTGTTCTACTATTGTTTGTACAAGCATTAGGGCAATCATTTTCAGATGGCTTTAGGTGACACGGGCATCCAACTCACATTAATATGGAAACTTTTCTGTGTGCCTAACTGCTTTTGGGAGATGGAAAAAGAGTAAAACCCAGAATACAGGCTCTATGGATTGGAATGTGGCCATAATATTTGGTGTAAATGGACTAGAGACTGCACAGAAGTCAGTAAAATGTTAAAACGATTACAAAAAGTAGCAGAACAAATGGCCAAACATCCAAATGAGTGATGAAAACAGTGGGTTTGTGCTATTTTCCACCTGTGCATCTGAAGGGTTGGCACAGTGATTGTTATCGTGATAAATGGGTTTTATCCAAGGAACCATTAAGGGATCAGTGTCTGCAGGAAGGAGGTGTCAGCAGAGAAACTTCACTGCTTCAGGGATGTCTAACTCAGCAGTGCGCTTGTAGGGTCACACCAGGACGGATTTCAAAGAAATATTATGCACCGTTTGTATTATTTAAGCTCTAATAAACAGCAAAGGTGGGACGATATTTCAAATGTACTGTTATTGTTCTATTGTTACTGAGGTGCATTATCGTAATACAGATACAGATATCATGATATTTGTTAAAAGCATGGTAGACATTGGTTCATTTTGGACAAACAACATCAAAATGACTTAACATAGCAAGAATTAATGCACTTTTTGTCAATCAAGGGCTACATTTTCACTAAATCTTCACAGATATCATGATTTATTGTAAAGTACTATCTGTAGAATCACTGTATCGTGATATTATCATGATATTGTTGTCGTATTGTGTGGTACCATGTGAATCTGAATGAGGGAAAATGCTCAGTTTTTAGTGTTTATTCCTCTGATTGGTCAACATTTATGTAATTTGTGAGTGGCCCTCTTCTACTTATGCAACTTTTTTGATTGTATATATCAATAGAGCTTAGGTTTGTAAAAAGTAAAGCATCGAGGCCAAGTACAACTTCTGCTTGGGTTAGGGTAGGAGATAAATATAGTAAGAAAAGTGTTTTGGGGATTATTACTCTCTGGACATACTTTTACACACTTCCAAGGCAGGAATATGTGCTTCGAAAACTTATGTTCTGATATTGTATCGTTAGTATTAGATGTATAGGTGAAGTTGTTAAGTTGTGAATTTGACTGAATGACTGCAGCGGCAAGGTTCACAGTGCCCCTACTGGCCTGGCAGACAATCAACACTTTTCCCTACAATTTATTTCATATTTGTGTGAACTTGGATCGCTTTAATTACTCTAGTGGGCCAGTGTTAGCATTTTAGCATTTTAGCATTTTAGCTTTGCGTAAACAGCCCTTTAAAAAAACAGAATTGATTCACATTTACATTATTTAAAATCTAAACATAAGTTGTAGCTAAAACCACCCAGTATCTTAGTGTGGTGTCTCATAGAAGGAGCGAAGATAAGTTAACACTCCTGAATCAAATGTGTCTAAATGTTTTAGGCAGTTTAGAGAAAAAACTGCTCTACTTGGCTGCAGCTGTTAAACTATAAACTCTGTGTAAACCTACAGTATAACAGAAAAGTATTATTATTATTAGGGAACTGTTAAACAAAATGATGTCTATCAGTAAATACCAAGCACAACTCAAAAGTAAAAGCCCACCAAAGAAATATAAATGATCTTAAATCACGCTCCCTGCTCCTCATTCTTTTCAAAAACAGGATAAAAATGCAGAGTGGATGTGGACCGAAGGGAAGAGACAGAAAAAAGTAAAGTTGCTTAAATCTGCAGAGAATAGAAAAAGACAGTTAAACTCCGGAGAAGGGAACAAGAGTGAGCGAACCATCAAGAGCGTTTGATTTGCCCATAAAACGTTCCTTTTAAGAATGCCCATGAAATTAGCTCGCTGAAAGAAAGCAATCTCAATCGATTCAATCCCCTCTAAAAAAAACTTTCAAACAGCCACAGTATACCTCCAGCTCTTAAGAGTCTCTGCGGGGCATAAAAAGCTTCTCGTCTTTTCTCACTAACCCTCTTATTTTTCTTTTCGGTTTTACACTTCACAGTTTGGCCTACCTGCCATTTCTACAGACAGATACAACAAAATAGTTTTACATAGTGAACTAAAACACGCAGTTCAGAGGGAGCGTTCAAAAATGAGTTATTTTTCATCATTGCTGCGGTGCTCGTCTGTTTCAGCTGGCTGCCTGACTCCTGTTGTGTTTCGGTAGCAATATCAGAATCGAACAGAGAACAGGAACGGGCATTTTATTAAATATGTTTTTCATACAGAGGTCTATGGAAATACAGTAAACAAACCCCGTGATGAAGGTCACTGACATAAACTCAGCAACAGACACCAATATCAGAGTCATAAAAACAGTAAAGTAATAACAATGTACTTTGGGTGGATTTAAGACAAATACTGTTGAAATAAAGAAACACAGGCTGCATATTTTTTGGAGAAAGTATTCCAAGTTTTCCCAAGAGTGAGCGTTTCCTACAAAAGCTCACCTTTTGATAGTTAGCTTGTTTTCTAAATAAAACTGAATAAAGAAGAAGAACACACAGAACTGTTCCCTCTTTATGCCTTATTTTTACCACTCCTGGGACAACGTAACCCCACCCAAGTAGGTAGGGAACTTTCAAGGAAGTTGGCTTTGAACTTATATTTCTATGGGACAGAACAGAGTATGGTACCAGGAGGGACACCGTGTCCGGAGAAAACGGGGCAGGAGAGTCCCTGATGGTTTTCTGGAGACCAAAAAGACAGACCTAACACAGAGGTCTGAGAAGAGAGGGAAAAAAATTTAAGTGAAAAAATAGTGCATTAACAGAACCTGAGAAAGCACGATTGTGCACTTTGTGGGACCATTGAGCAAAGTGGGAAGGACAAAAGGAGGAGGAAAAGTAGGAGGACGCTCCAGAAAAGGTATAAGGTAGAGAGAGGAGGAGTGACCTCAGGAAGTGGTGGAGCAGTAGAAATAGCTGCCCCACTTGTAGACACACTTTCTGTTGCTATCCAACTGTCCTGGATGCACTGGGGTAGCTAACCTACATAGGCCCGCTCCACGCTGCAGCATCACTGACACCACACATGAGCACTCAGCGGCCAGGCCTTTATCTCCTCCCCTCTCTCTTTCATACTCAGGCACACACAAATAAAAGAGGAGGGGGGCTGAAATCAGGCCGCACATGCTGCAAGCCACTGCTGAGTTAAGTCACCTGTGCTGCTAGCATTGCTCGCTAGCGGGCAGCCAGCTGCTCCTCTAATTAAGAGCCCATCCACTCAGGGGCTGCAGCATATGGAGCACTCTATAGCTGCGCACTGGTCTTAGATTAGACAGCAGCGCCATACGGTACCAACATGGGCCAGATTCTCTGAAGTTAGACATATTGCAAAAACAAAAGCAAGGCAAGGTTATTGTTGATTTGACCTGATGTTAAAGACTTAAAGCCACGCTGCCATTTCTGTAACACACTGATGAGACATAGATTCAGGCATGTTGTCATTCCCCCAGTGTGTTATACTCTCTGAATACTGAGGTAGCAGCTGGATAAGAGTGTTTAAAGTGTTTCATTGTGCATTCACACTCATCATGTTTGTCTCAGTTAAAATAAACTGTGTGGTTCACAGAGAAGTGTGAATGCAGCAATACAAACACAGAGCAGAACCCACACAGACCCTGTTACTCCCCGATTTGTGTCAGGACCCCATTTACCACAAAATGCTGTAATGATACACCAACACAAATATTTAATTACAATAAATGTATTTCACTTTTAAAATATTTGAAATATATAATTAAAATAGAGGCATACAGTACATTCCTAAAGAAACAAACAATGGAATAAAAGTGAACCCAAATCAGGAAGTGACCAAACAAGGAAGAACAAGGTCTAATTCCAAACATTCATGGGTAAATGTTGTCATAAAGTGTATGGAACGAGTATTTTAAGTTGAGAAAAAGCTCCTCGATCTCTGCTCTGAACCGTATCAGCTCGAGTTTCCTCGTTACACACGTCTTACCCCTTTGTTTCAAGTGTGGTCCCTGAAAATGCCCTTAACTTTCGCCCTTCCCCTGGGATACCCCTTCACCTCACACGGACGCACAAAACCAAGGGGTAGGGCTAAGGGGTATCATGTGACTATTCTTATTGGGTAAAATGGATCTGTGAGAGAAGGAGAACACAATGTATACTCTGTGTTTTCGACCTGTAGAGTAGATGAGGCACTTAATTTCACTGTTTGATTTGGAATGATTTACCGTCCCATTAATCAAACCACTGCACCTTTACAGAGCCGGTATAATTGAGGGAGCATTCAGAGATTAAATGTCCTCTTACCAGACTTATATTTTGTAAAGAATAAAAAACACAGCGCTCTTTCACACCGTTATCTACTGGAGAAGGAAAATCAAGGTAATTATCTTCGTGAAATTAACTTAATTGTAATTATTCAGGATGTCTGGGAATATGAACCTTGAATAATAATGAAACACTAAGCCTTTGCATGCAGTTATTATTATTATTTATTATTATTTGTGCTCGCTATAAAAGCTGCCATTTAGAAAAGCGTAACAGAAATGAAAGCAGCTGATTTACTGTTTATGCCACAGTCAAAATAAAAAAACATACCATTTCTGGCTCTATTGGGGTAAAAAGGCGAGATATTTATCTGATGAATGTGCAAAAGTTTTCTCTCACCTTTTGCCAAGCCGTCCATCAGTCACTTTGAGTATTGCACTTACTTTAAAGAAAATAAGGAGCCAATATAAGTGTCACATGAAATGATAATGTCTCTGCCCAGTGTCTGGTGGTCTACACAAAAGTCTGCACAGCCACGTATCACTACTTATAGCAGCAGTTATTATAAAAATATACATTTATTATAGTGATTGACGACTTGTGACGGAAAAGGTAGAGTTATGCCACTGTGAATGACATAACAATAATAACTTGTCAAATGAAATGGTCAGGGTTTTTTTTTTTTCTTCAAATATCTGTACTTTTTTCCACCTGCAACAGCAAAAACATTTACACTATTTATTTCTTATTTTCTTATTGTTGCATGAGTGCATTTGTGTGTAAGAAAAAGCGTTAGTGTCGTACTTCCTTTCAGTCACACAATAACAAAGCTGAAATATGGAAGACAGAATTGTTTCCATTATTAAAAGGTTGATGGATCCTGTCTATTAGTGTCTTCAAGTAAAAAGTAATGAGGCCCCACTTTTGTATTTTGGGATTGTCCTGGTCCAGCATTTTCTTTTTTTGCAAAATGATCTGTTTTTCTTTTTAAGATGTAAGTCTGAAGAAATAAAATGCATTCTCACCGGCAAAATCCAATGGAAAACTTTGTGTTTTCTAAGTGTTTTCTATGTTTATACAAAGACTACAGTTATTCTGCAATTGACTTCAAATAAAAAAAATACTGTTACATGAAAGCAGAACAAGAGAGAAAAAGTATAACAGCTCTTGCTTTGTAAATCCTTTCACACAATGACAAAGCTGAACAAGTATTACGGAAGACAAATGAAGAAGCATAGCCCAAACTATGTTCCCATTTCCGCTACAGGTACCCATTTTTAGACAGTCATCCATTAAATCTGCTGTGTTCCCATACTGTCAGGCTTTGTGAAGCCAAAGAGACCATGTCAACCGAGGGAGGTAGACAGCCAGATAGTGAGCTGCACTTGGAAGAAGACGAGGAGGAGTAGGTAGTTTATAATACGAATGTCACTGCAGCATAACATCTTTAAAAAGATGAAGATGGATTAGAGCCATTGTGAAAAGATGCTTTTGCTAAAATGGAAAAAAAGGAAGAGAAAGCGGAACATAAACGCATTGTCCCACACAGCATATCAAAGAGTGGGAAATGGAGAGGATTTCGGCAGATTCTTGTTCGTGCTGAGCCTCACTTAGCTGTGTCTATTCTCTAATGTCTGAAATTCTTACATAAAGAACATTTTCATAAACAGAGTGCGTCTCATAAGCCTCGTTGTAACTCGAGAGAGCTTTGTGCATTTTCAGTGTGTGTTCCTCACCTCTGGCCCCGTGTGTTCTGTCTGTGTTGTACGGTCAGTCATTTGGCAGTCTTTCATCTTCAGGGCAGCTTTGGCACTCTCCTGCATACAGAGCAAACACAAAACCATCAGTCACGTCCCAAAAAAAAAATGGAAACACAAACTACATTAAAACTCTTTTCCAACAAAACTCTGCGTAAACTTTAAAAAGTACAACTCACATCCCAAGTCTTGAGCTCAAAGTCATATTAGTTATAATGGCATCATTCCCCTTTTGATCCAATCAGACATAAAGGATTACCCAAAAATCCTCAGTCTTTCTCCGTCCTGTCTGCTGTCTACGTGTTCACACAGGGTTTGATCTGAAGACTAGCAGCTGGTGCATTTTGACCCATCAGTGGACTTTAAGCATCCGAATGTATGAGATTTAGACAATATTCTAAAATATCCTGGTATGACAGTATCACGGTATTGTAGTTTCAACTTTAAATGCCTTTAATTTCCAGGTGAATGGTCAAATGTTTGGACAGTTATAATATAAAATTGAAATATGTGTAATTTCTGCTCTCATATCAGCATATTATAAAAGAAAACTATAAGCACTGTTCCTTCTACTCCTTTTCGAACTCTAAATATTCAATTTGTCTCCAATTTGAACTGTTTGAAACACTGTCAACTATTAAATAACCACTTTATGTTACACTTTAATATGTTTCTTGTTTTTATTAAATATTTATATTCATAACAGGGTTGGGAATCACACGGTGGCTCACGATAGGGTTTCCAATACACTGTCCATGATAACGATAATATCATAAAATATTATATATATTATTCTGTTTAATTTATAATAAAGCATGATATCTGTGAAAATGTTTCGGAAAGATTGGCCTAAAATTGACAAAAAAGTGGATTTTTCTTTGCACTATAGTGTCTTTTTAATGTGACGTTAACCAATATCTTTCACATACTTTTGTTTTTTTTTTTCCTAGGCCCTCACTTTTAACAAATATCTGTATCACGATATTATATAACAAGTCGACAATGATCTGATAACGATACATACAATATAGTCTACCATTTCTTTTCATAACTGCAAAAAATATCAAGAATTAGCCAAAATGACTGCATGACTTCCTCCTCCATCGGGAAATTGACTTTGACGATCTAAAGAAGTCTTAAAACGGGATCAGAACTTTTCTACTGACGCACGTTGGATCGAGCAGTGTCCACAAAGTGCTTGAGCGGGGAAGAATTCATAAAATGTGACAGCTAGTTCTGGCCAGGTTCTTCTTAGAGATAATTCATCGGTTTTCATTGGCAGATTTACACATGGTACAGTGAAGAAAAAGCCCCTTTTCCTTCAAATTATACTTTTGCCTTGACCAAGACCTGTCAATGAAAATTTAAAACATCTTATATTGTATTAAAAGTGAAAACATCCCGTTTACTTTAATTTGGCCTGAAGGAGGGATGACAAATGAAGTCAAAAATCTGTTTTCATGAGTCACGCTGAAGCTTACATGAAAGCCAACGGAGGGTTTTCCGCAGTTAAAATGTTGCAGTTGGAGCACAGTCCTTCAACAAAATGCACCGGGAGAGAGAGCGGAAAACTCATAAAAAGTGACAGCCGGTGATGGCCAGCCAGCGAGCAGGTCCTTCTAGGAGATAATTAATAGGTTTTCACTGGCAGATTTACAGACGGTGGCAGAGTGAGGGGAGTGTTGGCTATGAGCTGCCCTTTTCCTTCAGAACGCTGCAGCAGGCAAGGTGCTCCTTTGGGCATACACAGATAACTATGGTGTATTTTTACACTAATGTACACAACCAAGAACCCTTCCCTAAGATGAGGAGTTCAAGTGTGTGTGGGTAAAGCCTGCAAGAACATGGAAGTATGGAACGATTCATTTGAGAGAGAAATACTGTAAATGTTTTTTTAGATAGAATTATAATATATTATCTACAATTTTCTGACTGTATTCTTCAAATGCAAATCATAATGTACAGAAAGAATACATTATTTTATCAAACGTATAATAAATAAAAGTCCTGTGAATGCTCCTCTGCAGCAGGTGAAACTAAGGACGAGTGTTTAGCTGATTTACAAAGGTTAAATCCTCTCTTAAAGTGAAGTAGTTCTCAGACTGAAGTCAGAATTCAGATGTTTTCTCAGGATAAAAGGTTACAAAGAAGTCACTTGGACAAAGGGTTAACAGGATTGTCAGTCCCAGGACGAGGGACTAAACATTTTCTACCATTTAACCTTATGTCCTGACGCCTTCTTTATAACCTTTTATTGGATTACGACTGGATATCTTTGTGTATAGCAGCTTTACAAGAAAAGTTGACTGCATCTTATGTCAAAATGCTAGGCCTTTACTAGTTTAATCATTTTTCAAGCTTCACTTAGCACAAGTTACATCATTATGGCAGCACTACTCATAAAAACCACAGAATGTTAATGCTTTTTTTTTTAATTTTAGCTTAATTGGGCATCTGTTTTACCACTATCACACCCTTAGAGTACCGCACGCTTTGGCACGTTTTGGCACCTAGCAGCCTTTAGATGGCGCACATCTTGAAAACGACATAGTGCCGTTTGACAAAGTGATAAAACTCAGAGCCAACACGTTTAAAAACTCTTCAGCATCTGTGTGTGTTTGTGCATGAACAGTAACCACCTGTGCTTAAGGCTCCATGTGTGACAAGAAGGTAAAAAAAAAACCTTAAATTGGCTGCTTCACTGACTCAACATATGGGTGACAGTTGTATAGAGTAATGAGAGAAAAGTTACACAAGAAGGAGCTACAGATAAAACAGAAAAGACTGAATATACAATGTTATTCAGACAGATTTCCCTTTTTAGGTTAATTTAGAGTGGCTCATTATAGTTTGTAATTGTGAAATGCAATGATTCATCGCAAAATGATTCATAAAAAGTATGACGCCACTGTTATATAAGGAACAAAGAAATGTGAGGTGCATATTATATGACAGTGGTGGCTTTCTGTGAGTCATTATTACATGTGTCATTCATTCTCTGGGTGAAAGAAAGACTCAAAAAAACACCTGTGTTTTGCAAAAGTGCTACCTGAGCCTGGAGCTATATTTAAGATGTCAGTTCATATGGAGCCCTGAATGCAAATGACTTTTTTTTTTTTTCTAGTAACACCACATTGCACACATACAGCTGTGAATATGGCCCACGGAGAACGAGACGACGACGACGACGAGGAGAGAGACAACACGTGAAGAGTGAGAAAAATGAGACCGGAGCGCCAGAATGCATCAAACAAACAGATGCCAAATGAGACTCAAGTCGGTGGGTTGGACTGGCATCTCGCTCAGAGCTGTCTCGTGACTGGCACATTATCCTGCTCATGTCTGGCATCATCTCTGCATTATCATACTCTGATGGACCCCATGACAAATCACAGACAGGTATATGAAAAAGATGGGAAAAAGAGCAGTCGATTTGGGTACAGAGTTTTAAACACATTGACTACTGGATACTACATGACTTTTAGTTTCATTTTGGTGCCATGCAATATTAAAAGTGTGATGTTGAGTCAGTTTAATCTGTTGCCACATTATTTTCTGACTGTTTGTTTCCATTATCCCACCCTCTTCTAGAATAAATGTACAAATAGGATTGATTTATTTAATCTCATACTCCGGTGCCCAAAAAATAAAAGCCACCATCCATCTTAATTTAAAAAAACAAGCCAGTTTTGTTTGTATACCGTTTAATAATACACCTTTTTCATAAACTATCATAGAGTATTTTTGATGATTAGGCTTCTAAAGCATCTTAAAATGTAGGTTTATACTATGTTTGCACAATAAAACGTGTGTATGGACTGTTCTGACATCAAAAATCATTAACACTAATTTTCACATTATGTACAATTAGCTATTTGTTGTTTAATTTCTCTAAACTGGCTGATATTGCTGTCCATCCTTTGTAAATGATGCTACAGATTAATTATGGGACATATACTATTATAGAAAACATATTTACTGTATGTTCACATATTTGGCCGATCAAACGGAGCATTAACACAATAACAATAACCAGTATCATGGTAGAACGTGGCTTGAACAGGTTATAATATGATCATAATATTAAAACCACTAATACCAGGATATAACTTTTGTTGTATTATGAGCTGAAGAGACTAAAAAGACTCTTAAAGAAACATTTACAAAACAGTTCCTTCATTTAACACAACTTTTCAACCATTTCTGCTGCCAAATTACTGAATAAAATTGCATATTAGGTTTTTTAATGACTTTAGATGAAGTGTGAGAGAAGACTATTCAAGCCAAGACTGGATATTTAAATAAAACTGGCTTAAAGTCAGATGATATGGCAAAAAAAGTAATGTAACCAGTGAAAAGCTGTCACTTTAAAGCACAGTGCAAGAAATGCAGCCCTTTGCAATGTTTTATTAGGCCCTTCAATACATTTAGTAGCAGTTTTTTTGGGATACTGCACATTAATCAGACACAAAAGGCACTAAACTATTCTAAAGATGTGTAAAAAGGAAGAATACCACCACAAAATGAGACTAAACAAGGGTAACCATTTTAAAGGGACCAAAATGGGGCTTAAAATGAGGGGAAAATGGCACAAATTAAAGTAAATTCACAAAATGAAGTGTTAAAATGAGGCATAAAAGGAGGAAATTGATTAAAATTAAAAAGAAACTGATGTGATAAAGACTGAAATGAAGATGAAACCTTTTTGTTTGACCCTCCTGGTTTAAAGCATTGACAATATTCATTTATATATGACTCTTTTTGTTCGTCCCATTAACCAAAACGCTGAGTACGTACCAGTTCCGTCTGCAGCTTGAGAATCAGCTCATCCTTCTCCCTCAGCTGCTGCAACAGGGCCTCCTCTCTGCCAGGATCCTAAACACACAAAAACAAGACGTAGTTTTTTTACGAATGACTCTGACACGGACACCGCAGACAGTCTTGATTTATTTAAGGCTTCATATTCCCGCAAAAGCAATACACTGAACCCAAAAGGACGGCATTGCATTTCAATGTCTACGCGTATTTGCCAAAGCCGGTTTCCATAAATGTTTACGTGTCTTTTATGTGCGTTTATGAGCTGTGTTTGTTACGAGTGTGTGTGTGTGGATATGTCTAATAAAGTCGTCATGTGGTGAATGCTGCAGGACTGTGATCTCCTTTTCTCACTATGGGCCTGTGATAAACTTGTGTCTTATGACGGTGGCTCCGAGCACATGGCACTTTAATATGACCTTGTGCTTTCAGAGATTTTACTGTTGAAATGAACAGGACCAAGAGGGAAAACAGACACGGAATAATAATCATCTGAAGCTGATATTATATGAACTGCACACTACTGCTGCTAGAGAAAAAGCAGCTTATAAAATGACATTAGCGGTAATCTTTACTGTTAGCGTGGTGTATGTTAGCTTATTTCCTTTATAGTTGTTTTCTGTGACGCTTTGCAATGTCAAGTCCAAAAAAAAACGACTCCAATGTTTCTCAGAAGCTAAGGTGGCACCAGGTGAACCCCAAAATCTGACTTTCAAAATGCATTAAACTTCTTAGTCTGAAAAGAAAAGCACTAAATTGAATGGGACTTGTGACCACTGCTGCATGAAGACAGCTTAGTCGGACTGGAGCTGGGCTTCGGAGCATGCTCTCTGTTTCTCTGCAGGGAGCCAGAAAAGTGCAACAGAAGAAAACAAATAAAATGGTGCCAGGGCTTAAGGCGTATTCCAAGAAGCGAGCTAACACGAGCTAATGATGTAGTCCGATAATAGGGTTATTGTTTCCGGGAAAATATTTAATTGGAGGACAAAATGAGATTTGAAGATGCTTTTTTATTAAAACAATCCATCAACTGTACATTTAAATATGTCTGTAACAGGTAGTCTTCAGTCCACTTTGTGAAGGCAAAATGCAGGGATTGTGTCACAATTCACAGGTTCAACCGTTTAATTATCCTCACTGTTATCCATTCTCCTTTGTCAAACTGAGGTGAAAGGCTGTTTATTTCCGTGTTACTTTCTCCAATCTTTACGCAGTTGCATTAGTTTCACTGTAGGAGTCCAGACTAGTCTTCATGGGACGCTTTAGCCCCAAGTCAAGCCAGAATTTGGACTGAAAGTCAAGTTTTTCCAAGGAACTTTAATGCTTTTAGAGCAAAAGACACCTGTTTTGGTCTCTGTTGATATGAATTATTTAAAAGGAGAAAGTATGATCTATTACAGAGTAGTAGTACCCCATTGCTTTTATAGACGAGCAAGGACGATAGCGCACTTAAACTAGTCTTGAGCTATGAGCGTACCTTGACTACAGGTTGAGGATGTAAACATATCTGAAGGTAAAACAAGCACACTTTATCTCAGGGGGATAAGGTGGAGGATGTGGGTGGGATAGCAACTCCACGTTATGTTTTGTTGGATTGATGTGGTAATCTTTTAAAGAAGTCTACACAGTGAGTTGAGTTTAAGTGTTTGTCTAAATATAAAATGTTAAATACAATTCCAAAAAACACGTAATACGAAAGATAAAGAGAGGAGGGAGAGAGAAAAGAGAATAAGATGAAGACAATATTAACGTCTGAGTCAAAGAAGATGGAGAAAAGTAAATGACAGAGAGACGGTCATTACCTCTTCAAGGACGACTAAATGGGGGCAAGATAACAAAAGGAGAAAAAAAAAAAAAAAGAGTGAGAAATGTGAGGAAAGGGGATAGGAGAAGAGGAGAGATATGGAGAAGGAGAGGACAGAGAGGGCCTGAGGCTGGGCATGATGCTCTCAAACCATCGGGAGCCATCTTGATAAAGGACAGGGAGAGTACAGGGAAGTGCACCAACATCCTGAAAATGACCCGTCAGACACACACCTCAATGCAACATTCAAACCCAACACAATTTCAGAGAAACGTAGGGACGCACACTCCTCTTCTGGTGATAGTTTACCAAGACTTCAACAGAAACAGCCTACACACAGTAAAATATAGGCTGTGTCCAACTTGTCTCTAACCCTTCAATCAATACATAAGGTTGCACATTATAATGGACTACTGTATCTTTAGTGGGCTCAGTAAGTGAACACTACACAACTATTTTTGTCTTTTTGTCAGCTAGGCTCCACTTAAGTCTGCTTCTGGGTAGAGAACATTAGCGACTGGCTTTAGCTGTTTTTCTTAGGAGGACTTAGTGCCACAGAAAGCTAAAGGCTACATGCTAAAAGTTATTGAAATGATACGTTTTACTGGAAAACACAGATCCATGGAGTACCACAATAGTTTGTTAAGGTAAACTCGGGGTTTATCAATCAAAGATCACAAATCCCGGGTAAGTAGTAAGTATTCAGTGGGCTAATTTAATTGATAAGAGCACAAAAATCTGCATTTGGATGGCTAATTGTACCCATGCCTTATAGCTATGATGCTAAATTAAAAAAAAAAAGTATTTTCTGAATGAAATAAACTGAAAAGACCATTACTTCAATCTATAATAAACTCTCCTAAGACATCATGTTATATTCAAGTCTTGTCCCATTAACAAATAAATTTGACTGGATTATTGCAACTCTTTCTTGCCTTTAGAAATATGCCGTTATATATCTGAAGGTCAAACTTGTTTCCACGCGTCTGTAGCTCGTTTCATTCAAACATATCACGCTGTAATCCTGCAGCTACTCACCCGCAAAGCTTCTATTTTGACCATCTGGTGACCGTTGCTGTTCACTACATTTCAAGATCCATTGAGGGAAACTCTGTGTGTGCTACTACTGAGTCAAATAGACATTCAGACCCTTCTAAAAAATGGTATAATAACTACAAAGTGCACTGTGTAGTCACTAGGGAGCAGTTTCTGTCAGATATTATTTGAAAATAGGACCAATTGACACTCCTTAGAGCTAAAAAACAACAACGGCTGAACTGTAAACAAATAAAAATTGCACTTTTGTCAATTGGCGGACTTAAATAACAGTATATATATTTCTTTTTATTAGTGCATGTCTCACTTTTTACACCTATCAGCCCTACAACTAAATGTTTTCAATTGAATATGGTAATATACCAAACTGTCCCATTAGCAGCTTTAACATGCTCCAATAAACTACTCTTCCAACTCATATAAGTCAATTTTCTTTTCCTCTTTTCAAATAATTTTCCATAAATCCTCTAATTTTTAATTTTTCAGGACTTAAATAATTATCTTGACTGGGAAAAATTAATGTGATAAAATTAGCCTGATGCAAACACAAGTGAAGAGGGCATATTTAATGATCTCTTCCTTCATTTATGCTATTTCCACCACAAACGAAAACATTAACAGTCTGTAAGTGCTTTCAAATGCAATCACATAAAGAGCATATAATTAATCTGTGTGTGTCAAGGATTTACACAAACAGACTAAGAAGATCAGAAACAAAAGCTTCATGGAAATTATTCTAACAAAAGAAGACGCCATTTCCCCATTTTTCCATTTCAAAGCATGAGTCAAAATGAACAAAGCCCAGAGTATTACATTATTACAGACCTTAGTCATCGACCAGGTAATAGTATTTGAGATGAACACAGGAAGACGACGAGCTGTGATTATGAACATGAGATCTGGAGAGAAGTAAAGATGCACTAACACAGTGTGACAATTACAGCGTTAGTCAGCCTCTAAAATTAATCTCACCCAAGAACACAGCTATAAATGAGCGGTCTGACACGTGTCTGTGGCTCTTTGCCCTCGGAGTGTAGGCGTCCTGTTTGCAGGCAAAATGTTCACAAGAACCGTATGACCGAAAATTCTAATATGCTGTGGAATAAAAAGAGACAGTAATTAAGAAGGGAAAAGATGTACTGCAGCGTTTGATGAACACATAATGCTTCTATTCAGTGATGACAGTGACAGTATAGACACATCATTTAACCTAGCCTAGTCGTCTTTTCTGATTTTCTTTTATCACAACCAACCCTTCCATGCATCCCCCTTTAAAAAGCTTACAAAAAGAAAAGGCAAAATGTAAACCTAAAATAACACATAAGTAAAGGATGCTGCGTGTTAGAAAAGGCCCAGCCCTGTGCATTAAGTCACCCCCGTGGCATTCCCCGCAATTTTTCAGGACTGAATTGAATAGAAAAGGCTGAGGAAGAAAAGCAGGGCATGTGAATTTATTTCTAATGTGATTGGAATAGCCTCAGTGGGGATAAATCTGATCAAAATCAGTGGAGTGCATCCACTTTATGTGATTTTGTATAGAGGTTGGGGCTGCTCTGTTCTGCAATCAGCAGCAGCTGAAGAGGGATGGAGATGAATTACACTCCGCTTGTTAGCTGAAATTATTCAATTTGTTAACTTAAAAAAACATGCAAAGCAGAAAATGTACAAGTTTAGCCATTACCTCAACAATCCTCTCGAAGTGTTACAAATTTAAAACTAAATGCATTATTCAAGATGCACAGAGAGATAATGGATTCCATCAGATTTCTTGGCAAAGGTATATATGCTAAGCCTGTGTTCAGTTATTGCTTTAGTCTGATACTGAATATGAAATGTGTGTCCAGCCATGATGTATGTGTGTCATGAGTTCTGTGGGAAATACTGGGGTGCCTCACGATACGATACAATATGTGATACATGATCATTTCACGATCAGTGGAAAGACAGACTTAGATTGAAAAAAGGTGTGCTTTAGCTCTATGCATTGTAGTGTTATTTTGTGATGCTATTTTTCTGTGTCATATCCTTTAGTTTTTGCTTAGTCCCTCCCTTGTATGGCACTATGCTGTGATTCACCTGCGAAGAAGGACAAAAGCCTGCATTTTGCACAACTCCTTTTTAAGCCACATGACAATTTGACACTCCTGCACATAATTCAAGGACATGAAGTGTGAACAGCAGGAGCCATGTGCCGTGATATTCTAACCGATCCAAGTGCCTCAAAGGCAGTGAAGCTGACACCCTTCAGAAAGATATTTCTTACCAGCTCCAGAATATTTACTCTGTAGGGGAATATAAGAGAGACATCACCTGTCGAGGCAACCTGAATCACAGCGAGAGCCAAGAAAATGTCTTATTCCACACGGCATTATCAAATATAGCCCAAGTGGTGACGATAATGATAATATTATTCAGAGACACATGGCGGGGTTAGGATTCATTTTCCTTTCAACATAGTAGTCTTCAAATTCATTTGTTTGCGAAGAATGTTGCCCAATCTAATGTGGTTCTGTGAAACTAACCCCACAGATGACACAGAGTTAGCATAAGAAAACTTTTGAGATGCAAAAGACCTAATCAAATGTGACTATCAGAGGTTTTGTTACGTCTTAAGAATTCATATCACAAAAACACTTATATCTAGGAGGTACATCAGGGGTTTGAAATGTATGCAGACCTTTTTCTCTCATTCACTGAATACTGTGTGAGCTGCTGTAGCAGGTTTTCAGTGTTTGGGGAAAGGATTATCTGGAACAGGGCAGCTTCAGGAGGAGCCCATAAAAAGGGAGATGGGCAGATGAGAGTGGCAGTTTTACACTTTCCAAAATGACATTTATGACTGTGTGTTTATTTTTATCCATGTTTATTACAGCCTCTAATACACTCCCTTTGTTTCCTGGTTTCCTCATGTCCTTGAAGTGGTCTTGCCAGTGCTGATGCTCCGTTTTTACTGAGTATATATCTTTTTTGTCATGTTGCCGACCGGTGTGGGGACAGCTCTGTAATTATAAATATGCAGTCATTATAATTATGCATTATTAATTTCTAATTATGCAGCTTTTGACATAATGATAAATGTTTCACTGTAAAAAGCTCCAGAGGTGAATGTACACAATGTCAATTAATGAGGTAAGAAAAGTTGCTGTCCTGGACTTTTTTCACTTGCTGTTCTCAATACACCTATAGCACAACACGCCCTAAACAAGAGAGTCTTATTTCTTACTGTGGGAACCTAAACTGGGACAGGATCTGGTAAAACCGTGTCATATGCATTGGATCTAAATTAAAGTAGGACGCACTGTGACACTGCAGTCTCTCAGGTGGCTGCCATGGATTATTTTTACACCCACAGAGTCGATTTCTGGAGTGCCAGGACAAACCTTTTTTTTCCCGTCTTCATCCCCAGCTTGTATTACTTCCTTTTACCCTTCTTCTTAAACTAGTCCCTCTTTTGTATCTGTGAAAGTTCCCAGTCATCCAGGTCAAGTTTGAACTATATCCAGATGCCTTCTTCTATTTTTATAATTACCGTCTCCTCCTCTATTTCTCAACTTTTTTTTTGCTTTTGCACTGAATGTATTTTTCCAAAACCAACACTATAATAGTCTGAGTCACACAGAACAATGTACTGTCATCGCTATTGTACTCATTTCCTCTGTATCCTTTTTATCTTCGCTTTTATGCCGCCTCAATTTCTGCGAAACGCTACCGTTTTCTCATTTCTCACAGGTCTCTTTTTGATATAAACACACAAGGTTCTAGAGTTACAAAACCTACCAAAACTTGCGCCTCATTCAGCATCTGTAAAGTGCTTAACGAGCCAAGAAACAAGTGGCACTGAGGGTGTATACTAATAAGTTTTGCAGTTTAACCACAGATTTTGCAGCATTTAGACTTGGCTTACATTTCTCTGGCAAAACAAAAATCAAAGACGTATGCCCAAGTTTATATAGTTTGAAAACTCAAATGAAATGCTGCCAAAGGAAAAGAATACAGTCTCCTTCACAACATGTAGTCTCAGAAAATATTCAAATAGTAAATACAAGTGGGAAATGCTGTAATGTTTTTGTTCTACGTTGCTTTTTTTAAATGGAAAAGGCATTAGTTTAGATATAGCACCAGGAATAAGTCAATGAGGTATCAGTCGACTCAAATCTCATTGGTTAAATAGTCGAACATGCAATAAGACTTATTACAGCTTGGTCTGAATGCATCACAGCTCATGCTCTGAATGGATAAATGATTCATAAATGCTCCTTTTGCTGAATGTTCTTTTATATCCTCTTCAATTAAAACATAAAGGCATCTAGAAAGAGCCAAGGAAGGGTACAAATACGTCTTAAAAGAACTGCATTTGAGGCAAGTGAGTGTGAGTATCTTTTTGATTATTCGTCGCCAGTTTGATCCGTGATGTAAAGAAAGGCAATCCACAACAGGACGCTTTATTATCTAAAAGAAATAACACATAAACACACATGTTACCTTGCGTAGCAGCTGTTGTTGCTCCTTTAAATGATGTGACTGTACTTTTTCTAGTTCTGGGCGGGATTTTTAGTTAAACAATACAGCAACCATCTTTCGTTTTCAGCATGATATTACTCTGATTGGATAAGACTGCGGTTATTCCCAGATAATAAATCTAATCGCCTCCAGGTATTCAGTTTAAGTACATACCCTTTGCAATTGCTTTCTATTCTAATTTTCTCTTCTCTTTTCTCTATGGAAGCCCTCCCAAATGGCTCTGTGTAACAAACAGAGACCATCTGGCGAGACAAAGGCTGCTGATGAGAGGCTCAGGGTTAAATTATAAAGTAGTATCAAGGAGATTCACATAAATAAGCATAAATAAAGAGTGTTTTAAAATGCTGCAGAGTAGTTCTGTGATATTATACAATGTCACTGACTAATCGATCGAGATTTTTGTCAGCTTTTTATTTTTACTGATATAAACAAAAGTGTTCTATTTAAAAAACAACTGCAGATGCATATAATCATAGCTTTAGAGCTTTCATATGTATTTTCCCTGCATTGTGCTGATGATTTCTGCATTCCCCTTTCGTTTTTATATCCCCTTGCTTTCATGCTGTGTCCCCACCTTTACAGTTTTAATTTCCCCTTATCATCCGGCTGCCATTGATGCCTCATGTAGGTCAATAAAGAGGGCACACGCTCATGCAAATTACATCAGCAAAACAACTGTGTGTAGCCTTATGGAAAAACTGAAACTGACCTCTCTTTATATTCAAAAACAGTATATTCTTACAACAGACATGTGCACCACAGTCTCCTCGATTAAATACGCAGGAATACAGGCGGTAGAAATACAACACCCTCTGGAGTCGGTACAGTGTAAGTATGTCACCTAAAGGTAATGTAGTCTGTGATTGTCCTTGTGCTTAGGTACAAGGCAAGTGGATTTATTTTTGCTTCTGTCAAGGACGGAAACAGTGAGGCGATATAATGACAATGACCTGAATGAGAATCTATGCAGACAGTTTATGATGGCGCCTCATTCACTGCAAGGAAAGGAATTAGATATATTGCTTTAAATACGTCTATTTTTTGTGATAATACAATAGGTCTTGAGCTTTCCAATCTTCACTCAACTAAAAAGAACTACACTTTCATCTGTTGTAAATGTAAAAATGGAACCGTTTTTAAAGTAGCACCGCTCTCAAAATCATTTTTATGGTTGAGATTTCACTGACACTAAAACCTCCAAAGGGAGTGAGGTGCTTAACAACGCTACACATTTAATAAAGAAAATAGGCCAATACTCTAGACCCTAACACTAAAATTACTCTACCGTTACTGCGGACATGTTATTTCATCCAACTTTACCGCCTTAAACATCTCTACTGGTAAACAAACATGGCCGCCGCTAACAGTTAGCTTGTACATAGAGGAAACTGCGCCCTCTGCTGGAGAAAAATAAACAATAACATTCCTCACTGTTTTTTAAATGTTTGTTTTAACTAAAGACCCATCGCTTAACTTTTTCTGGACATGTGACATCTGTGCAGAAGGTTACCTGCCTTCAAAATGTTGTAAGTAGTTGCAGCCTAATAACACACCTTACATTGGAAAAGGCCATAAATGACATGCTAAAGTTATTTAAGAGTTTATGAAGTAATAATGTTAGAGGATGTTAGAACATAATGTAAGAGAAACTAAATGTTGTGGGTTGTTTTAATATTGTTGTGTATTGTTATGGATCATATTCGTGTTTGAAATATAGATTGTATTTGATTCAATACATGTAATAAGATGTTCTTTTATAATATAATGTACTTTTAGATACTGAATCTTAGATATTAAAATGTGATCTATAAAATTGCCCAAAAAAATCATTCATGTTTTTAACTGTGATATATTTCTCTGTGTATATGTTTAATAATATGTTATTAATTTATCAAAATCCCAACACAGTGCTTGACAAACGCTGTTGCTCTGATTGTAGAGCTTACAAAGACAACATTACACACAGAGAGAGACAGTCCCTGAAAGATGAATAAATCTCGTCTTGATCTTAAAGCTCTGATGGACGAGGTTGGCAGAGGGGGTCCGAGGCACTCTGCCCCCTTTCATTCAATTTACCCCTTCCGTTCTTGTGTTTTATTCCCTTTTTTTTCGTTCGTCTTTCTTTATCTTTTCCTCCGATCCCCTCCCTGCCTCCCCTCCTCCTTGATCTCCCTGTGATTCATTAGGCCCGATGCTGAAAAGCCAGTTTATTGTTCTCATAAGGCTAAAACTGGAGGTGACACACGGATCAAACGAAGATGTTATCTCCAGCTGGATCAGTGCGGTTGCTAGAAGTCTGATTAAACGGCTCTCAGTGTTTGCTGCTTTAATTGTAGCAGCCAAAGAACTAAATACAACATGACTGATCTGTGGTTTACCTTAAATGGAAGGGACTTTTCGCTGCATGGGCTGATTGGCAGAGACTGGAGGCTGCTGGCAGGACTGGTCTCGGCGCTCTGAAAAAGACAACAAAGCACACGCAGAAAGCCAGGTTATTACTTTAATGATCAACACATGCCATTATCACATGTTTTTGCATCTTAAGGTACATGTTTTGAGGTCATTTTTTCAATGTTACTTTAAAAGAATAGGCCTCACGAATTCAAACTTTTTTATATTTACTGTGGTTTTGTTTTTTCTTTTACGTGTGATACTTGGATGACTTTTCTTTGCTCCAATCCCTGTGTGAATATAGCCTAATACTTCTTAGAATCCGAACAAAGAATTACTAATCTGGGCTTTATTTCCAGGGAGCGGGACAAATGGATGTATATTAAACCAATCAAAGAAACGTTTTCACTTCTTTAGGCGTCATTGCATAAAGCCGGCCCTGTTTTGACTAAATTAGCCTTGGCTATAAATGGGGTAGTATGTAACATTATGAATTAAACATATTTGTAATTAAATAATGACTAAAATACATTAATAAATTCCATAGAGATCATGTTGTTATGCATTTCCTTATTCAGAAAGTATGTATTTGTGAAAAAACATAAATCATCTAATAGCATTTTGGGAAACTCTAGTAGAATAACTACACAGTATTAAGCATTAGTTAACTTAATTCAACACAAAGCCATTAATAATCACCATTAAGTTACAAACAAAAATGTTTAAGGGGCTGTTTACTCCAAAAAAAGTATTTGTTTCAAGATCAAGAGAACAGAAACAGCAACAGAAAAACACTGGATTAAAATGGTAATGTGCAATTTAAAATAAGATGCTACCTTGCAACAAACATGTTTATACGACACAGTTCAGTGTTGCCCGACGAGTCATTTTTCACCAATTTGTCTTATGAAACCTCTGAGTTTTGTGGAGTGCCAGCTGTGATCGGCTCCTCTCTTCTCGACGCAGGTGTCTAATGGCCACAAAAAAGACAGAAGCTGGAGGGGAATCCACGACTAACAAGACCCAGGCAGTGCATAAATCCAGGAGATATTGGTGAACGCACACACCCACAAACCTTAAGAGGAGCAGACGGCGGCTGAGTGTCACCTGTGAGGGCATGTCATGTGACAGATGGGGCAACGGGGGGTGGATCCCATCGAGTCTTTAGAGAAGGCTGCGGGTATTTACACGACGCTGGATAAAGACACGACAGCTCACGAGAGAAGCACCGAACAAGACCAACAATGTAACGTCGCACTGAACAGACGGAGCTACGAACTACAGGGGAATCATTTGCACATATTTTATTTTGGCGGGACAATACAGTGCCAAAGCCAAAGCGTCCAACTAAACAATTCAATATGATATAGGACTGGCTATTTATTTATTTATTGAAGTAAAAAAAAACTCCAAAGCATTTAAATAAGCTAAATTAGAATTTTAGACTTATTTATAAGGTTTTAATTTACTCCAATTTAGACTCTCTAGTCCTTATTCCCACAAAAAGGCCACTAGGTAAGCCTCAGTACAGCAGTAATCTTTAATGTCCTGACTCTTATCATGTTGTTGAGGAGTTTTGTAAGAAAATAAATGCTTTTTAAGGTAATTAATCCAGTCATCCATCTGATTTATTGATTTATTAATCACTATGGACTATTTTATCATTTATTTGTACATATGATGGACTATTGTGAGTGTCCGTGCTGGGAGTGGATCCTCCTTCTGTGGTTCTCCCTGAGGTTTCTCTTTTTCCCGGTTGTGTTTTTTGAGTTTTTCTTTACCCTGATGGAGGGTCTAACGACAGGAGGTGTTGTCTAGTACAGCCTGTTTGTCTATTCTCTGCCTTTTGTCTTTGTAAAGCCCTTTGAGGCAATTGTTATTGTGATACTGAGCTATATAAATAAAATTGCATTGAAATTGAATCATGTTGGTCTATCATTCTGAGTTTTTTTTATCCTGGAGATCACACACAGCAAACAAATTACCAGCAAACTTATCTTCTGTCAAACTTAAAAAACTCTTTGTGGACATTTTCTCACTAATAACCTTAAGGCTATTCCACTTGTTTACACTCTTTAAAGCCAGCGTTAACTAAAGTAGACAGACACACCAATTCAAAGCACAGTATATATGCATAATGTAAGATTATGTTACATTTTGCGTCGATCCCTAAACTAGATGACGTCCATAAATCATTTCATCTTTAACTTTACCTTTGTTTCCCACCAACAAGAGAAACTATTACTCCTAAAGATGCTTATTAAGTTAAAGTTTGCTCATGTTTGGAAGGTTTTGACTGAGAAACACAGGCCAAATCCCTGTCAGCTCAAACTTGGCTGACCTTTTAAAGCAGCGTACCTTCCAATCAGAATTATAGGTGTGCCATGGCATCGGGCCCTCAATGTGTCATTGGTGATCAATGCCTTTGCCCATGTTCAGAGACAGACACACACCCTCCTTAACTCCAACACACACACACAGTCTCTTTAAGGTCACCCCTGTCCCACAGCCCTTAACACATAACTGTCCTTACAATTAGATGTGCTTCAGTAAAAAGCCTTTCAGATTTAAAAATGGCCAAAGCTGCCTGAGAGCTCTGGATTTAATGACTTGCACTACCCACAAGCAAAATGTCTAGGGATGATGAATGGTCTAAGAAAGGAAAGCAGGTTCCGTGGCCTGATACGCCCCTTTAATCACATTCACATATCAGTTAAATCAAGAAATGAAAACCTTCAAATAACTCAAGGTATTAACGTCCGCTCTCCCTCATTGACATTTGGCTTTTTATCAGAAAGCAGCACTTTTAGCAGCTCGCTGTCATGTCGTTTACTGACTTGGGTGATGTATGAATTGAAATGACAGCACTAGGGTGGAATAATGGATTTTTGTTTGTTTAAAAGGGACAACTTTGGGGCCTTTTTGTGGGAAAAATAATATCAGTGAGTGGTTTGATGCAAATAAAAAGTGAGTAAATTCTAATATCGAGTTTGTAGTGTTTGAGATCTGTTTGGAGGAGTTTTTTGAGACTTTTAAAGGTCTCAGTCTCCTCAAAGATTGCGCAGAGATTTAAACCAGTCATAAAACATTAATAAAATAGATATTAAACTGACTGCCTGCACAACTAATTTAATAAGAGAAACAATGGTAATTTTGTTTCTGACAAATATGGTATATTTGTTTCTGGATGGAAAATGTTGAGCCTTGTTTCCTATAATTTAGCAACTCACTATTTAATGCCACAGGTTCTGCTTGTGTTTAATGCAGTGGAGATGATAATTGCAATGTTTTATGTCACAAACTGAGAGCTGTTGTTGCTAATAAACAGCTTGTTTAGTTTTTGGAAAAAAGGTTTAGCATGTTTTCTCTTGGAATAAGGCAAATTTCATCTATTTCATCTATTACATCTGTGTTTTTCCTTTTACTTCTCGTTTTCATTCGAGTAAGGCTCATTTATCATCTGATCAGCAAATTCCTATCTTTAACTTGAGACCCTCGGCCAAAGGGTCCTCAAATTAATTATTAGTTAATTCTGGGGGTGTTTAAAACTCCTTCTGGAAACTTACCCATTCTGACCCAACCCATGTCGTACTGCTCTGTGGAAACAAGGCTTTGGTTCTTTTAACTTGTCCATGTCCATTTTATGTATTTATTTTTAATTCAGTATAATATCAACCAATTATTTTAGCTTTTTTGTTTGCTTTAATTCACTGAAGTCATGTTGTTGCTTCTTGACCACCATGGCTTATTTTAAATGATATTCTTAAACCCAACCTTCTGTACTTTCCATGTGACAAAACAGAAAACTAAAGGTAAGAGGTCGGACAATGGTCTTGTTCATAAAGAACAGGTTTTTTTTACGTTTAACCCTGAGCAGCAACACTGAGTGCTTTTCTGAATGACCATTAGAGCTAATCACAGCACCAGTGTAGTGAAAGTAATTTAATGGGCCTCCCATATATTCTCACTCATATAGCCTGGGGTTAAACGCAGGGTGAAGTATTTAAAAAGCGGAACTCAGTGGAAACACACTCAGTGAATTAATGTGTTTGTGTGAGGCTGTGTAGGTATAGACACAAAAAAAAGCCTAACCGAACCTCCTAATGTTTTTTGGGTTTTTTTAATTCATAAGACAAAAGTACATTCAGTCTTCGGGACTCTAGCTCAACCCTCTTTCACACAACTTTACACTAATATTTCTACCTTTCAGTACAACTACTTTTTTGTCCCTATAGGCTTATTTATACTTAGTTATTATTTATTTACATCGGTATTTATAGGTTTCAACATACGTTATGTTCACTTCTTATGTTCTGAATAGGCTACTTTTTCTTGAACCACTGCTAACAGGCTAATAATTGCTACTTTGACTGTATTAACTCATTAAAAAATAATATTATCATTATTATTTATGACTTCACGTCCATCTTCCTTGTTATAGTTTAGAATATTCCCACTTTTTGAGCTGAAATAATGTGAACACACCGAAGTCGGAAGAACGACTTCCCAACTCGGACATTCTGAGTTCCCGAGGACAACATGAATGCACCATAAATTCTCCTTATCTCAGGGTTTTTGTCTCTGTTATGGCTTAATTTGAGTTGTATAGTAACGTCTTTACTTACGTATTTACTTTCCATCAAAGGAACATGATTAGTTTCTAAAAGTTGCTGAAATACTAACCAACAAGATGAATTGCACTTTCTAAAATGCAATAACAGACAACATTTAGCCCTATGTAATTATAGTCCACAATAATCCTTTCAATAATGCTACACTGCTGAAAAGATGTGGCGGAGGCAGCAAGAATAAGCTGCTGCCATAAGTCAAACATCGGTCCCGAGGGTAGGACTCACCAGGATGGATAGAGGGCTGCAGTGGCACAAGCTACCAGGGCCCGCCGCTGTATGTGTGGGTATAGCACAGCCATGCCCGCGAAGACTGTGAGTGTACGCTGTAATAAATGAGGCACAGTCACAGTTTTGCTTGAATCCATGGCTGACATTGACAAATGGAGATTTCGGTGTTCGGAGTCATTAATGCACACAGACACTGGCGTAAAAAAGTTTAAGTGTGACCAAAAGAATCAACTACTGGGAAAATCTCTGGGAAAATGTGCTTACTTTACATGTTAGATCACATAATGTACACTCAATGTGGGGGTCACAATAGTTAATAAGAAGTATTTCAGGGGTCGAAGACGGAAAAATCCAACTGAAATCTGTTAAAATCCAACTAAAACGGCTCAAAAACAATGAAATCTGTTAAAATCCAACTAAAAACTGCTCAAATCCAAATGAAAGCTGTTCAAATCCAACTAAAACTGCTCAAAAACAACTAAAACCTGTTCAAATCCAACTAAAACCGCTCAAATACAATTGAAATCTGTTCAAATCCAACTAAAAACTGCTCAAATACAACTAAAACCTGTTCAAATCCAACTAAAACTGCTCAAATCTAACTAAAACCTGTTCAAATCCAACTAAAACTGCTCAAAAACAACTGAAATCTGGTCAAATCCAACTAAAACTGCGCAAAAACAACTGAAATCTGTTCAAATCCAACTAAAACTGCTCAAATCCAATTGAAATCTGTTCAAATCAAACTACAACTGCTCAAAAACAACTAACATCTGTTCAAATCCAACTAAAAACTGCTCAAAAACAACTGAAACCTGTTCAAATCCAACTAAAAACTGCTCAAATCCAACTGAAATCTGTTCAAATCCAACTACAACTGCTCAAAAACAACTGAAACCTGTTCAAATCCAACTAAAACTGCGCAAAAATAACTTAAATCTGTTCAAATCCAACTAAAAACTGCTCAAAAACAACTGAAATCTGTTCAAATCCAACTAAAAACTGCTCAAAAACAACTAAAACCTGTTCAAATCCAACTGAAACCTGTTCAAGACCATATAAAAACTGTTCAAGTCAACATAAAACCTGTTCAAATCCAACTAAAACCTGTTTAAGACGGTATAAAACCTCTTCCAATTAAGCTAAAACCTGCTCAAATCCAACTACAACCTGTTTAAGTCCATATAAAACCTGTTCAAATCCAACTAAAACCTAAAACCCAATATTATTTAACAAAAGCATTGAAGGGCCATATAAAACATCGCAAAGGGCCGCATTTGGGTTTGACATGTGTGACATAAAGTTTATATGAGCTTGTCAGGCTGTTTCTAACCAGGGTTTTACAAAAATGATCAGAAAAGCAGGACCATCACCAAAGAAAGAAAGATCACACTATGATTGTAACAAGACAGATGTTACAAAGAGCTCCAGAGAACACATGAAATAAACCTGTTTAAAGCAACTCTTCATAACATTTAGTCGTTAAATATGCACTGAAATGACATGTTCTGGCTTTATATGTGTTCTCACCAGATGGTAGCATTCCCCAGAACCCTCAGTTACATAGTGGAGTATCTGTCAAAGCAGGCACACTTTGTCTTTTGTCTTTCGTGTGTTCACTCTTATCGTGTTTGCTGAAGTTCAAACAGACTCTGACGACGTGGTTCATGCTCTGGTTTGAAACGTAAACCCAAATGGATCAGGAAAAGCATCATAAAACAGCACCCACTAGGGTATTTCTTAAGAAACACATTGTTTTTTGTTCTTTACTTTAAAATGCCACAAACTATATGGATCGTATTGTGCTTTGGAATGAAGTGAATGGAGTGGACTACAAGTGTGAACCTAAAACAGGGTTTAGTCTCCTTGTTGTCAACAAATCATCAAAACGTCAAATGTTGTGATGAATTTAACACTCTATATTTGAGGTAAACATTATCTGTGCTACTGCAGTGGTTCTGAAAATTATAGAAGTTGTGCTTTAGTGTGAAATGCGCTTTATTTTAATTTGACATTGCTTTGTTTTTATAATAATCTTTTGGACCTTGCTTCTTGTCGTCCTGCTGACAAGAGCAAGTCTGGTTCAGGTCCATTACCCCGCTGCTAGTTGCACATGGGCATTAAAGCATACAAATGTTCTTCTCTAATTTGCCGTCTCAGTTTGACCACAGCACATTCTATAAATTAATTCCCATCTGGGAGCAAGTTTCACGCTGTAAAGCTGTTTTGAGCTGTTTTCTTTTTTCAAAAAGTGTATTGTATTTTTAATCTGCTGGGTGTAGTTAACAACATCTCCATTTCTATATGCTAATGCTCAACCACGTGACTTGCTGTACTTGACTGGTGTGTAATGTACTTTTTGCTTTTCTCTGAATCAAAAGCTGTTGATTAGTCTGTGATGCCAACATTTCTAATGAAAGGGAACAAAGGGAAAGACCAGGAGCTCAATACCAGAAGGTCAAGCAAATAAAATGCAAAGCATACAGACATGCCGAGTCACCCTCCCCTCACTGCATTATGGATTACATCCACTGATGGAAGGTAACAAAATTTGCAAGTTAATGACACAACAGAGCAAGCAAAGAGGGCAGAGTCTCTCCTCTTTCATATTCATGCTCTGCTGCTGAGCTTGCCTCTGCTTCTCTCAGTCTCTCTGTCACCACTTGAGTTTATGTCTCTCTCAGCTAATTATTATTTCATTATTTTCACATCTCTCTCACAGAAGTCCTGGGAGTAAAACAGAGAGAGGAACAGCAGAGACAAAGGGAAACACCACCCGATGGCTCAGAGGACTGTAATCCGCCTCTGGCTTTGATCTTAGTTTAGACGTACTAATGGTGCACCGTCTGCTACGCTTTATACACCTTTTTGTGTATTTGTGTGTGTGGGACTGTGAAACATTGCAGTATTTGGTCAGGGTCAGCCACCCATGTAGATTACAAGAAAGCAGCAGGCAGACAGTACTAATGGATGCTCTTTCAGCTCGGCCCTGGAGTTTATAGTATTAGAGATATTCCTCTTTGGTATGTTAATGTTTCATATGCTTTCATAGTTACACAGCATCAGTGAAAATATAAGGCCAGGAGACAAAATAAGCCCTAATATGCAAGAAGTAGAATTAGTGATTGTACTGTCTTTGGGACAGTGGTTATATGTGACTAATAAAAGTATAAATGCTGTGTTTTTTACTGAGAACAAAACATAAAGAAATGTAGAAGTTCAGAGATGTCATGATGGACAATGTATTGTGTTGTCCCTGTGCAGCAGCATTGAGTGCTTTTCTAAATGACCATTACAGATAATCACAGCACCAGTGTAGTAAAAGTCACTTAACTGGGCTCCCATATATTTTCACTCGTATTGCCTGGAGTTAAATGCAGGCTGAAGCATTTAAAGAGCAGAGTGGTACTCCGTGGAAACAGATGGATTCAGGAGTGTGAGGCTGTGTATGTGGGTGACAAACAGTAAAATGTACCTCTGATATCGACTTTATCTTAACTAAAATGCAAAAATCTGGAACTGGACTTTCTAATGCTAAACTGTAGCTACAACCTGATCAGAATAAGATCTGTCTGTGTGTTTTTAGCTCCTGTAATTGTCTAACAAACCCTAATTTGTGTGTAGTGCGTGTATTTGTCCCACCTCTTGCAGTGTCCGCTTCAGTCTCAAAAGCAGTGTTTTGACGGCAGTGCAGTCTTGCTGCATCAGTCGAAGTGGCAGAGTTTCAAGGCCGGGAGCTAAAGGCTCTTCTTCTCTCCCCAAAGCCAGCCCTGAGCTCCCCTCAGCAGGCAGCAGACTGGTCGGCCGGCTCGGCTCCCTGGAGAAGAAAAGAGAAGGCAAAGAGGAAAAACAGACAGATCTAATGTTACTGGGAGGCTGGGTAAAAGGAAAAAAAATCTTCTCTCTGCAGGCAACCAAGGGGATCAATTGCTGGTTACTCTAGAGATGATGTATAATGCAAGAATATCCAGAAATCAGTTGCAGAAGCATTTCCTAACATTTTTCCAAGGCATTATGCACAAACATTATATAACCAGTGGTATGTGGCACCGTGGGATAATGTGCCATACAATACAATACATTATCATATAGACACAGCATATTCAATACACTTCGGATGAAATCACGTATCATGTACAATTATATCCACGAGTCTAAGGAGTTAAAATATGTAGTCTTCCGTTTTTATTTCTTTATGTTCTGTATTCTGTATTATTCGTGCATTGTGTTTGAAAGCCTGGTTATCGATTCTCGGTGTGTGCCGAGAGAGAGCGAGGCTGTTATTACTCTTTGTAGATAATATTCATTGTGTTCTGCCTCCTGTTGGTTTGGGAAAAATATATAACACACGGCAAAAACACTCACAACACTACACAAAGCCACCAAGTGTATGTTCTTGTGAGATCATTACTAACTAAAAAGGATGCTTCATCGAGGAAAGCTCTGATAGATCAGCACGTTTAAGCCTTATAATCTCATCTGTGCTCCTCTGAAATAGCTCTAAGTGTTCTTGATTTATTAATAAATCACCTATTTTTTGTATTTACTTGATGTGGGGTTTATTTTGTTATGGCTTTTGAGCTGGAGCAATGAAGAGGACTTTAAAAACATGCTGTGAAGTTTGAGGCAGGTGTGAAGATCTGAAGTAAAGTAGGAACGCTGTCAACAACATACAATTTTAATGTTTGTTTTTTTATCAGTTTACAAAATGGAAAAGTGAGTGAAGAGACAAAAACCTCACATTTTTAGAGTGAAACCAGAAAAAGGACGTGATGGAGTAACTCTGATCCCAACATCATGGAGTCTGTCTGGGATTACATGGTCTGGTTTAAGTTCCTTCTGAGATTTTGGTCCAGTTTGGCCTGGTTCTGTCTGGTTTAAGTTCCTTCTGAGATTTTAATCCAGTTTGGCCTGGTTTTGTCTGAGATAATCCTGATCCTTCAAAAACTGAGACAGTGGAGCAACTCAAACTGTTGCTGTTTTGAGGCAAAGTCAGACCAAATATTGATTTAATATAGATTTGTCTTCTATTTTTTTTCCCTTTGCAATTTGTAAAGTAATAAAAACACATAGTTTACTTTTCTTTTTATATCTATTCCTGCCTAAATCTTTTGCACAGTTGTGTTGCCAATCATAAACAGTGAGAGGCTGGAGGTATTGCCATGTTTCACTCATTAATGACACATGTTCTGCTTATGTTTAATGCAGTGTAGACAATAAATGAATTGTTTGAAGCAATTTTAATCACAAGAATGAGACATATTTCATTTCCTTTTTAATATTTTTCTTTTGCTTACCATTTTTACACATGCATTTTGTAACCAGGGGCCAAAACATCCTCCAAAATAGTACGGTGACAGTTTTTTGGGGATGTTTCGGACCCATTCTGGTGATGGAAACCCCGCAACTTATATCATATTGCTCCATTGGACCCAGGGTTTATGTCAAACAACCGCTACAGCTGCAGACAGTAGTTGGGCGTTTTCAAATCTTTAGCAAAAGGTCAATAAAAAGTTTATAACTCTGGTGTATCTGGCCTATTTACAGTGAAGCCCTTTAGTTTATACCTCTACAAATGAGCATCACTTTTGTAGAGCTGGACACACATTAACAACAAACAACGGAGAGGGAGATTCAACCAAGGCACTGTTTAAATTAACTGTCCTATTTGTGACCACAGTCCATTAAGCACTAAACAGGCCTCTGGAGCGATGCCTCTTTGGTCTGCGGTGCACAACCCTTGTTCTCCGTCTCACCTTCGAGCAGCTACTTAACACAACGGACGACAGATACTGAACCAACCTGTCAACACGAGGCGGGAGCCGCTCAATGTCACGCTATTCTTCACGTGTCCCCACCTTCAAGCCGGCGCTACTGCTCAGTTAATGCACCGACTACAAACATTGACCTTATCTATAAAAACCTCATAGTTATTCATTGCCAGGAGCCTACTTTATACTTGTTCTGTCAGTTCTGGGGTGGAAATTTTCCTAAAAGCGTATTTTAAAAGTGGCAGTGTGTGGAATTTAGTGACAGACTGCAGAGGAGCCTCTCTTTTTTGGACAGACTGATGGATTCTTACACTTATTCCTGATAATTCTTATTTTTAAGTAATTATACACTTATGCCAGTGACTAATACTCTTCTATTTCTAAATCCCCTTAATCCTAAATACATGTTACAGTGATTATGTGGAGAAATATTGAGCCATTATCATTTTAGGCTGTTAAATCAGGCCAGTTTTACACATAATACTTCAAATGTGTCAGAAACTACCTTGAATGTGAGCTTGTGATAGGAAAAAGGTTGAAGATGTGAACTCAAAAACGCTACAAAATTTAATTGGATTGGCCTTTCATTCAGGGAAACGTACGATCCTTATTAACTGCGAGGTGCAAAAGCAGAACTGGAAACGGACAATTGGATAACATTTAGATATCGTCTCTTCGGAACAAGCAAGAACCACTCTGTGATATGGGCAGTGACCACTTAATCTCATTAAAACCAATGATGTGACACATACAAATATTATCCAGGGCGGTATATGTCTCTACAAGTATTGTATTTTAGTTGACAGTGAGGATATATGAGCAATAATCTACAATACACTCTTACTTCAACACCAATTTATATAAATCTGACCTTAAAACGGGAAGTTACAGTATATTATCAACGCAAACAATTAAAAACCAATTACAGGCAGCTTTAGAGTCAATAAAACTGAGGAGGTTATAATGACTTAACCGTAAGAGATTTTCTAAATGTCAAAACCCAGCTGCTTTAAAAGAAGAACACTAGTCACTAAAATAGAAGCTCACCATAACCTTTTGTACTTTATACTTGCTCTATATCAAGATTTACAGAGTAGCACAAGTTAATGTTTAGGAGGTGCTTAGATTATACAATTAATAGCACTGGAGCTCCACAGGGGACTGTTCTTACTCCATTAATGTTTATGTTATGGACCGTTCTCATGTTACATCATAGTCTTTTCAAAGCATAGCATAGAATAGGCTAATTGCATTGATTTTTTTTTTGATTGGATTCTCTATGTTCCCAGTTCCTTGAAGTGCACCTGACTAGAAACCTCTTCGACCCACTGCCCATTTTTGATCGTTGTAATCTGAGACAATGTTCTGCAATCCACAGTTTTATTTCTCTAAACTGGCCAATATCGCTGTGTTCCTTTGAAAAATATTCTAAATAAAAAAGCAGACATGCACTACAAACATATATTTCATTTCAGACGGCCCCAAATGAGGTATACACAGTTAAATATCTTACAAAAGGAATAATTATCCTACGCTAGCACATTAATGAGACTCAAATACTATGTAAAATCTCACATAACTCTCAACAACACATCTCACGGCTCTGAACTATTTTACAAATACAGTTCTGACTAAATATAACGAGTGATTTTCCTAAATTACTGCACTTACAACTCTCCTTCAGAGTCTGTTTGCTAATTTAGCCGCTTTAAACGTACAGTGAAGACAAACTGAATCAAAGCAAAGTGAATCACTGATAAAAGTATTAAATTAAATGATTACAAAGGCTAAAAGAACCACAGAAAAGGCCTATCACCTATAATGTTTAGTCTTTATTATTTATTTATATTTCCAATAATTCAAAGCCCCTATAAGCAAACATTCAGGCAAAATCTCAGTGATTTGATGGTGCTTCATTTCTTAATAGTAAGAAACTTTGACAAAAAACTGAGCATGCTTTTTGGAGAAGTTAGTTAGTTATGATTTTATTTATTTGAAGAAAACCGTCACTAAATACACAATAATTGCCACTGTAATTAAATCAAATGCTTGTGAATAAACCCTTGTATATGACATTTCTCTTCCAAACTGTAATATTTGAACATAGGTCCATAAAGCAGCTGCCTAACTCACCTTTCTTAATGGCATTTCCAAAAGGTGAGCCTCTTCTGCAAACCACAAAGACAGGCAGCGAGTTCACCGTCTGCATATTAAGGGACAGCGCTAAAGGGCTTGAAAAGCTTAGAACCCGAAATGAAGAGCACTTTATCACTAAAAGACCGCGTTCACTTTGACTGGAAGCCATTTAAAGGGGAGGCAATGGGAAATTAGATGGCTTTTTTCCCATTCCTTTAGAAAAATCACGGCGTAAACAGTGGCGGCGGGCATTAAGTTGGACAGCATATTCTTCAAAAATAGTGTTTCTTTGCGCAAAACGGCGCCATATCGCTTAAGTATCGATCAACATAATCCACTCCAACGACTAAAAGGTGAAAGGAAAGGACATACCATCGCTCTCTTTTTGTCTACCATCTCTCATTCTCTTTTATTTTGACAGTTTTTGGTCAGTCGGTCTCATTTGTCATTTCTTTCTGCCCTTCCTTGTTCACCCCCAGCCATCCCAGTCTTCAGTCTCTACAGCGCTCCTCGTGCCCCGCTGTTGCTTTTTCCTCTATCACTCTGACAACTGCAACACTAAACTGATGCCGTATCAAAGCCTAAAGGTGTCCCCCGGGGTTTTCGCTGAGCACCGCAGACAAATGTCGATGAAACCCGCTGCCTTTTGAGGACAGGTGAGCTCTGTCTGTCAACCAGCAACTTTTTCACCCCCTTAAACTGTATTCTTTGTAGTTTTTGTTCCTCGCCGGCATCTTAGGTTGAAGTGAACTTTCTCCATTATTTTTTGAGATGCTTCACCCCGCGATCTTGGCGGCATGAAGGAAGCCTAAATAAATGACATATGATCTGTCATACACTTTTCTCTCTGACAGCTCAAGGGGTGCACTCACAAACTCTCTTCTTTTAGCTTTTGGTGCACGTAAAAAACTCCTGACTGACAATAAAATGACAAAGAGTAGGTTTCAGAGTTGTTTCCCTCAAAACAACAATAATAATGCAGATGGATATATGGATATATAAATGGAAATGTGTGCATTTAAAGGATATTTAATAAATACATTGAAAAATTATCACTTTTCAGCATGAAAACAACACTTGGGGATAAAGACCAATCAACAAAGTAGTGTTCAATGTTTAAAAGATTTAAAAAAGTGTTTACCTGGGGAATTGAAGATATAACAAAATGTTCTGACTAAATATCTCTGTGCATTTTACAATGTTTATAGATTACAAAGATATAAAATGTCAATATATGAATTAACAAGAGGACAATGTGGTTAAAGCCACTGCAGAAAATGGCCATTGTTTGTGTGGAGTTAATGATATATATGAAAATCCTTTTCTGTTAGTCACAGAATTAAGATAGAAGATGAATTACAACAAATAACTAATGAATGATCAATAAACAGACTGGGAAAAATAAACAATTTATTATATTGCATATATACTATATATACTGCAAACCAATAAGCTTTCTACATTTTAGCTTTGAACATATTTTGTTATTATTTGGAGCGGGAATTACATAATACTGGGGCTGAAGGAAAAAAAAAAAAGGTTTTTGATTCATTGTGTTTCAAATGATTCTGAATTAATTAAAAAATCTGATCTCATCTGATTCAACTCCACTCTTTCTCAGGTTTCATGTACGGTTTAAACATAGTCCTGCTACAATAAGTTCCAATACTGGTTATTATTATGACAATATCACGATATAGTAATTCTGCAGATGTTAATTTACAATAAATCATCATATCTGTGAAAATGTAGTAGGAAGACAGCCGTAGACTAAAAAAAATTGGTCTTGTTCATGAAATGTTTGCATAATAGTGTCATTTATTGTAATTTGTCTTAAGTTAACCAATGTCTCTCACATAAATCCAGTTTCAATATCTGAATCTATGTCACAATAACGTATCACAAGCGGCAAATTATACAAAAACAACACACATAATATATTATTCCACCTCTAATCATTGTTTTACATTATTGCTGTCACTCTATAATTTTAACCTAATGGATAAATGCAGTGTATGTTACAAATGTCATTGCTGCAAAAATCTTTTACATTGTTATCATTAACTTCAGAAGGTCATTTGCGTCAAGCGGAGTACTTCTTTGACGACTAAATAAAACAGGCAGTATATCTGTAAAGCCATTTAACTGATTGTGACGGTGTTAGCGATTACCATTTACTGCCACAAGACTATTAAGCTGTCATTGTATCGACGCAGGTGGGAGTCGACACATGTGGCTGCGGTCAGAGCGTAGACAGACACAAGTCTCATCTGCAGGTAATTACCTCCACGTTTGGAGACAGGGGACGCAGTCAAACACACCTGGAAAGTGCCAGGTAGTGTGTGTTCGGCGGTGATAGATGTTATACAGGCAGGAGGCAGGGTCATCTGTCTTTTCACTGTCAGGGGCCCATTCAGCAACACTTTACTCCATTTTCCTTTTTTACAACACGCTCTCAGTTCAGGACAAAGAACGATTTACGTAAAGCAGCACTATTGGTAATAAATATAGAGATAAATATGATATTACAATGTCAAACTACACCGACTAGTGGCTGATACTGGTACTGCATCATAGTCAACCTCTCAAAGCTGATTACAAATACCTGCTGGTTAATATGCAATTCAATATTTTGTTTCTGGTCTCTCTATCCATCACTGAGGCCTCTGTTCTCCACTCACTTCATTTGTTTCATAACAGTATCCCATCTCCTGCTTCTTTTATTAATCAGACACTCTCTCGTTTTGTGCTTGACCCCCTTCCATCTGTCTGAGTCACCCCTTTCCCCTGATTTAGAGCCATTTCTCAACAGCAGAGTTAGAAGTAAACCATCTCACCAATGTGAAAAAGCCAATTATCTGTCATTTTATGGCTGTCGTTATTTCACCGCTCACACTGTGTTTTATTACAGTACTGCTGGCTCCCGGCGCTGACACGTACCTGCACACGAAGCATGTATGAGCCATAAAAGATACAAGAAAGACAACAACTAAAGAAGAGACCAGGTTTTATCATGTAAAATGACAAATACTGACTGCTGCTTATCAAGAATGTGTGACTGAAGTGTGTTATCCTTTGCAGCAGTCGAGGGGTGGGCTGCACGTCAGTCAGTCACAAAGTCTATTGTCACAGGAATAATAACAGTGCAGGACACTTCTACACCAGACACACTGAGAGACAGTTATTCCGATGCCAACTTTCCCCTCATTAAATTTTTACTGACAACAAGAGCATATTTATGGGGACGACCTGTTCTGTGTGTCTATAATGCAGACATCTGCGGGCCTATTGTGTGCACGCAGAAGCCAAGCACCTAAAGAATGATCGGCCTCATTTGTCACTCCGTCTTTCCACCTGACAGACACGCCGTACTCATCTGCATTCAGCACCTGAGGCCTCTGACGTTTAATGCTGCCATTAAACTCATCTCTGACATAAAGTGCATCTGTGACTAAAGAGTGAGCACAAGCCGGCCTCCAGGCGCTGAATGTAATGGTGAATTCAAGTCTCCTGACTCAAAATGGGGGAGAATAAAAAACTAATGTAACATGGCGTGAGTAAATGTCCTCTCTGCTTTCCACTCTGCATCTGCACTCATTCTGTTGACAGTTTTTCTTTTGTTTTAAATCATATTCTCTTCTCCTGACTAAGCGCTAGTTACCCTCTGAGACTGACATCTCTTCCAGTTTTGTATCTGTGAGCATCCGGATGCTAATCCCATGCAAAAAGCCTGGGGGCTACCAGCGTTGTGTTTTATGTGGGAACAAGCCGAGGGAGTTAACTCAACATAGTTTCACTAATTACTACCACAACTTCTCCTGCACAAGTCTTTTTAGTCAAAGTCCCATGTGCGACATTACATTTTCCTGTTTCAGAGAACAATGGCAAGCCCCAATGCCCCAAAATGTTATGCTGTACTCAAATGCCCCAAAGCGGTACTAGATCAGTTTTATCACAAAAATCTCTTCAATAGATCACAAAAACCACAGAGATTTGAGGAAATTTATTCTGCCAATTTGCAGTTTGTGAATTCAATAAACCCTAAATGCCAAAGTTGAGTGTAGATCACAGAAGCAGCAAGTGGTGGAGTAAAACTTACCTTCAAACAAGTCTTAAAACTGCTGACGCTTCTTCCCCAAAATCAATTACTTTAGATGATGATCAATAAATATCTCTCTGATAATAACAAACACAAGTAATCCAATTACACATTCTGCGTTGTGTTTATTCATAAACTCTTTATCCTCTGCTCAAGCCTGCAGCCAAGAAGAAAGAAACGATTCTCAGGCGACAATGACTGTGTTATATAACCATCATTATTTGATCAGCAAGGATTTTAATTCAATGATTGAAGTCATTTAAGCTTCACAGGACTAAAACTATATGAGTATCATGTAGTAAACCTATCATGCAGTAAAGTATCATGTAGTATAGTAAACCAACAATAGGCTGACATATATAAGATTACAGTTTCAATCTAACTAGCAGCTGAAGACTACGCAAATAGCTCCCAACTCATAAATGTATATAAAAGTATACTAGTTACATACAGGCAGCAAGTACATGTGTAGAAATTTAGAATTACAGGATGCTTCAGTCAGACACGTGATTTTTCCATAAACTTTAACACTTAAAAGCTATATTTAGATTCTTCTTCTGGCCTTGAGCGCACTTGTGACCACTTACATTTGAATGAGACTGATATTGTTCTCCACTGCCTTTTGTTATGACAAATGTAAAAGTAATGGTTTAGAAGAAAATGCAGCTAACATGCCGACCATTCTCCCAAACACATATCACTTTTATCTCTGCATGCTGCATCAAAAAGTGCTCAACATGCAGAGCACAGTAGGAAAGTCCACACAGAGAGAAAAAGACAAGGCTTATGAAGCAGAAAATACCAGATGAACCAAGACAAAAGGGCACCCTCCTTCTTTGTTGTCGAATAAACTCCATATGCTGCAAAATGACATCAAAGCTGAGGAAAACATACGCTCATATTATGTGCTTTATAATCTGCCAACAAAGGAAAAGTAAATGCATTTCAGTAATTCTTTTCATTTCTGAAGCAGACCACTTGAAAAAAACACACTTATTTATTGCCAATGTAGGATTTTTTGCTGCGTTACAAATGAGAACCACAAGTTCCCACTGAAAGCAAAGGGGGAGAGCACCGAGAGCCAGAACTAATTAGTCTCTCTGTGTTGAACATTTAATAAATTCAACAAACTGATGTAAATGAGGAGCTGAAAAGTTAGCATTGCACAAAAGCAGTGTGTTAGACAACAGATGTTGAGCCCATTAGGCCGTCCCAAAAACATAATATGATACAGCTCAAGCATTTTTCATCCTTAGACCATCATCCAACACACAACAATAAAAAAAAAAAAACCCATTGAAATATACTGGAACTACTAGTATACTAGAAATATACGAAATTTAAAACAAATTACCCCCAAAAAAGCTTTGAGCCTGATTTGAAGCATTTGTATCGAAAAAAAAAATCTGGGACAGAAATTAGTTTTTACAAAAAATTGGGGCTGTTTACTCAAGATGCCTTTTTTTTTTTTCCCCAAGTGAGGTCTGAACCCCTAAGTAGGCTCTCTTATAGTCCTCTCTGTCTTTTGCATGAAAATAAGCAGCTAAAAGTGAAAAGAGAAAAAAGGAAACACCAAGACTTACAGTGTAACCATAGCAACAAGGCAGAAACCTATAATTCCCAGTTTAATGGGAGAATAATGATAATGAAATTTCTCCAGAAAAATAAAAACATTATGATACAATACAAATGTGCAATTAACCTGCTTAATATGGAAACATCCCCAAAACATATGTTAAAAGTTTACAACAAATCTCACAAATCTTTTATTTATTTATTTATTTTTTTGCAAGTGCAGTGTATTAGATCAAGTCTCAATAAGCAAACATGTAATATTCCCAGTTCACAATATGAAAAAGCATAATGACCTGTGGCTGTGTGCTCAGATTTACACTCTAAAACCTTATTTATATGTAAAAATATCTGTTTCATCTGGTTCTCATAATCATATAACTTCATATATAAAAGATTTAATACATACTGTAGATGGAGCTTATACAGTAATAAGAAACTGAGCAAATCTGCCCAACAGCTTCCTTTCCTCAGCTTCATAATTAATACATCAGATCTATCTAAAATGAAAGTAAAAAGTGTCAATTCGCCATTTTATAAAAGGCTAATGCACTGAACTATTTCTTGGTGGGACACAGTTGCTAGGCAACCAGTGGACTCCCAGAAGTTGGAGCTTTCAGCCACAAAATGACAAGAGTATATTGTGTCTGCAGTGACTGATCATCACGCACCATCTTGTCTGATAGAAGCCAATGTAACGCCGTATATTTCTTTGTGCTCCATCTCAATAAGTACACACAGAGGTTTTTAAGGCCTTTCTTTCATTCAATTTACCTTCAAGCTCCAGACTCATGACAACACCTCAGAGCCTTGTTTTTCCCATAGTCCTCTAACAGTGATGGCATTATTGAACTGCCCACTGAATAATAAGAAAACTAATAAACATGCCATTTACAGTCCAAGGCTGTGTCGAGGGCTGTACAATATGGTGGACTATATATTGCACTCAATGACTGAACGGTTTCAGACACTACGCAAACATGTTCTGTTAATTAATCATGTGGCTCCGGAGTCCATGTTCTTTACTTCTGTACTATAGTATGTCAAGACTTAAGTTATATGTATACATGATTAATTAGCCTGTGTTTTTATTATAATACAACTGTTACAACTCTTTCTTGCATTAAGAGGAAAGATATCATATCTATCTGTACAAGCTAAGCTAATGATTAAGAACGATTAAGTTGCCACAAAAGCTGAAATTTGTGTCTCGACCTCATCTCATTCAAACACGTTGGGTACAGTTAAAGCATTATAGTGTGACCATTGCATTGTGGGAAAACCTGAGTGCGCTACATTTCAGTTTCAGAATAGATATACCAATACTTAACGCCGTAATTATGATACAGTGGACCATACAGTGATTAGAGAGTTGTTTTGGACACAGCCCAAATGTCACACATGAAAGAAGAGGGCTATTCGAGCAGGCGTGTGTGGACATCCGTGTGCAGTGTGTGTATGTGGCAGACGTTGTGTGCAGCCTCTCAGACAGCTAGCAGAGTATCCACCGCTGATACTCTCTGGACAGACTGGCTGACTGACAGCTGCATCACTGTGTGCCTCTGTATGTGTGTGTTTTCTTGTATGTGTGTGTGAACAGAAGGGAGCTTGCTTTGCCTCCAGCAAATCAATGTCCCCTTGAGGGAATGTGGAACCTGAGACGAGGAGAGACCGCGAGAGAAAGAAAGACAGTGAGAGACGGAGCAACCCTTGGGCGAACACATTTTGCTCTCTATTCCGTCTGCAATCAGATTTTTTTTTCCCTCATGCACATTTTACACGATTTTTCCCAGTGAAATCTATATGAGAATTCAATTAGTACAAATGTTGGACTTAATGTGGAAAAAAAAACCTTTGCCAGGAGCTAAGCGTTAATCTTGTTAGACAACACAGACCTGGTCTAATTATACAACATGTCCCAAGTTTCCAGAGTCATATATTTAATACATTCCTTGTTCGTTTCACCTATATCATATAATACTCTTAAAACCCAACCCCAGGTATGCTTCAATAATCTGATTTACCCGTTTATCTAAGAGTAGCTACACGTTTCATGTGGAGTAAATCCTGCCGACAAACAGTGATTATCCGACCATCAAATCCTGAGCCTTGCCGTGTAAACAACAGAGTTATCATCAGGAGCACGCAGAGCAGTGGACTTCTGGGTTCATATAAAACACGAAACCTTACCATCTTTCATACTATTACATTCATATTTGACTATAGATATCAGTTTGGAGCCACACAACAGGACAGATGATATATTAAACAACATGGACCATCACCAGTCATCAACAGAGAGCAGCAGGTGGGCCTCTGAGATCAGTCATCATCTACAATAACAACGTATAATCGGTCTGGGAATTTGTGAAAGGTGGAGCTTCACACTGCAGTCAGCTGATTGGACGACAGGTAATCCTCACTCGAGAAAAAACGGGACACAAAAATATTAAAAACAGACTAAATCTTGTACTCTTTCCCGACGACAAAGCTAGCATTTATTAGCTTAAACAGTGGTCGTTGTACAGTTCTTGATTGTATTTATCGTCTACACTGCATTAAACACAAGCAGAACCTGTGTCTCAAATACCGAGTCCCTAAATTATAGGAAATTAGCACAGCTTTTTTAGAATTTAATGTTCAGAAATATGGAAATAAAGTGGAAACAACTACAGCAAAATATAGGCTGTACTTCTAGCCTTTCGCAGCCACACTCCAGGATTTTTTCTTTCGTCATTATAAATATTGACAACGCATCCAAGTTTCAAAAAGTCGGCTTTAAATATGCGTGCCAAAACCTTCCTGTACTAACCCGACTCGTACCATGCCCCACAGTGGAAACCAGGCTTATGGAAGCTGAAGTCTGAATAAATTAATTAACTTTTTACTTTATTTTTGAGATTCCTACCAACTGAATTTTCCCTCGGGGATTAACAAAGTTGAATTGAATCCACAACCGTAACTAAATAAAAAAAATGGTTCAAATTAAGGCAAAGACACACGCTAACGTTGACCTAGGCCTTGTTTTATAGAAATAGAGCATTTTCTTTTAGGTTAATTGCTTAAACTTACACACACATTTGTCCTGCACTGCTGACTTTAGATTTACAAATCAATATGGGTTGGCCATGCAAATCCAATTTAAATAAATGGATTTTTGTGTGAATCTCAGTATTTTCCTCCAGTATCACAGATTGGACAATATCAATACATTCCATAGATGTCTGGGTTAAACCAATTGAACAGCTTTTTCCACTTTGTTTTGCAGCCAATGACCCTAAACACAGTAAAGGCTATTCCCAAAAATAATAGTGTAATACAATGGACTTCAGATGTAGCTTTACGCTTTAACATTAGCACAAGACATAAGGGAACTGTATAAAAGACACCTGGGATGTAAAGTTTGTGGTGATATTTCAGAGTTAAATTTGAATCCATCTTTATAGAAAACAATGGAGCTACATCTTCTTACGCAATAACATTGTTGGCCATTAATCAAAGTTCAGAAAACAGCTTTCAGGCAGATGGCTTTATTGCTCTGCCTCATTTCTGAGCCGAAGCACCGATAGAAGAAGCACAATATTATACAAATGAAACTACCAATAAACTGTCAGACAAAAACCTTGGCAGGGTTGAAAAGGATGATTTTCAGCTTGCATGATTCACTGATGTCTAGACACGGAAAATGTATCTCTATTCAGGGACACATTTAAAGAGTATTGGAGGCACATATTCAGAAAAAAAGCCAAGGCTAAGAGCAGTGTAGTATAAGTCTCTTAACCTTTACTTCAAACACTCTCACTGAAGTTGACCCGCAATTAAAGAACATCATAACAGGCCCATTCAGGGATAAACACACTCAGATACTTTTTAATCAAAGCAAGAATAAATAACATTAATCCAGGCCAGAGAAATGCGCACTAAGAGGCAAAGTAATAATCATCTGCTGACAATAGCCCTGGTAATACAATGCCTTTATTGCCCGCAGGCTCCATAAAATCAAATAAGCAGAGTATTGTGTGCAACCATACATTCAGCGGTTGTCTGCAGAGATTTACCTTGACCCCTCGGAGCAGCAGAGAAACAAGAGGCTAAGTCCAGAAAGAGACGTGACTCTCGCTGGTAATGGCTGTCTCCTTGTACTGTACAAACACAAACTATTTTCTTTTTAAGCCGCTGGCAAAGAGAAACATAACGGAACATCTTGCGTCTATTTAGCCATTACGTTCTTCTTTTCAAGTCTTTTTTGTCAAAACGTATTCTGCACATTTGCGCAGAACACTTAATATCAGAACAAAGACAATTTCCGCCACTTGGGTTGGATGGAGAATGTAGTGTATTGTAATGCAGTGAACAGGAAGTGGGATTGATGCATCAAACTAGGTCCTTGAGCCATCCATTTGCTCCAATTATCTGTGATTAGACCCTTCTTAGTTTGGCAAACAACAGTGTAATGCATTTCCTTTCCTTCTCTGGATTGTATGGATCTACAGCTCTTCTTGTGACTTAAAAAACTGAAGCACTTGAGAAATATACAGGAAAATACAAAGACCCAGAGTGAATAAAGTGAGAAACATCATGCCACATTTCTGCTCCAATAGTTTATATTGAGCGTGTTTTCTTATGCACTTGAGTATCCCAGTTTGGATTATGTTTGTTAAGTACCTCATTTTGGTCTTTGTGTAAGTATCTTATGGAAAAATCCAGTTATACTCATAAAAACACGGGTTATCCTAGTTTTATGACGGCTGCTGGAGAACTGTTCAAGTAACAAACAGCAAACAAACATGGCATGAGCTATGACTTTCTTACAGCAACAAAAATAACTTAACCTGTGCAGTCGGTTCATTGTCAGTGACGAGGCTCAGTTATCCAGGTCATAAGCCAATAAAAGGTAAAAAAAAAAAAGGTACCTCAACATTAAAATAAAGCACATTTTATTGCATTTTTTAGTCCCTCGAGTTCATATCCCTCAGATGTGTACAAATAATCCAGGTATGTTAGCTACTTTTTCATTTAATAGCACTGAGTTTCATTTATTAATATGAAAGAATCTGGGATACTATAATGTTTCATGTGTTGGCAGATATGAATAACCATGTTTTTCCATGTTAAAGTAAAAGTGAAATCCCAAATATCATCGTACTCGAGTGAGTGCTGCTGCAGGAGAGTTATGAGTGAGAGGAGACGTCTTCTTTTGATGCCAACCGAGTGAAACTTTTAGTGGTTATTCTCCAGAGAAAGTAGAGAAACTGTACATTGGCAGTAGTTTTAGCCAATACCGCAATTCTCCAGAAAACCAGCACTGTCTCGTGTTTTGTTTCTCCGCAGTGAGACGAACAACGAGCGGCGGATACAAACAAACAGAGGAGGGATGCTAACGGATTAGCAAGACATTAGCAACCTCGCAAAAGTTACTTTCTTGGCAGCTGCTCCAACTTAACTAAACTAAATCAACTAAAATAAAAACGAAATAAAACAAAATCTAAATTACTCGCAGGTAATTTTCATAAATCTACATGTAATTAATATAAACACTGCATGCCACGTGTGTGATGTGAGCAAAAAGCAGAGTAAGCTTCGTCAATACCCCACAATAGACCTACTAAATCTCTGGACAACTGGGATTTTTAAAAACACGCTTATTAGTTGTATACAAAGGGTACATTTTTCATTATGGCTATAATACATATGTTTTACAAACTGGACTAATTATATTTTAAGATGTAAAAATTGTTGATTCAGTGTTTTAGTCAATAACTGCAATAAAATGTGTGATCCTTAGTTATTTCACAGATTCACAGTAAATAAAAATATATAGTAAATAAAAATGTTTACCTCTGACTGTCTCTTCCCAGGATGCGATCTCCGGTCGGGTCCAAAGGTGAAGGGAGCTGGTTCAAATACGAGGCCAAAGACTGGCTGGAGTTCTCCCGGGACACTGTGCACACACAAAATAAATATGAGCAGCAGCAGTAGCTCTCCAGATGCATTTAAAACGTTTAGTAGAAATATAAAACCCCAGCTTTTTATTATGAGCTGGGACTGACCGTGGGGAGTCGAAGCTAAAATTGACTCCAGCGTTTTTTTTTCTGAGTGAGCCGTATCAGTCTGAAAAAGCGGGGACAGATTTGACATTTCCTCGTGTCTCTGTAAAGGTTCCTCTGTCTGTCTCCCTGTCCTTGTCTGATACCACGGGGCAGGAGTCACTGATGAAAATGGAGGACTTACTCTGAGCCATAAACTGCTTTGATACTGGTAATAGCTTTAATAAAGATTTAAACAAGCCTTTGAGAGATGTCGATAAGAATGAATTTATTGGACATTATGGACTGGGTTTGTACTTTCAACAGGACTTCAGATATATGCCCGTCTTTGAGTGAGTCTGTCAGAATTTGTGCGCAGGAGTGTGTTTTTAATTAGTACCTTAAATTCAGCGAGAGGGAGAGCCCTACTGTTCCGTTCACAGCACAAAGTCTTAGTCCCTTGACTTTATGAGAGCAGTTCATCAAACCTTTAATTTCATGCTACAGTCTGCAAACCATTTTGCCTAATGACTAGGTGTGCTAGCCGGTGTGTTACAGTGTGTTACAGAGTGTGTTACTGCCCAGGCTCTCTTCTAATCTGTCTCTTTTAAATGCACTTATAACTGTGTCTATATAGAGTGCGCTAGATTTACTGTCCTTTGTTCACAGTGCTGCACCCAGACTGAAAAAAGAAGCTCCTTAGTGCTACAGTATTTTCTTTTCTTTGACTGCAACCGCAACATTTTTAGTGAGGTGAGACTTCAATGACACCAGAAGCTACTGATGTGGTACTTAAGACCGGACTTTCTGGACTATATTTGAATGGTCTTGGTTCTGTCTTGGTATTGGTCATTTTAAATTGGTCTTGTCTTAGTCTGGAATTCATTTTTACTCGGTCTAATCTTGGTTCTTAAACTCATTTTTACTCGGTCTAATCTTGGTCCTTAAACTAATTTTTACACAGTCTTGTCATTTTTACTCGGCCTCGTCTTTGAATACGTCATTGAACTAATTTTTAATTGGTCCTTAAGCTCATTTTTCCTCAGTCTTGTCTTGGTCCTTGACTCATTTTTATTCTATCTTCTCTTGGTCCTTAAACTATTTTTTACTCGATCTTGTCTTGGTCCTTAAACTCATTTTTAATCGGTCTTGCCTTAGTCTCGAATTCATTTTTACTCGGTCTAATCTTGGTCCTTAAACTAATTTTTACTCAGTCTTCTCTTGGTTCTTAAACTAATTTTTACTTAATCTTCTCTTGGTCCTTAAACTCATTTTTACTCGGTCTAATCTTGGTCCTTAAACTCATTTTTTCTCTATCTTCTCTTGGTCCTTAAAGTAATATTTACTCGGTCTTCTCTTGGTCCTTAAACTAATTTTTACTCAGTCTTCTCTTGTTCCTTGAAATCATTTTTACTTGGCCTTGTCTTGGTCATTGAACTAATTTTTAGTTGGTCCTTAAACTAATTTTTAATTATTTGAATTATTGATTTTAATAATTGATTCACAGTCAATTAAAAACAGTTTAAAGTTTGCCTCTGACATTTGTCTAAGTAGATTTTTTAGCTACTAAACATGAGGTTGATCCACTCTACTTCTAAGTTTTAATAACGCACTTTCTTTGCTTAATTCATGCTAATAATATGAGAAAGTAATGTCTCTTTTTCCTGACCACAGAATACGTCTTTGAAATTGTTGTTTGATTCACTTCAAGCATCATTACAAGAAAACAAAAGGAATACTGGATGTTCTCTCACGTGTCACATTCGTCATGACACAACAAAACAACAAAAGAAATAAATCGGTGTAAATGAGACAAATACATCAAAGTTCAACCTGAAACAACACGGTTTGTGTAATAAGGTGATGGAATAAGGAGGATTTAATAAAGGAAGAGACATATACATACAGATATGTGGAAAGTAAAAACAAGGAGTACAGAAATCATTAGAGGAGGCTTAAGTAATCTCTGTTCATGGAAAGTTATAATGACCATTTATTTAATACATTTCACTAGGTCTATTAAAAACGTACCATGTCGATGCTTCTGATCGTCCGACAGGTCCAGGTCCAACATGAGATCGTCTTCATCCAGCTCCGATGAACCCAGGTTGTTAAGAACATCCTGAAAAGAGGTAAAAGCCAATGTCACTTAATGATATGTAATGATTAGTTAGCTAAAAGTTCAATATGTGTTAAAAAAAACAAAGGTTTGGTCTAAAAAAGGCGAAATGATTAACAGTTTTAATATTATTGGGTTAAGACACTCGTTAATCCTCGTGGTTCCGTAAAGCCCAAAGCAGAGAAAGCGCTAATTAAAAAGACACTCAGCGCTCAAATCAATCATTTTTGGTGACTTTGAGAAACAGAATACAGCTTGAGCATAACACTGAGAGACTTTGATGGTTCATACTCAAGGCTACGCACAAAAACATATCACAGAAGCTTTTTAAATAATACAAAACGCTAGTGTTGTAGCACTTGAGATCGCTTCATTTTGTAAAAGTCTTGGTTTTGTCTTGGTCTCGGAAGAAAAGAAGAAGAAAGAGCAACCAAGACCAACCAAGACTAACCCCAACAAATGTCTGGACCTGGTCTAAGACTGGACTAACTCTGTCTCCTTCACCAAACACTAACCTCCATGAGTCTGGACCTGGTCTAAGACTGGACTAACTCTGTCTCCTTCACCAAACACTGACCTCCATGAGTCTGGACCTGGTCTAAGACTGGACTAACTCTGTCTCCTTCACCAAACACTAACCTCCATGAGTCTGGACCTGGTCTAAGACTGGACTAACTCTGTCTCCTTCACCAAACACTAACCTCCATGAGTCTGGACCTGGTCTAAGACTGGACTAACTCTGTTTTCACCAAACACTAACCCCAGAGTCTGGACCTGGTCTAAGACTGGACTAACTCTGTCTCCTTCACCAAACACTACCTCCATGAGCTGGACCTGGTCTAAGACTGGACTAACTCTGCCTCCTTCACCAAACACTAACCTCCATGAGTCTGACTTGGTCAAGACTGGACTAACTCTGTCTCCTTCACCAAACACGATCTCCATGAGTCTGACCTGGTCAAACTGCTAACTCTGTCTCCTTCACCAAACACTAACCTCCATGAGTCTGGCCTGGTCTAAGACTGGACTAACTCTGTCTCCTTCACCAAACACTGCCCCCATGAGTGGCCTGGTCTAAGACTGGACTAACTCTTCTCCTTCACCAAACACTAACCTCCATGAGTCTGGACCTGGTCTAAGACTGGACTAACTCTGTCCTACAAACCATGACAGAGGACCTTTCTCTTACCAAACACAACCAACCAAGACACTCTTACAAAAAACCTTACAACACCTCCACCCCCCACACTACCTTCTCCTTCACCAAACACTCCAAACCCAAACTGACAACCTTTCCTTCACCAACACCAGACCTCCACTACCTTCTCTTCACCACGCCGGTCTAAGACTGGACTAACTCTGTCTCCTTCACCAAACACTAACCTCCATGAGTCTGGACCTGGTCTAAGACTGGACTAACTCTGTCTCCTTCACCAAACACTAACCTCCATGAGTCTGGACTTGGTCTAAGACTGGACTAACTCTGTCTCCTTCACCAAACACTGACCTCCATGAGTCTGGACTTGGTCTAAGACTGGACTAACTCTGTCTCCTTCACCAAACACTAACCTCCATGAGTCTGGACCTGGTCTAAGACTGGACTAACTCTGTCTCCTTCACCAAACACTGACCTCCATGAGTCTGGACCTGGTCTAAGACTGGACTAACTCTGTCTCCTTCACCAAACACTAACCTCCATGAGTCTGGACCTGGTCTAAGACTGGACTAACTCTGTCTCCTTCACCAAACACTGACCTCCATGAGTCTGGACCTGGTCTAAGACTGGACTAACTCTGTCTCCTTCACCAAACACTGACCTCCATGAGTCTGGACCTGGTCTAAGACTGGACTTGTACTGTTTTTTTAATTGTTCTCTTGCATCTATTACAGTGTATTCAACGGTTCTGGTCTTGATTCAGTCTTGACCTGGTCTTGTCTTGACAAAGTCTTGGTCTTGAGCAAAAATATCAAAAATCCTTGGTCTTATTTTGGTCTTGAAACGTCCTGTTCTCAGACATGACTCAGTCAATACCGTCTTAATTACCAGAAGACGAGGAGTAAGCTGTACCCTTCACATCATTTCCTTTTACATTTCATTTTATCAGCACAAATCCCAACATAAATATCTATTGATTGGGTTATAATCATTTACAGCAACAGCATATGCATAAATTTGCTTTCAATATTGCTTTCCCTGACCAAAGATATGTGCACCTCATCAGTAAAGAGGTATCACTTTATATTACAGCTCGGTAAAAGAGTTTGCTATAGCTACCAGTTAAGGTTTCCCACTTTTTTTGTGATGATATAATGATGCTGTAGTGACTCCATTCTTGGATAAACAGTTATTCACAGGCCATTGCTGCCATCTAGTGGTCACAAGCAGATTTAATGAGTCAGTATTTGTATTTTCTCATACATCCAAGTGTAGGTAAAAGTAAAATGTGCCAAAATACACATGTCAGGGTCAAACAAAGAGTCAAACTTAAGACAAAAAATGAATATATGACTAAATGTTCTCTTTGTTTTGTATTAAGTATTGTGCCTGGACCAACTTGAAAAAGAGATACCACACGTGACAAGGGGCTACGTACAAATGAACTCGAACTCCATTACTATTATCTACAATCTATCTCTGATGCATTGATGTTTAGCACTAGCTTCAAGACAAAAACCCATTATTCACAATTAAAACTGCCTGAAACAAACAACTGTTAACTATCCACATAACAAAGAGTGTCCACAGATGCAGATGGCTCTAAAAATCCAATACGGGCTCAGCTTTCATCACCATTGTTTGGACATAAACAAGCTCACAGCCGGAGTCTATATCGATCTCCTCCGGTCTAAGTACAAGAGCTTCGATGCTTAGTGACCCCCAGACTATTCAAGCACACCTCGGTGCGTTTGTGTGGGAGCATGAGAAAGTGGGAACAATTCACACAGGTAAATCAATGTTCTCCAAGGCTATAGCTTCAGCAAAGACTCTAATGTAAAGTCAATGCCATCATGTTGTGTGAATAGAGACATTATGTTACAGTATAATACAACATGCTTCTGGGTAAAGCATCAGGAAAATATCATTTCACTTGGAAGCAAATGACTTAATTTGATATAACACAGATAAAAGCGTTAAAAACTGTATGATAACACTGCACATTATCTCAATTGAAGCTAAATGACCCATTTTAATGTGCCCCGCTAACCACCCAAATGTGTTAATAAGATTTCATAACCGAGATATGTCACCTTTTTACCTCACTTATGCAATATGAGCGCGTGTAATCCTTGAGATAATATCAGAGCGGTCTCATTAAAAGCATGGCTCCCTCTTTTAAAATAAAGATCCATTCAAAATAAAAAGAAGCAAGAGATTACTTCTGCTTGTATTGGTTTCTGTTTATACTCACAGCAGCCACATAGACTTGCTTCAGGGTGGTAAATACATTAGCAGAGAGCTCCGGTGATAGTCAGGTACAGCCTTGAGGAATGGCAAACATACAAACTAACAAATGACTTTAATTCTCTCAGAGCAAACACTTCCCGGACGATTATATTTACCGTTTTCCTGAGGATAAGAAAGAACTGGATGGCCAGATCTGAAATACGTTCGATTCATTCTTGCAGGAACGCCTAAAGGATTTTGGTGACAGCACAGGCAACAGTTTTAGGATAAAAATCATGATATTAAAAACATCTAATACTGTGACATACTGTTTATGTAATATAAGCTGAGGAAATGTCATGTTTCTCCATTTTACTCTACTTTTCAGTCATTTGTGCTCTAATATTATTGAGTTAAAGTGAATTTTAGAGGCTGGAATGACTGATTCTAATCACTTACAAGCTGTAAAACCAGTGCAACCAGTGCAACCAGTGGAAAAGTGAGTTTAAAGCGCTGCCTTAAGGGACTGCATTTATTTATATGAAGTAAAATTAACTGTATTTGTAAGTATAATTAAAGTAAACAGGAAAATGGGTCGTATGCAGGTACAAGAAAGGGTTGGTTCGACTAGTTTGGAGACAAACAAGATGAATGCTATACTGAACAACATGGACCATCCCCTGCACTGGGCTTTTGAACAGTGAGCTGCAGGACAGAGCAACACAAGAACTCCTTCTTTTCCGACTGTAATAGGACGGTACAATCAATCAGTCTGTGGAAAATAAAGCCTGAATCAATTCATTTGAAGAGACGTAACAACGGAAGTTCCCCTTTGGGATTAATAAAGTTGAATTTAACAGAATATAACATGAAATATTGGCAATACCGTGATGTTTTAATACTGCTGTCAAGGCATGGGACAAAAACAAAATACCGTGGCTGGTGAGACAAGACCAAAAAGTGATTATGTTCCTGTATTTGGAAGAACTGTATGTGGATATTCTATTATACTGCGTTATTTAACTATTTTAACAACCCAAAGACTTGACTATATCCAATATACCAGGAAATTAAAACCACTTTAAGTTGTAACTGCAGACTCTCTCATCCCATCAGAACCGAGGCCTTGTGTTAGGCATATGAGAAAGGTGAAGAGTTTACTCATTCTGTTAACTAGCCTCAAGATACTTCAGGGATTTTAACCTCTAGACCCCTCTTCTTGCCCCAAATGTAAGACCCAAATGCATCTGTGACTCCTCCAAAAAAGCCCTAAAAGCACGCCTTTAAAACCACCTTCAATGTACAATTCCCTGTTTCTTTTTGTTGCATGTTTGTTTTTTGTTCTGTTTATTTGTAAAGCGACGAATAAGTACCATGTGTTATTGTATTACTTTTATACAATAGCTTTGGGCCTAATGAACATACAGTGCTCATATCTGCAAATATTATAATATGTGTGTGTTTTACTGAAGGGCAAGTGTCATCTAATGCATTTAAAGGAGAAAAAAAACATGAAATACTGTTTATTACTGTCCCTTCAAGCAAGATATTAGACAATTGACACGCAGCAGAATTAGAGTAAGAACATTTTGCTGCATATGTCAGTCATACTGCGAAAATGTGTCTGATCAAACTCATTCAGACTTGTCTCTGAGAAGTGAAAAGAATGTATTAAATCCTTTCTCAGCTAATATTTGCAGAGCGTCAGCAGAAATCACAGCTGTCAAGATTTTATGAGGAGTGAATACGCCGCTGAAATAAATATTCCACAGTTTTACCAAAGGGCTATCAAAATAACAACAGCCATCGAAATATGATCAAACAAAACAAGTAAACCCATTCAGCGTCTCCCTGATTCTGCTCTGATAGTCCTTATAAATGCAACAAATAACCCATATCTGCTGAATCATTATTACACAGCACCTGGCCTCTTATGTCACGGCAACACAAAATCATCTCCATCTCCGTCGATATTATTACAGTTCAAGATGAGGCTCGGCGTTGTGCCATTGTGTTTGCATAAATAAAAGCCTTCGTAGACCATCCGAGGTACATCTTGGCTCTTATAATCTCTCAAGCTCTCATCTTTTTATTTGCATACTGTGGCCTTGGCTCGTATTGTAAACAGTGCAGCTTTCCATTCGCTGCGAGGGCTTTCTAAGAACCAGCAAACTTCTATTACAGTCAGAGGAAGAATAGATGATATGCACAGTTAGAGCTATGTTTAAAGTCTGATAGATGCACAGTAAATAAAATCTTACTTTGATCATCTTTCCTCACACTTTTTGGTGATTAAACAGTCTATACCTGATATTTGTTCTTCTAGTTGGGAAAAAAAATAGTTCAAACCTTAAAAAGTTTATCGTAAAAGCAACTATTTGTGGAAAAAACAGGCTTTATGATGCCATCTACTGTTTATTATAGAGGATTTTCATAGATAGCGCTCCCATTGGTCGACACATTTGTCAATAGAAGGTTAAATAGCTGCCGATAAAACAGAAAAGTGTATATTTAGTGCTGAAAACCCAGCGTAAAAAAGAAAAACATTAGAGAAAAAGGGAGGTAACATGAAACAAAGATAAATAGTAGTAAACAGTAGAGGAGGAGATACTACATAAAGACAGAGCTACATGTTTACAGTAAGCTCTAAACTTCAGTTGGGTGTAATATTAGTATTTTGTGGAAGAAAAAATGTTCTGAATTTATTTTATTAATAAAAAAAAAGCAGGAAAAAGTCCCTCGGCTACATTTGGGGCTAAGTGGCATCTGAAACAGGGACGACAGAAAGAAACTCTGGTAGTTTTAAGATCCAAACAAAAAATAAAATGGCTTGAGCCTATTCCAAAGACTAATGTGCCTTATTAACAGCAAACATTAACAAAATGTACCTGTTTGGTAGATCAAGCTAACAACTCACATTTACATAACTAAATTATAAGCTTCTGCATCAACCTAAAATCATTTAATGTCAGCAATAAGACTTGAGTTAAACCGAATCCGGATATGTCTCTTCTACTCAGACAAACCTAACAATCTCACATCAACATGTCAGAAACAAAACTGCAAATTAAAACAGCAGAGACTGAATGAAAGCATCCTTAATAGAAAAAAAAAAACATGCAGGACATTTATATCAAGCACGAAGCATGTTTAAGCGCACAGTGTCCACAGTTTTATATTAACTGTAAATGAAACTGAATCAGTGTAAAAGAAATTAAAAAACTAGACATGAGGCAATTAACCAAATAAATACGGTCTGATATTGTATATTAATGTACAGTGTGACGTACCAGACTCCCAAGTTTGGATGAGGAGGAGTTGTGCCTGTGTTTGAGGAGACCACATCCGTCCAGGCCCGGGACATCTCTGAGGTTTCCGTGAACAGGAGGACCACCGGCCCCTTCGGACGAGGAGCGCAGACGCCTCTCCAGCCGCATCACCTCGTGGTACGGGCTCACGCTGCTGCACAGGGAGCCTAAAGGACGGGTGGAGTCATGAAAGGGTAGCTTTGATTAGATTAACACCAGCAGACAGAAGGATATTTGGAGAAAACTGAGAAAACTTGATTATAAACAGTGAACCTAAATGTGTATAAGACATAAAATACACTCCAGATCCACTCCAAACCAAGATACGTTAACAAGACTGATGTTTTATTAGTGTTATTAATTAAAAACTACATTATCAAGGCACTGATAATTTGTTTAAATATTTCAACAGATTGAGAAACAGGAGAAAACATGTTTATTTACCCAAACTGTAGTACAAAATGTGAATAACTACCACATAAATGGTTGTTTAGGACATACATTATTACTTTAAAGCAAAAGACTTTTGTTGTTTGTTTTCTGTCTTTTTATTTTCTGTCTTTTTGTCGAAACTACTCAAACTACTAGAATCTACTCAACATCTCTCTTATTCAAACTAATTATGCAATAGCCCTGAAATGAAATATGGTTTAATGAGTTGGCCTTTTATTAAACAGACATTCACAAAACCACTTGAGAACTCAGAAAAAAATATGGCATGAATTTGATAGACATCATTATTGGATTATTATGTATATTTGTCTGACATTATTTGAACATTAATAAAGAGATGGATAAACAAATATTTCCAATCCATACTGAAGGCCATGTTTTCAATTTAACAGGTCAAACACACAACAAAAACACATATAAAGAAACAATAATGAACTGAAAAGAGGGAGAAAATGCTTAAATAAGTAAGAAAACGAGTGATTCAGTATTTAATGAGGCTCATACAAACAGTAAAACATGAGATTCTTATTTTTTCGTGTGTTCCTTTGTCATTTTAAGTCTCTCCTGGATGCATCTGACCATATATTTAAAGCACACGTGTGGCAGACCTTTAGTGTTTCCTTTAACGTCATACCTGCGTGCGGTTTCCTCAAATGGGAGGACCTGGGCTCGTGGCAGCCGCAGAAGCTTCCTCTGCCCCCCTCTTGAAACGAGCGGGTGGTCCTGGCCCGTCTTTCCGGTTGTTCTGGGTTAGAGTGGCACCCCTCGCTGCGGACGACACACGGCTCGCTCTCGCTGGTGGTCTCCGTCTGGTAACCCACCTTCCTCTCCCTCGTCGAGTCCTTCCTCTCCTCCGCTGACGCCTCGGCCCGGGCTTCCTGTCGCTCTTCCTCCCTCTCCCTCCTCTCCTCCGGCGACTGTTCCTTCAGAGGGAGGCAGGGCACGGCGGTCTCGGGCTCGGAGAGGGACACCGCCGTCTCGTAGTCCGTGTTGTTGGCCGTGCTGGTGTCGGGGAGTAAAGGCTTTTCGGGACTGGACGGGGCTGGAGTGAAGAAAATCTGCACCAGACATTTTTAACAGTGTGAACATTTCAGTTTAAGGCACAAATCTATTTCAAGGCCCAAAGCTGCTGGGATAGGCTCCACCCGTGACCCCCAACGGGACTAAGTGGTAGAAAATTAATGAAAAAATGCACAGATCTACAAAGAAAAAGATCTCTCTATTAGATCTACGCAATTAATCGAATTTTCAATTTCAATTTTGGCTCCCAACAATCACAAAACCTATAAAAAAAAACTATTATTTATTACTTATTTTTATGTGTTACTTGTTTTCCACGAGATTGTGAAAGTGCACTACATTGTTGCTTATTTATTTATCTGATTATAATTTCTGTTTATCTTTAAAGCTTTTTCTGATTTGATTATTTATTTTAAGGAGAATTCACTGGTTTGTTTAATAAATTAGTTTATTTAATAAATCCCATCGTGTAGAATAATCGTGACTTCAATAATGACCAAAATAATTGTGATTATGATTTTTTTCCATAATCAAGCAGCTCTAATGTTACATATTGTTTAGTTTAAGGCAAAAATCTACAGAGAAAAAGCCCTCTCTATTGTACTTTGAATATATTGTTTTGTTGGAAGCCCCAGAAACCATTTTCAGAGCTTTTTGCAAGAAAAAAGTTTAGTTTTGTGGAAGAGTATCACAGAAGCCCTTTTAATCCAGATATATCCCTTATTTTTTCGTTTCAAGCCCTGCCCAGTCCTCCTTAATGTTTTATGCATTGTGCTTTTGGCATTTAGACTTGCCTGAGCTTGTTGAGCTATTTTGAAATGCAGTTCACGCATCATACTGTTTTTTTAAGAACAGTTAAGCCCTTTTCAAGTGTCGCAATTCAGGGAAACCTATCTCTGTAATAAGAAGTAAACCATCTGCAACTTTGTCACTGTGGCAGACATCATAAGACTTCCTCAATGAACTCAACCGATATATTTTCATCAAGCAGAGTTATTTCTTTTTGTTATTTCCATTTGTTCCAATTCTGGTGATTCATTGCTACTTGAAAACTGGATAGAGGGTTAGCGAGCGTGCAGAAATATCCGAGCAGGAAGAGGCTGTGATAAAGGGGCACGTCTACTCTATAAAAGAAAATAATTGTCAGTCAAAACTGTCAGATTTAGAGTCGTGCAAAGAAACACTAGAGGTTATAATTGTACTTAGATTACATACAGTACATGCCCTCAGTATAGGCTTTTCTTTGACCACTGCATCTCGGCTTTGTGTCTCAGATCTAATTAAAGTAGGCAACTTAACTCTTTCAATATTGACTTTTATTGAACTGCAGAGGTTTTTTATTTTTCATTTAATACTAACGTGAAAATAGCTTGATCCTAGGCCTCTTATACAAAGAAAAATAACCAATTCAGCAAAAAAAAGGCTATAATATCTTTACATTTGCTGCTTGAAAGAATATTTTCGCACAGTGGGCAATAAAACTGAAAAAGTGTTTTTGTTGTGTTATGTTTTTAGTCATAGTGGGAGTATTGTAACAACAGCAAAGTGACAGCAAGGGGTTAGGGAGGGTTTTGAAGACTATTTAGTTATGTTTTCTTTGTATCTGTAAATTAAAAAAGGAATTGATTGATGCCTCTCTAGTTCTTAAAAATGTGGCTTCTCTTTTTAAACTATTTCGGAGCTGACCTCTCCTGTATAGTATTTAAAGGAGACTCTTGTACATTTACTTTTCTCACAGACTCTGAGGCTTCTCAAAAACACTTCACACCTCACCTCCTGTGTATCTTTTCTAAGCTTTACACTTTTTTGTCTAGTTTTAGTGTATTATGTGTTAGTTCTGTGGCTGATACATAGGTTATTGTTCTTGTTAAATAAGAAATCACAGGGTACATTCACACTACCTGGGAGGTAGAGACGGCCTCAATAGAATATTCTGGAGCAGCGGGAGTGTCCAGGGCATTTGTGTCAGCAGCTTGTCCTGGGACGGTGGTGTCGGGGGCTTGAGGTAAACCAGGTCCGGGGCTGGGAGCAGGTAGAGCGTCCACATCAGACACAGAGTCCTCCGTGATGGGGTGAAACTCAGACGGAGTGATGGCCGTGGTCCGGTCTTCTGAAATCATCGGAGACTGGAGCGAGCTCTCACCTCCGGCGCCGAGCAGCTCCCCGGGCCACGACCCCGGGGTGAGACCTCCGGGCCCCGGGGCGACGGTGCTGGCGGAGGACGTGGGAGGCTCTAGACTGACTTCTGGAGGTCTGTGATGATCCGAAGTCTTGGAGAAACGGTGGTGAGCGGAGAAGGATTTGGGCAGCAGCTGCTTCTTCTGACGGTGGGAGCGCTTGTTGTTGTTGCTGGCGCCGCTGTAGTCGTCGAGGAACCCGGAGTCGTCGCCCTCATTCACTCCTGAGCCGCTGATGCAGTTGATGAAGACGTTTCGATTGGCTGCTGTGGAGGAAGAGGAGGACGCCTTGTCAAAATCCTCAGTCTGGGAGCGTGTGATTTTCTTTTGCTTGTGACTCCCGAACCCAAAAGAGTGTCTGCTTTTGGAGCGTCCACCTCCGCCGTCGCTAAAACCCGTGGACGCTGATGTCGTTAAGGTCGGCTGGTTATTTCCATTGGCGTCTGTGACCTGACTTAGAGGAGGTGTTAGGTTTAAATTTATGGGCTGGTCCCGCGGGTCGCTGTTCCGTTTTGAGGAGAAACCGAGGGACGGGGTTCGGAAGAGGCTCCTGCGTTTCCCCGTGCTGCCGGAGCTGGAGTTGGTGCTGGACGGGGACGAGGTGTGGACGCCATTTCCGACGCCGCCTGAAGACGGAGAGGACGGGAGGGACTCCTGCCTCTTACTGCTGCTGCGGCGGAAGATGGGCAAGCGGGACACGAGCGTGGAGCGGCGGGACCCTGATTCACCCATCGAGGATCTGAGGAAAGAAGAACATAAGTTTTAAAGCAACCTTTTGTAACTTTCTACCTCAAAATATGATCCTGTATATCATTATAAAACTGGTATTCAATTAATTTTAATGGTTTCTTGGACATTTGACAGATACTCCACTAGAACTGTGCTTTCTGGGGCACGCTACCGTCTTATGAACACATATTTTTACATTACACACTCAAATTTACATTACAACTAATATATTTACAGCAAGTTAACAATGTCATGTGTGAGTTTTAACACAGGATTTGTCTCTCTGAGAAGTTACAAAGTGTTAATTGTTAAATCTCTTTTACTCGAGTGATCTGAACAAGAGGCAGAAGCAGAAAGACAGGGATCAATGCAATTATCAAACGTTTGGATCCACCACAGCTTTTCTCTAAGTCTATAATATTCTTTTGAAAGTTTTTATAAAGAACAGGGCCTAGTGACTAATTTATTCTCCTTGTTGATAACAGCCCCTTTTCCACTAACATTTCCAGGAACTTTTATTTCCAGGAATTTATTTAGCTGTGTAAAAGAATTCCTGCGTGGTTTGCATTTCCACCTCACCTCAAGGTTACAGAAAATCTATTCAAATCAAGCTGATGACGTACGAGGGAGTGCTAAAAGAAACTGCACTACATCCTGGATACTTTTGGTGGAAATGTGCCAAGGTTTTTCAAAATCCCTGGTAAATTATAAAAGTTCCTGCGGTGGAAAAGCCCCTAATATCACCATAGTCAGAATTGACATAAATGTTTGTTTGTTTTTTTGCCTTGAAAGACAAACCTGATCCTAAGAAAAGAATCCTAGTCTATTTTTTGTCCAACTTCTGAAAGAGCAGATTGTGATTGTGATCAGCTCAATCACTGCTCCACTGAGTCTGCTGATACATGGGACATCCTGTGACTTTTAGGATTTTGCATAAATGAACGTCATTAGTTTCCATTTGGTTTGTAAAACTAACTAGTGCTTGCCTGACTCTGTTTACGTGTACCATTGAGAGCATATGAGAGCAGATGTTAATAAAAGGTAAAGTTAGATAGAAAACCTTATGGAAGCTAATGGGCCTCCAAATAAATAATAATATAGCAATAATGAATAAAGAGCTGAAGTAAAAGCTGGTATGGCTCTGGTCAACATCAAAATGGCTAACAAGTGCAGCTAATTATTTAAACAAATCCCCTTGACTCAATAATTACTACCACTTTAAGGGAAGTATAAGGTCAATAACTTTTTAGGCTCAGGTTACACACAAAAACAGGAACTACTTTTACAATTTCTTTGAACGGCATTAATGAATTAACATATACATAAAAAATGTAAATAAATGTGAATATATCAAGGAAATTGGAAGCTCCATGCACTTATAACAAATAAATGCTAAAATAATATGATATAAATGAGTGGTATGGTGAATTTGCAGCTGCTGGAGGAGAAAACATTTAAACTTATCACAGTAACGTGCCTCCTCTGTTCTTCATTTTCCAAATTGAAAAGCTTTGTATTTAGATGCACGTGTTAATAGGTCACTAATTGTAAGAAGTGACCAAAGTTCGACACATTGGATAAGACAGTGTCTAACTAACTAATTTTTCTAATCATTACAACTGTAGTTTTAGATTATTTGGATTATTGTCCCAAAGTGTAGTCTAGTGCCTCAGAGAAAGATATAAAAAACACAATTAGTCCTAAATAAAGCAGCACATCTTGGTCTGAACTGTTTAAAATGCACAAATATTATCTGCACAGAGCCTGAATAAGACAGACATTGCCCTTCTCTGACTTTAAAGAAACATTACAGTGACTAAAATCCCAAGTGTTCTCCTACAGCACTAATGTTTAATACAAGACACGTATTGCAAAGGTTATTGTCTATTTCCTGACAAAATAAAGGTATTTATCGTGGAATGAAGACATGGAATCCACTGCCATCATATGTTTTCAATATAATATCCTTATAAATACGTTACAGCTAAAAAAGGGCACATTTCTTTGTATCAGCAAACACAAAACAATAAAAAGCGTTCTCTGTTTTCTCTTTTAAACAAACTAAACACTCCCAGCGCTGCAGAGGTGGCCCGTGGGTGTATTCTTTAGTGTTTTGTTTCCACTGATATCTCTGTGTAATAAGCTTACATTAACACCCTTTACTGGAGAGGCTTATGTGTGTGTCGCCTCCTTAAATGTAAAATTAAAGTCTAAACGTGTTACACTGAGGCGGTTCCTGTTTTTTTAAGTCAGAGACACAGTAAAGTAATAAATCAATGCACGTTTTTACAAGGTGCTGCTAAAATGTTTTACTGTTCAAATGTTGTCCTGTTGTTTTAAGATCACCTGACGATCTGCCCGGGTCATGGCACGGGTACAGGCTGCATTAAGACAGAAAGATCCTCCAAGTAATTAGAAAGAGATTAAAACAGAACATCTCTGTTACTTACACAACCGTCTAGTCGCATTTAAAAGATAGATCGCATTTAAAAGATACACTTTCACTGAGGCTTATAAAGCAAGGGTGTTTGTGTAGAGCTGTATACTTCAAATGTATCTGGAAACATTTATCAGCATCACACAAATGTATGTAGGAGATAAAATGAAGTACAAAGTAGTTCTCACTAAGCACAGCAGGTTATTGTGAAGCAGGTGCTCACTTCTTCATTTCATTTACCAACATTAGAGACAGTAAGTTCCACCTTGTTTCACTTTCTCTTCACTGTACTTTATTTCATTTTTACAGTGCCTCAACACAATGTTTATTTTTTTTTCCATACAAGGCAAAAACAGCACCTTCAATACTTCTTCCCTCAATGGTTATGGCTGTCGGTGCTCAGTTCAACGTCTATCAATAACAAAAAACAAAAACAGAGTATCTAATTATCTCCATTTCGTAGCTGCCACTATATTTTGTCCTACCAGTTTGACTTCTGTAAATATCTAAGTGTCTATGTTGTGGTTCATGTTATCATCAAATCTGCCGTTACGAAGGTTTGAAAGGCTAAAGAGTACCAACGGCTATCCTTTTCCGCAGTTTTACACTGATGCATGATAAGTTTAAAAAGAACATGAGGTGTGTTGGGAGGAGTATGAATAACAGGGTGTTTCCCATAAAAAAAACAGGTTCCTGGTGGGATCCTTTTCATTACAACATGCATTACAATCAAGTCATAATCTTCCTGTAATTATATCAAACCACAGCTGGCTCTAACCAAGCACTAAAGCAAGCACAAGTTACTACATACTACAACAATATAATGTATAGTCTTAATTGATACTGTAATAATAAGGAAAACATTATTTTACATTTGCTACCTTTCAATTAGTAGAGTGCATAAAAACAGATTAAAGAAGGATAAAAAATACTTTACTACATTGTCATAAATTAAGAAAAAAAAGCTAAAATGCTGAAGACTTTCAATAGAAAAGCTAAATTTGCTAGCTGGAGCCTGGTCAGAAAAAGGTGGACCTTAGTGATTTTCATCCCAGGACAATGCAGGTGTAGCACTGGACTACCGTTGTGATCATGTCATAAAGGCTATTACCATTATCAGAAACATCATCAATGAAAACACCGTCCTGGGGCAGCCTCAAGACACCAAGAGTCACATCAAAAATGTCAACAAACGAAGCCTGTCGACCTTAAATCCAGCCAAGCTAGCTGCGTCAAACCACTCTTACCTCAACGCTAACTGCAACACTCAGAGCTACTACACATTTGTCATTAAAAACATAGTGTAGATAATGTTTTCTTTTAGCTACAAAGGTCACCGGTGTGGGAACCAGCAGGAGGGCGCCCCGGAGGTATCTAAGCCGGGCAGCTAACACGCAGACGGGGCAAACGCACACAGGCGCTGACGTCCGTAAACGTAGCATTCAGTATTTTTACCTTTAGCGGTGTCTCCAGCGAAGGCCTCTGCGCAGAAAGAGACGAAATATTTCACTTATGTGCTCACATAAATGATTAAAACATAGCCAGGTGATAATAGAAGTGCTGTAGTTTCCGTGCAGCGGTGGCACCTTGTGTTGCACTGACGCCGATATTACACCTCAGTGACGTACGCTGTCTTCTGCTCAGGCGCTTCCGCATTGACGGCAGGTCGCGAGCGTGAACGTCGTGACGTACGTCGTCCTCCCTCCATCAGCAGCATCCTCCATCAGCAGGTGAACAGACCCTCACAGCTCACATGGAGGACCAAAACTCACAAATCAATCAATCAATACATGAATTAATGACTGTCAAATAATTATTTAAACAGAACAAGAAATGCTGAAATAAAAAAATACACTTTTCTAATAAATATGTAAGCTATGGTTTAAAACAAATAAATCCCTAAATTTATTTTCCATCTGCATTAATTAGGCCCAAGCCCCACACAGACGCCTATTGGAACTGTAAAGTACTAATGAAATATTAAATAACTATCATTATTATTATTGTTGTTGTTGTTGTTGTTAATAATAATAATGTTTTTTGTATGTTATTTATTTATTATTTTTATTTGGCAGTTGGTCCTCGATGAGCTCAATGCTGAATTACAATACTTCTACTTGGCTTTTATTTATGACAGTGCTAAGCCTAGATGTATTGCTTTTCCTTGTTAAAGCCATATAAATACAGTACAGGCGGTTATATTGGAAAATAAATAATACTTATATAAGAATTGTCACCTTTTAAATTACTGTGTTTTTAGTGTACTAGAATTACACTTTTTCTTACACTTACAGCCAATATATTCTCTTTATACTTCTTACTGTATATGAACAATAAAAGCTAATATAATACAGAAGAGAATCTTTGTCCCAAGACAAACAATAATTATAAAATTGCTTGTAAGAGTCGGTCTTTGTAAAATGAAGCTACTTTTGAAGAGTATGTCAGCAGCTTTTCTCACCCACAGATGAACCCAGTACCTCTCAGTTATCTGTGTAAACAGCCTACATTATGTGTGAGGGCCTGGGCCTGCATATGAAGGAAAGCAAAAGTTATACTTCATGTTTTCATTTCCCTATGCACCATTTAAGTCCCTGTTTAGTACCATTGATAACAAAAAGAATATGAACTGAAACTACTAACAAACTGTAGTGGATTTTATGATTATGGACAGTTTTCTCCAAATTATTCTTGGTTCTTTCATTCGACCACTCACAGTACTGTATTTGGATTGATAGAAAGAAGTCACACTCATGAACCCCTGGCTTGGATATCAATTTAAATTCTGGGTACTTCTGCTTATGTGCAAGCTAGAAGGGAAAAATACCAAATCAAATGGGTTTAAAACAAATTTATTTAAAGAAATTTCTACACAGCAATGAAAAAGTGTAGCACTTTCAGGAACCAGATAATATTTCACATCTTTATATACACTTACACAACCCACACATCCACATCCTCCACATTTCCTCTAGAAGTCTACGGGAAAACTACATCTCAGCGTTTTAATCATTGGATTAATGAACAGCAGTGCAATTTGACTTACAGCCTTTTGTCTTTTACATTTAATGAAACACAAGTCAAACAGCAGTTGACATGCAGCTCATTTAAAGTGCTAGCTCTGAACTGGTGGCAAAATATTTGGTTTTTAATTTATTACAGAACAAGCGGGTTATAATGTCAGTTTCATGAGAGCATTCGGTAAATTGTAAATTTGATCAATAATGCTGTGACATTGATTTAAACCAATACTAAAACACAAAATAGCACTCATTTGATTTGTTTTTGATCTTATTGTTACATTCCTTGGTGCCATTGACCTGGAGTGCCTAATATTAGATGCATAGACATTATTTAAATGAAAAACAGTCATTTTCCAGGTTGAGACCTCTGAGGACTGGAGTGAAAATACCAAATCACAGGATAAGACCGATTACACAAACCATCCAAAATATTAATTTAAAACAGATTGAAATATGATTTATTAAATTAGAAGTTTCAAACATGAACATTAAAAAACAGAGATCCAAAAACAAACTGAGGCAGAGTTTGATATAGTATTAAAAACATAGACAGGTTGAGCAGAGTACCATAAGCTTATAGAAAAATTCAACACTTAAATCCACATCTATATCTATAACTGAAAATAATATAGATTAATATGTACATGGAAGCCTTGAAATTAAGAAACACAGCTGCAAATAAAACCAACTGTTTTCTGTAGGAAAGGTAAAGTGGTTAAGGTTTTCCAGCCCTAACAGACAGAGGTAGGTAGTAAAAGGCCTCAGTTTGAGCCAGAAACCTACGAAAACACACACTGGATGAACCTAACCTTCCAGAAATCTAAATTAATTTACAAAAAACCCATGTGCAGGCACGTACAGCGACATAAAACCAAGGTGGTTCCTTAGCAAACCATGTTTTTAGTGTTCTTTCTATCACAGCTAATCTATTAAAATCCAGTTATAGCCCATTTCACAAGTGACAGACCAACAGTAGAGTGTCCGTGTGGCTTTGAGAACAACGGTAAAGAACAGTGTGATTTGTGAAAGCACTTATGCAAGAACCTGAATATTATTGTCGAAGCAGTAGGCAGAAAATGTGTTGCACCGGAGCCAGCACCAGAAACAGACATTGGCTACTATTACGGAGGGTTTGCAGCAGTGAACACTAAAGCTGACTTGTGATGCCGAGCTTGCTACTTGGATAGTTTCGTGAGGAAAAAAGTGTTGAAGTCACATTCAGTGCCGCGCGACAGTCACTGTGATAAATCAATGTGCTTTCTGTGTGTTAACATTTATGCAAACACGCCAACTAGGTAGTGAAGAACTGGTGAGAATAAAGTCTAACATGTGCAGGGCTTCTTTAAAAATGTTGTGCAAAAAAGCTGAAAATAACAGTGACAAAGATGAACAGTAGTGTCTGTGATAACTCAGTGTATAAAAAGCCATTATAATTACCTACACCAGTGAAACCTGTCTGATCAAGCTACGCCTACAGTATTATACAGTATTTATGCAGATACATGTCCTCCAGCACTTGTGCAATAAAATTATCATTATGCAATCCAATGTAATCCAGTTCCTCATAAAGGCACCAAGGTGCTAGCATCAGTGTAGCTACAAGGCTCCCTCAGGTCCACTAAGATCACACCTAAACCTGTTACTGCTACATCAAGACAGTTCCAGAAACACCCAGTAATGATTATCTGTTAACTATAATTGCACACATAATCTATAAACAAAAAAGAGACAATTTGAGTTTAAGTTTGAAGGCGTTTGTTAAAATAAAACAAATAAATATACTGCATTTGCAACAGCCAACTACGCAACATCTAACAGCTCATCTCCATTAAAAATAGGTCAAGTGCAACAGGCAGATACACAGGGACTTTGGTATGAACAGAAGGCCTTTCATATCTGTTATACTTGGATGGACACAGTATAGATACAGTATGGACTTAAGCCCTGATCACATCCGCCTCCTCTGACCTCGAAGGAAATTATTTGGATTGAACTCCACCAACATGTCAATAAAACCTGCTCTTTCCAGAACATGCAAAAAGAGATTTTCATGAACCTCTCTTTAAAAGGTCAGTCTTTTCGCAGTGATGAACTCCTCTAGCTGAACCTTAGCGCTGCCCATAAGGCCAAATGCTGGATACATTGTCCCTGAACAGTCCACCTGCCTCTCATAAAGGCACCTCATGGTGTCAGCATCATAAAAGTAGACCCGGCACGCGTCGTAATCCAGGCATACACCCAGGCGCTGTGGCATGGGGAGCACACGGCTGCCCGGGTCTCCAGCTGGTGCATTAGCAGAGGAAACGGAGGAGGAGGAAGACGCCTTGGGGATGAAGACTTTGCCCATTCCTAAAGTGAGGAGGGTGAAGGGTTGAGAGAGCTCGTAGCAGGTGTCTTCACTGCCGCTGTCGTGCCCACTGTCATGGTCGTACCTGAAGAGATAATACATAATAGAAGCCACAAAAGCATTAAAATTATTCGTGTGGAGTTTGAATCAGGAGTGCATTATGTAATAGGACGTAACATCTAAATAATGCGTGGCTTTATTTGCTTTCACATGAGCTTACCTGATGAGAATGGCAAGCTTTGTCTGAGAATAAGCTCTTTACAGGTTTACACTGGTTCTCTTACATCACAGGATTATGTGAGACTTGAGGTGAAGCTGTGTATGTTGCGTTCAGGCGTGTCAAGATGTACAGAATTTGTGCAACTCACATTTAAGACTTGCATACGTATATCAAGATCAAGTGATAAAAGGAAGTGAGTAGTTGGTATTCACCTTGGGCTGCTGGTGTCTCTGGGATTGTGAAACCATTCCAACAGCTTTGTGTCTGAAGCCACTCCCACTTTAACCATAAAGGAGTATGGTTCTACCTTAAAGGCCCAGTAGTGTCTGGAAAACAAAGCAATTCCACTCATTATTTACAATCCAGTAATACATTCCTCTCTGGATAATGGCATCACACTGAAAACAAAGAACCCTTATTGTGAAATATAGCTATTACCAAAACATACACAACATACTATTCTATATTGTTGTAAAGTTAGAGAAAATTCACTTATAAAGCACATTGAAAAGCTTTACCAACCACTAAATAAAAGGATGGTAGTAATAAAAATACACATTTCAGTCAAAGGCATCTATAGAAGAGTTTATAGAGCAATCTTAATAATGAGACTAATTCAATCTGAATCATTTAATGTATTAAAACTTCTATAAATATGTTGACAAAATAGTAGACGGCTAATTAGACCTTAATTTTCTGTTATGTGGCATGTTATTTCTTAAATTAGAAAAGTGTGTGTTGAATGAGTTGATAAAATTGGACGTCGTTTTGTGTATTTTCTGGTAACAGGAGCAGACCATTTAGTTTATACTGCTTTCTGCTCCTTTTTATTCATGTTTTTTATATATTTGTTTATTTCATATGTTTATTTCATTCAATAAACAATGCAAATACAAAGTTATTAGCATGTGGCCAAATAAAAATACCAGTGTTTGTAAAAAACATAATGTTAGTGGGCATTTTATACCACCATATGGATGTAATTTCTTCATTTTTCCAAACCAGGCCCTAAATCCTTGAGTCTTTACTGTGATTTAAGTTAATTCTGGTAATTACATGATTTGGCCAAAAGCTTCTAAAATTGAGCTAAAATAAAAATGTAAATTAAAGTAAGCATGGAAGGATTATTTGGTAAACTAATCTAATAAGCTATGTTTGTTACTTCAACCAAAATTATTTGTAAAAGAGCAAAACCAGTTCAAATACTGTATGTTTTAATATATTTCCGTTGTCTCTAATTTGATTTCTGGATAAATGTTGCAGAGGTTTTCAGTTTTTTTGCCTACCTTCCCTGAGAGATTCCTGTGTCTCCAATAATGTAGTCCAGTCCTATGTAGCTGCCGGTCTGAACACGTTCGGCAGCGAGGAGGAAGCCCATCCCGGCCACGCTCTCCACGGTGTCCCGCCGTGTGTTCAGGACCAGCCTCTCGGTGCTGAAGCCACACTTATCGTTGAACAGGAAACCGAAAGCTGACGATAAAAGAAAAACGCTGATGAAGAATTGTTTTGAAGGAAAGAAGCAGACAACATTGGAGTGATTTCATTGGAGGTGTGTAGTTTCACTTGTACGACACATGAGGGCGTTATAAACCCATTTTATATCAAGATACACAGCCCTACTTAACATCTACCTCACAATTATCTTATTTTTCACACCTGTTTTGTCATTCTTTAATTTAAATGCCATACACTACAAACCAATAAACAAGGAACAATACAGAAAAACTAGTCTGGATCAAGATTTTACACATTTATTTAACCATCTAATGCAATCTGAGCTCTGCTGTGGGAGTCCCGTACATTTACATATGTCTGGGGAGGTCCCTATTAACAACTAGGGCATGATAATGATAAAAACATAAGTCTGCCCACAGGACGAAAAGGCAGTGATGCACCATTTACATGCGGAGCTACGTGTTATGAGCAGGATAATGAGCCATTTTTCTTCTTACTTGAAGTCTAAATAACATTTTAATGACGAGGAAAAAAGCTGGTTTACATAAAAAGAACCGGGTCAATAACTCATTTAAATAAAAGCCGTAGCAAATACAAATGAGCGAAATCTAGGACAACAATGATATTCATAATTGGTCTCTGTAAAAGAGCTTGTATGAATACTGACATGACATAAGAGATCAAGAAGAAGGCAGCTGTATATCCTCCTTTATTTCTACTGAATAAATAGCATTTTGTCTTTTTACCTCCTTCTTAGTGCTTTTGAGCGCTCGTACGTGCATGCGCTGCCCTCTGTATTTCACCCCGACCTGAAATTCCACCTCATTACTGACGCAGACTGAGTCCATCCACTCAGTCTCTTGCACAAACCACAGAGCACAGGAATGTGGAAGCTCCAAAGAAAACAATAATTGACCACATGCACATGAGAACACAAATATTATCATCAGAGATAGAGAAATAACCTGTTGTATTTGTCAGTTTAGCAGGACTCTGCAACAAAGTCTCTTCAAAGCTGTCACAAACCCTCTCTAATCTCACTAAGATTAAAATTGGATAGTTAATTGTATGGTATTAACAACTTTAACAATGAAAAAACATGCTAAGACGGGCTCTGACATGAAACAGTGCAACTTACTCCCTCATTTTTATTAAAAATATAAAAACCTTAATGCGTGGTAACAGTCCAATGTGAGTCAACAAAAGCACTTGTCATCTTTACTAAGTATACCACCTTAAAATGTTACATAGTGTTGCCTTAAACCTAACCTAAGCATCTGTTATCTGTTATATTAACCTTAAAGAGACATACTAAATCAAATATCTATTATTCTTTAACTAGGGCTGCAAACATTAGAGAAACATGGGTGATATGATATGGATATCTAATTTGAACATTGAGATAACAATATGACCTGCATTATTTAAGAGAATTGAATTGATTTAGAAGATATAATGAAATAAAAGGTTCTGGACTAACTTCCAAACAAAAACACTTAACTATGGACCAAACCAGGTCTAAACCAGTACAAACAGGTCTTAAGGCTCTGTTTTGACATTTCCTACATGCAAAGAGCATTCATCACATGGAAGACCACATTATTGCCTCTCACCTGGTGCAGGTGGTGTATGGAAAGTGACCTCAGGGCTGTAGGGGCTGAACATGGAGTTCCTGGAGCTTCGGACTCTGAACGAGTAGAGGCTGTCGGGTTCCAGGTCACAAACCATAGCACTGGGCCCGTACACTCTCTCTGTAGACCTCCATACACCACTGTCCTCCCCGTCCTCCTGCGACGGCGACTGGCTTTGGCCTCCAAGTCTACAGAAGAAAAAACATCATCCATTTTCATTTCGTCAAGACGTACTTATTCTTGATTTTTTTAATGCTTGCACAAACCTGCGGTATTCAAGTACATGATGATCTGTGGGTAAACTATCTTCAGACAGCCTCCAGTGAATACACGCCTCGTTATAGACTCTGCTGTTGGACAGGTCGATCAGGGGAGGATCTGGGACTAAAAAATATATAAGTCAGGATGATTACTCAAAAAACCTATAGATTTTAACAAAATGCAACCTACATTTACGAATACACATGTTATTTGATCATATGTACGGGTAATGACATGGTAAAATGTAGTGAGGTAACATTTTCCATCGTTTACTGGGTTTAAACGACAAATTTCCTGGCGTAATGTGTGTTGCTTTGTGAGATTTTAAGCGGAAATGTAAAAACTGCTACCAGTAAATGGGATTTCAGTAAAACCGTGGGTATTAACGGAACCTTAGCTCAATAAACTGGTTTAGTGAAATGAGGCAAAGTGTGGTAAAAATCTGATTTGTCCGGCTCAAGACTTTACTGCGGACCTCTGTCAAAGCTGTCAACGATGATCCTGAGTGAACAGCTGAAGCACGGACTCTGACAGGAAATGCACTTCCAACCCCCACTTCCTTCACTCCATATACTCTCCATCCATCTCTATAAATACGTCTATTTCTGAGCCCTTTTAACCACATTAGCCTCTTATTTCCCCCTTTTGTCGTTTCATTTACTGTATTTTCTCTCCTCTGCGTTGTTCCCCTAAAAGGCATATTCTCTTCTTCACAGTCTTGAGCTTTCTCCAGAGACAGAATCACATTAAAGAAACCATGTAGGTCACAGCTTTTCTCTTCATGATCAAGGCAGACTCTATACACTCGAAACATTTAACACTCTCCCTCTGAGACTTCTCCTTCCTCGTCAGTTCCTCGTTTCTGTTCCTCTGGCCTTTCCTTCAGACAAGCCTGTCCCTCTCTGAAGTCCATTTCACCATTAAATGTATGTCCCTTGTTGTTGAATGTCACCACTGCAGCTGCGGCAAATTCACTTGAATAATCCCCAATCTCTCAAGAATATTTTTGCCTATAACCATTTTTACTTTATGCTCGAGGACATTAAAAATAGCAAACTTATTCTTTACAGTGCTACAGTAATCTTATGATACAGATTATTCAAGAAATCTTACTTTGGAAAGTATGGAGTATTTTGACTTAAATAAAAGTTAATGGCAATTACTTGGGACACAAATTGACATTTACAGTAGAAAACAGCCATAACAACTGGAGATACGCTAACAAAGGCTAACATGAAACTGCACTAACCTTCATGCAAAATTAATAAAATGAATGGCCCATAGACTAGACAGTGGAGAAAAGTGGAGTCTACGGTTTAAATATTGGATTAAAATCATTAGCATGGAGTCTTTTAATCAATGGATCTCAATATTTGCAGACAATTAAACCATTCTGAGCAAAAAGCAGAAAGTTCATGCTTTAGTCAGCTGTACAGCTTTTGCAGACATCTTTCTTCTTTATTCACCCTCCACTCTTTCCCTTTCCCCTTTTCCTTCACACAGACGGCTCATTTCTCGTTACCGATTTGTCAGCAGGATGCGTTTCTCTCCTCGAACTAGAATTAAACCATCTCTGGAGCTGTTTAGCCATTCAGCATGCGTTTCCACAGAGATCTACCTCAATATAAAATGAACAAAATGCATAAAATGACACCAAAAACCCAGGGTTAATCACAAAATTACCTTGCTAACCCCATAATCCAGTTTCATAGAACAGGGCCCTAATCCCAAAACAATATCTCAGAACTTGGCAGTGCTTAAGATTATCTCTCATCTAATCTCCAAACAAAGTAAACAGACAACAAATTCACATGAGTACACCAAGAAACTAAGAAAACATCGTATTTCAGAGCATAAAATAAACCTGAGCACATTAGTGGAAATATCTGAGTTTAATGGATGTTTAATGAAGCCTTTTCTTTCTGGAAAAAACAATGTTTTCAGTTCAGTCAAAAGGGCATTGTCCCACTGCAGAGGCCTCTTTGCTGAATCATCTGTCAGGACCTGATTAAATTACAGCAGAGTGAAGCGGCAGCTCAGCCTTTTCTTTCTCAGAGCTGAGGCTAAAAGCATCATTAAGTCCCACAGCTCGAGCTAAGGTTTTAGATGCACATTATCATCAGTAACTCATGCTGCAAAACAACACATTCTCAAAAGATCATCAACCTCATTTCAACACAGGAATTACACAACATACAACCAATTAACAATAATATTAATATGAAAAAACAGGTAGTATTCAGTGAACTACAATCCAACTAAAGCGTTGCCCTAAATCTCACACTGCTGCCTTAAAAAAACAAAACAAAAAACAAACGGACCACTCTCCGAGACGCAAACAAAGCCTGGAGCCAGATTCCCAGCTCTGTTTTCACCAACGGTCACTGAACAACTGTCACTTGAAGGTTTATGGCCCTGTGCCAGAAAGACTGTGTTGGTCTACAATATCAGCTAAGCCTTTAGACTATTCTCAGTGGGAACCCCCCAAAGCCTGAACACTTCAGCAAAAAGAGGCCAACTACAACTGAAAGAACTGTCACAATACGATGATGTTTTATAAAGCTAATGCTGCAAAGAGCTGGGAAATATAACGACGTCAACACTGTCACAAAACCAAAATAGAGAGATTTTTCTACTGTTAAAGCATATCAAGATCAAGACGATGATTTTGTGCAACCCAGACACGACCAGGACCAGTCTACAATACACTGTAATAAATATATGGGAACAACTAAAAAATCTAGTCCAGTTTTCAACAAAGTCCAGACTCAATTGATCCTTCTTTGAATATGAAATAATTGAGGTTTTCATTCAATCCCAAGAACAGATATGTGTCATTTGTGGTCTTGATTGGTCTTAATGTCCAAGACCAAGATAAGACCAAGACTTTTAGGGTTCGAGACCAAGACAAGCCCTTTACAAAATAGTCTTAAGACCGGTCTCAAGTACTACAACACTAGTATTTTCCTCCCATTTGTCGACAAAGGCCTCCAGCTTCCTGCCACTAAGGAAACAACAGTCATGTGAACTAACGCTCTAATCAATGTACGGTAAAAATTAGCTTCAGTGTGATGTAAACTTGTTTGTTTTCAGCTAAAGTAGATTTGTTATTTCATAGTTGAAGAGGACAATAAACCCAAAAAGCCTGAAGAACAATGTTTGAGGGGGACATGGGCCAAAATAAGCCACAAAAACACTTTTCAATTTAAAACTGCAAAAACACTTCTTAATTTGTGGCCATATGTTGATAAAATGTCCGTCACTGGGCTAAACATTACTTAATATAAAAACCCAATGCTTCAAAACCAAATTAAGGACAACTATCAACATAAAAGGGCACAATTTTGCCATTTTAATTAGCACAATTACATTATATGTCATTGCATGATTAAAGCTGATATTATGGAATACTAGGTGATATCTTGGTGAATTTTCCTTTGAACAGAGTTAAGGTTTTTGAGTTAGATTTAAATATATAGAAAACACATGAGTAGAGACTAGTAACACTGAAGGTGGGTCAAATTCTCTGCACAAACCTCTACAGACGGCAAAATCTTCCAGCTGACCTACTAAAAATATGCTGATGCAGACTCATTACAAGCCCCGTCTCCCATTTGGAAACCACTTTCTGAGCAGTCCTTTAAAAAGCTAGGGCAGTAAACCCCACTATGAGAATATCCACCTGCCCCACAAATAACCTCTGACCTCTGAGCCCGTCATGGGTCACTGCGTATGTGGCAGACAGGTCGTGACTTTTGCTCGTCTTGACCTTTAACTCCCTTAAAAAAAAATACCCCTCTGAAAAGTTAAACCTTTAATGTGACAGAGCAGCACTGTTCTCCAGCTTTTGGATTGGTTACATATGAACAAGGCTGTCTTTTTTACTCAAATGACAATAAAACCTGGATTAATTTATTTTATTCACATTATTCTGAGTGCGTTTGTTGCTCCTGCTGTTTATTAATTAGTTATAGACATCAAATAATATGCATAATGTGAACAAGATGCAGTCAAGACATAAACTGATTTACTTTTCTTCAGTATTTACCTCCTCCAAAGCACATCTCTTTGAGCAGAGTCTCCTCTCTAGAAGTCTCCAACACAAACTCATCAAAGCAAGGGTCTGCTGCTGGGTGAAAGGTACGAAGAGACTCTGTGGCCTTCTGAATCCTAAAAACAAATAAATGTATGAGCATAAAAGATGACCATGAATAAAGAGCATGTGCTATAGTTATGCTTCACAAATCCTAAACTTAGCCGACAGTATCATGCTCCTAAAAGTGAAAAAACTCCTCGATAATCCAAAGCTGCTAACAGAGATCAATTAGTCAGCTCAGAGTCGTCACTACTCGGCAGTGAGTGCACTCTGCTGCAGCCTTTCCTCAATTGTCCTTGGGTTTTGTAACCTTTGTGCACGTGTACGAGACTAGAGTAATCACTCGGACACATGACAAGTTACATCCCTTCACAGCCTTTATATTTTTGTGTTGTGTTTAAAATTAAGTGTTAAAATATCCAACTATCCAAGTTTACCTAACGTGTAGTTGCTTTGCGGTCTGTACGAAGCAGGACTGGTCTGTTTCTTTAAGCACTTCTTGCGCATATCCCACTAATCCACTGTTTTCCAGCATCCCCTGGTACTCCTCCACCTGAGAAAATGTAAATTCTTGTAAATCACTTAATTTGAATGAGAGCTTAAGCATTATCATGTCAGAGGAAGGAAGTTCAGTGTATTTTATTGTAAAAGGCACTCATTTTAATCCATTTAATTCGATATACCTGGCCCTTGAGTTGGTCCAGGCGTCGGTTGCGAGACTGCTCGATAGACCTGAGCATCTCTGATTTCCTCTCCTGCAGAGTCTCGAACAGACGCTCAAAGTGCTCGTTGGCTCTGCGCTCGGCCAGCTGTCCATTTTCCTGTAACAAAATATATCAAATGCGTACTTTCAGGTATAAAGTAGCAGCTTATATTCAACTGATTTGTTTTGATTACGTGCAAGTTAGTCTATACAATCCAAGCTAGGGAAATGTGATTTTAACCATTTAGTCTATGCCATTATGATGACAAAAGTATATTTAAATGTTGTCCTTTAAACACATCAAGACAGACAAAAAAGGAAGCATGAGGAAACTCAAACACTCATTTCCTTATTTTTGTAAATTTGCATACTGGTTTGTTTAGTTCTTCCTACAAGCAAAGAAAAGATTCCATACTTAAACCTAAAAGTCTTTGTTTAATAGAAGACTGACAGCCTGCAGAAGTATATTGTATATTCATCTATTTGCAGAAACACCGGCTTTTTAGGCTTCCATAGTCGGACTGGTCTTTTTTAATAACAGATATCAATGCAGCGACGATGATAAATCCTAAATAAATCAGTTGCTTAGTATATTTTTGTACATTTATCTATCCCAGATCTAGTTATATATTATTCTGGCATTAGCCTGAGTCAGCTTTCTTACCTCGGTCTGATTGATGAGCTGCTCCAGATCAGTAATCTGAGCCCTGACCTGGTCCTCTTTACTGATGAGGTAATGGATACTCTTGGCCAGCTTTTCCTGGTGAGAGAATTAGCAACAGATTAAGAAAAGTGACATCTTACATCCAAAGACAATAAAGCACACATATGACATTAGTATCATGATATCAGTGGGTATATAATTGGTTTTGGTGTAATGACTCCAAGTGCTTCTCCATAGATGTTCTGAAACTCAAATACAGTATAGAAGATAATGAGGTAATGTTGAAGTCAAGACCGGACTGACTGAAACCAAAACAAGTTCTAGACCAGAGTGTATCAAGCCCATGACAAGACCAAGGCCTATTAGCTTTTAAAACTGAGCAAAGACCAAGATCACGGCAGGTCAAAACCGGGTCAAGACCAAAACCAGTGCACAACATGCTGTAATAGAGTCAAAACTCATGGAGATTAGCATTAAGTGAAGGAGGCAGAGTTAGTCCAGTCTTAGACCAGGTCCAGACTCATGGAGGTCAGTGTTTGGTGAAGGAGACAGAGTTAGTCCAGACTTAGACCAGGTCCAGACTCATGGAGGTCAGTGTTTGGTGAAGGAGACAGAGTTAGTCCAGTCTTAGACCAGGTCCAGACTCATGGAGGTCAGTGTTTGGTGAAGGAGACAGAGTTAGTCCAGTCTTAGACCAGGTCCAGACTCATGGAGGTTAGTGTTTGGTGAAGGAGGCAGAGTTAGTCCAGTCTTAGACCAGGTCCAGACTCATGGAGGTCAGTGTTTGGTGAAGGAGACAGAGTTAGTCCAGACTTAGACCAGGTCCAGACTCATGGAGGTTAGTGTTTGGTGAAGGAGACAGAGTTAGTCCAGTCTTAGACCAGGTCCAGACTCATGGAGGTCAGTGTTTGGTGAAGGAGACAGAGTTAGTCCAGTCTTAGACCAGGTCCAGACTCATGGAGGTCAGTGTTTGGTGAAGGAGACAGAGTTAGTCCAGTCTTAGACCAAGTCCAGGATCATGGAGGTTAGTGTTTGATGGATGGGTATTGCACAAGATTAAATATAAAATAATTGAGTTTTTTATCCAATCCAGAGAACTGACAAATATACCATTAAAAAATAAAATATTAATATATAAATATTAATTAATTCTACAGGCTGCCTCATTCAAAGGAAGGGTAGATGTGGTTAAAAGACAGAAAGTAACTAATCAAACTACTGCACAAGGATTGAATGGTGCACTTTAGTTTGGACAACATGCTGTTCTGTTCATTAATGACAAATGGATCTGTGCTCTCACTTTATATTAACATCAACCATTTATCATTTATGGACTGTATGTAGACACTTTTGCACTGGTCAATGATACTATACATTATACTTTAGACTATAGCATATACGCTCGCAAAAAACTGAACACTTTGAGTCAGTAAATAGTACTAAAGACTAAATAAAGGCAACAAAATTTCATTCTGTGTGGACTTTCTGTATTTTTCTGAACAACAATAAAGTCTGTCTAGGCACATTGTTCAGTTTACCTCCTGCAAAGGCAAAGAGAAAGGGCAGACGTTACATAACAATATCCACTGATGCATGAATTTGAAACCCAGACTCCACAGAGGAGGCTTTCAGGGTTCATCTGGGCATCCGATACATCTTCCCACAATTTGAGCAAACAAAATCATGGGGAACAAATGGCTCATTAAATATTTAGGACTACAGCAATGTGTTACCGGAGAAGATGAGGTTATATTTCAGCAGATTCATTCTGGGCTGACTGGACAGATAATTTACGTCGTGAGGGTGAATAGCCCATGCCAACAAAGTAAACGGACTGTTCATTAGCAGCTAAGCCGACACACAAAAACCTTGCTAAATGGTGTGGCACTGTTTTCGTGACGTTGCTTAGTGAAGCACGAGCAACCAGGTCTGTTTGCTCAAGAAAACAACTGATTAAAACCTTATTATACCAAGTTTTTCTTTCTTTTCAGCACGGATGAAACCCATTTATAAAATCCAGACGGTCAGCATTATTATGCCTTTATAATCACATAATGAAAGTCAGACAGAAGGAACAGGTCAAGCATTAATATTGCATCAGGAAATGAGAGATTCAGGCACAACTCGGTCAAAATAGATACAATCTCCTTCTTGTTTTTAGTGTTTTACAGAAATACATGACCTGTTTTTACATTCATTTTAAACTGTAGCAAAGCCCTTTCCTTATTAAACAAAGCCTACAACAAAACAAGAGGAAGGTATCAAGTTAATTACCTTAAGGATCTTGTAGGCACTGCTCATGGAAGTGACTTTGTGGTTAGCGTGGGACCCTCCGAGTTTACAGAGGTGACACACGGGCCGTTTGCAGACTTCACAGTACATGTTCACCTTCTCCATCTCATGCTCTGGGCACATAAGCACCTGGTGTATTCAAAAACAACCATTATTCACAAAGAAAATGTCACTAATGCATTTAAACATCAAGAAAATACAATTAATCAGGAAACTACAATGACTAGAGGGGACCAGACAGGGCGTAATACTTGCCTTGGGCCTGAAGTTCGTAGTAGGACCCACATATTCGTGCTGGGCTTTAGGGGTGCCCCAGGGATGGTGCAGCTTGAAGCACTCGTTACAGTAGCTGGCCTTACAGTCCATGCAGCTCTTTGTCGCCTCCTGCTGCTGTGGGGGTTTACAGATGTTACACATGATGGCCACAGCTGCGCGGGCGGCCTGACGGTAGCGCTCCACGATGCTCTCCAGAGTGAAATTACGAAAGAGCATGCTTATGCCACGTTCGCCCAGGTCTATGTCGTGCTGACAGCCCGGACACGGGATGGTGGTGACCCGGGGAGTCACAGAACCTCGGCGCCATCCCGGAGACGAGATAGAGCCTGGAGAGTGTAGAGACGGTACAAAGTGAGAAAAATGGATTGTACTGGAATAGAGAGCATTGGGTCACCCAGTTTTTAATCCTGTCTGAGGCCCTATTTTAACAACAAAGGCAAGTCTTGGTAGTTAAATTAAAATAAATAGTTTTCAAATAGCCATGGGACGATAAGAGAGTCTGACAGTATGATTAACTTAGAATGTTAGAGCTGGGTAATAAATCTAATTAATTTGATTACTTTGAGTTAGCTTTATCTGCTCTGTACACTTAGTTGTGACTAATGCTGAGCTCAAATAATGTCCACTTGCAGACGATAAAAACAGGAATAATCACCAGAGAAAAGACTCATATTACCGCTTTAACGCTTTGTTTTAGTGAAGTGACTGGATATGGATTAAAAGGAACTGCCTTGAGTCTGTGGTTTTTGCAAATTAGCCATGTGCTTCAGAACACTTTTAGCTTCTATTAACAAGACTTTGAGCTGTATGTAAATTATATTAGACCTGGTATATTGAGAGAGAAAGGGCTAAAATGAAAAAGGATCCAGTCTAAAGTGCTTCATTTTCACTGTGAGGGTAATGCACTACTTCTGTTTATTATTATGTCTTAGGCAGGCAGAAAACAAACAAACATAATAAGTAAAGCAGCTCTTTAAACAAGTATATTGTTTATAACATACATCCACTGTCCCACACTACACCAAACACCTAATTTTCCTATTGATTCTATATTTTTATTTTTATTGTGCTAACAGTTGATAAGTTTAGTTCTTGTAAATACTTGATACTCATATTACAAGAACATAATGGTATTAATTGCTGTAATATTAAAACCGTGGGAAAGGTTGAAGCCAGTTATCGTCCCATGTCTATTTTCAAACGAGTCAAAACTGGCCAACATGTCCATTTCTTTCCACTGATTTGGAGCCAGCATTGCGTCATCTGAGGCATTACATCATCTGAGATATGCTAAGTATGGCCTTTAGGCAAAAGCCTTTGATAAAAAACCATTTGAAAATACAGTAAGCCTTCAGAAATAGGGCCTCAGTTGGTCTCTTTGTACATTGTTCTCATAATGACCACTGATCTAAAAGGCATTGTGGATGTACGGGGCACATCAACACTGGCTTTTTATTGAGCGGTCAAAATACAAGGAGAGGGAAAACCAGGATTACTGGGGAGATGCAGAATAGACATGAGGGAAAATGGACTCCTTGGATTTAGAGAGAATGCACTGTCCTTATGGGAAATGTCTCATTCAGCATTAACTAGGAGTGAAAAGTGTTTTAAGTGCACACAATGATCTGGACAAAAGAAACCAAAGCTCTAATTATATAAAAGGAAAAACATGCACACACACTTTGGACAATTGAACCTTTAGCATCACATGTCCAGTTCAATGCATCGACACTTATCGTCACACGACACAAGATCTTCTCACAACAAATTACGCTTGTTACTTGCTCTGCGGCATCGTAACAAGACAACGGCACACGGTGAAAATGAGGTGGATTCAAAAGAGCAGCTACACACGTTCACGTCACAGAAACAAGCAAAAGAGTAACTGCCGGCAAACTCAAGACGAAATCATTACACAAAATAATAAAAAAAAAAGACAAAAAAATAATAAGCTTCACGTTTTTGAGGGACAGGGGAACCAAGGAGTGCTGGATTTATGTCGGCCTGTTTGCCTGCATTTCCGCTTCGTTTCCGAGGACCTGAAAATTAAATCAAACACTCCTCAGGAAGGCGAAATACAGGAAAAGAAACTCCAACAACAACAACACTTGGCAAAGGTGCAGCTGAGGAAAAAAAGCAGTGGAAGAACGGCAAATAAAAACTACGTGTAGCCATGTACATGCTGTGAGTTTAGTGAAAAAAACTAAAGTGTGATAACACTAGCTACAGCAAAAATGTATAGCTCTTTATAAAATTACCTTTATCTGATACCTCTCCATTTATTGGTTTATTTTTTTATTCAGACTCCAAACATGACAGTAATTTGACAATGGCGGACGATGAAATGTGTGGTTTAAAAATAAATGATAAAGTCTGAATGAATGGATGTGTGTTAATATCTGAACTAAATTATCCATGAGATAACCCTGTAAAAATCTATCGTCTGGCTTTTTTTTGAATGTTGAAGACTGGACTGCGTTTCTCCAATCACCAGAGCAGGTGTAAAAGAGAGAGAAGAGAAAAGCCTGCAGCAAAGTGTGGTCTGATTTTCTGCTGACGCGTGGTTCTGCAGCGAGAGGCAGAAACTGACGAGTCACTGCAGAACCACTACCCTCTTGTCGTGAAAAACCAAACAGACGTGAGCTCTTTGATGTATAAACCACGTTATTCCTTTTAATCTTAATGGTTTTCACATGTTGACGGTTTCTATCTCATTATTTTGTATTTGAAGTAATGAAGATATTGTAGAATGTTTCTCACTGAACATTAAAAGTAGCCTATTGCACATTTGATGCTAACATGTTGCACAATAATAATGTACAAAGCTAAATTTCTGTTTTTTTACATATATATTGCTTGCTAAATTTTTTACATAATTTATCTTATATTTTTCCAATTTGTTACGACATTACGGACAACAAAGAAAGAATATTTTTGTATAGGGACATGTTTCCTTTCTGTGGATATGACAACAAACACATCTTCAACGGCACAATATTCATGGACTTCGTTTGTTTATAAATGGAGACTATCCAAGCCAACTCTGCTAAGGTCCAGTCTAATGGCCTGTGTCATTCACTAATCTCTGGCAATAAAGTTACGCACTTTCCTGTAAACTCAAAAGCACCATAGTGCCGTTAATTGATCACATGAACAGACTTTTTTTAATTGATAATATCACTTCCTATTGCCTGTATTGAACGGTAGTCAAGGTGATGGGTGCTTGTTGCCACGGTAACCACCTTAGTTCTAGAGTGCAATGGGAAACTGATGTTATTTTCTCATAAAAAAACTCACATCTAATTAGTAAATAAGTCTGATTTATGTCTTTAATGGCTGTGTGTTTTTTGGTTTATGTTATTTCAGTGTCTTATTTGCTGCTTTAACTCTCTGTAACCTCACTGTATTATCTATAAATCCCCGCTTTGTGTTTTCATCCAATCAAACACTGAATGCTATCGTTATTGCTTCTACTGCGTGTTATTTTTCGTATTTAATTATGATTTTTGAATCTCATCTTCTGTGTTGTATGTTTTTGCAGTCATAAAAACACTTTGAAAACAGCCACTGAGCATTTCAAATTACATTATTACTTGCTACTGCTATTTTAAGCTTGCGGTATAATCTACAGAAGTACTTTGATGTATAAGCTGCATTTTTGTCCTCTTTTATATTTGGAAAACTAATGAATTGAATGCTATCTCACCATAAAACTAGCCTGATTTATGTCTTTAATTGCTGTGTAGTATTTGGATAACAACTGTTTGTATTAACGTCTCATTTGCTGCATGATATCTACATCTGTCACCTCAGTATTGTCTATAATCCTCTTGTTGAAAGCCGTTTTCATCCAATTAAAGGTTTAGATTTTTTGAATGGTATCGTTAATAACTTCTACCCTTTGAAAACTTTGAAAACATCCACTGAGCATGTCAAATTCAAACTTGCTTTTACAATTACAAGCTTGGTTTGCATTCACATTTTCCATTAAGAATAATTAGCCTGAAAGGGTTTGTTCTTTTTTTTTTTTTTTGTTTAAAACCAGCATAAATCCAAATGATTATTAAGTGAAGCATGAACAGGTCCCCGAGGCGTGGAGTTATCAGTCAGAAAAATCCAGTCAGAAATCCCAACAAGCCTGAACATACTGTATGTTTGGAGAGTATGTGTGACGCAGGAATAACAGACCTCTGCTCTGTGCTCCGTCTTAAGAAAGCTGCTTTAGCCCTGGCCACGTTTTACTAAATAAACCTGAGGCTTAGCGAGGGTAAACAATCAAACAGACATGCCCACATCCTCGGAAACATCCTCTAACCCCACAGTTATTTGTAGACCCTTTGTTGTCCGTAATATTGTTGATACTAGCGCTACCTATGGCTGTACACAGTATTAAGATCATTACGGTCCTGACCTCAAGCCTTTTGGAAAAAAAAATAATCGACTAAATTGGCCCTGTTCTCATTATCTTAATATAAAGTTTAGCTGAAGTCCTGGATAATTTGGATATTGTTTAAGTCGTTTAAATACAGTAGCATTGGAAAAACGAGTCGAATCGTTTTAGTTCCAGTAAAACAGAGGATGAACAAAAAAAAAATCATAAAGGAATCATATTATTTTACTGTATATATGCAGTTTCTAGGACTTTGTGAAGTTTGAGAATTACTGGTCTACTATTAACCTGCTTTTCCATTTGGTGAAAAGGCTTTAAAGGAAACTTGTGACTTTTTTCCTTTCAGTTTAAGTCATTTTTTCAGACTTAAAGTGGCTTAAACAAACAAATATCCTGGTTAAATACATAAATTACTTTTTCCATATAAAGGACTGAGCAGTATATGTTTTTCATACCCTCAAATGCCCTGGTTAAGCTCTTTTTCAGACAACAGTATTTGTTTGTTTGAATTCACAAACATAGAACAGATTCAAGTGTGTGTAATTAGTTTAATCTATCGTTACACGTGCTCAGTGGACATTTTAAAGTGAATTATTTTATTTGACTATATCCTGTAGTGCGAGTTTGTATTGATAGCATTGACAGGGCTACAACAGACTGAATAGAGAAAAGAGTAGGACCAAACTAAGGTTTCACAGGGGTCTATAGTAACACCGTACTCACTACTAAAGCTACTGAAAACACGGAGCCCGCGTCTACCTCGACTTCCAAACGACCTTCGCACTGATGCTGCAAGCAATGGACAAAGATGTGAGGTGAGACAAAAAAATAATTCAACAATGCATAAAGTGAAGTGACATGAGTGAAATCTGACTATCAATAAATCAAAAATAACACAGTATGACATTAATAAACAAAGCCAACCAATAAAAGCATTAGCATTGTTAGGGCTGCAGTCATTGTTTTAAAGAATTATCACATTTTTCTCCAAAGTGAAGCCAAAAATGTAAATGAATTAGTTGCTGCAGCTCTAAACTGATTAATAAAGTGAATGTTGCATGAAATTTACACAGTGACCAACAAAACAACACAACATGACACATATTCTCATCTAAATAAACACAATTTGGTCTTAAATAATAAATCTAGATGAAGTTTTAATAAACACAAGTCTCTGAGGCACTGATAAATATAGCGTTAAGTCCTCCCTTTCTCTGTCTTCATCTAATCCCTCATTCATTCCTTAGAGAAAGGTTGCATCGCCATGACGACCAACACAAACTGGGATCCCTCAGCTTTAAAGGCTCTCAACTAAATTAGTGCTGGTTAATATTAGCGGCTGCCTGTCAAAAGAAGCATAGGGGAAAAAAGCTTAACAGGAAAACATGGGTCAGAGTGAGAGTTCATAGAGGATCTTTGTTCATGAACCCAAAAATTTGTTTACCCAAAAGAGAGATTTGATTATTTCCTTGCAGTCGAGAAGAGTAAAGTCATTCAGGTGAAAGAACAGGTCGGATGAAAAGGTGTAGTGTTCGAGAAACTAGACTCTCTGGTTCTGAACCACATAAAAAAAGTTTTTATGAAAGGCTGGTGAGCTCAACAAGAGTGATTAAAGAGCTTTTTCCGTCAGTGCTCCAGAGCTGTGGTCCAGGACACAAAAGCGGGTCACAGGAGAATATATTTGGGATTTATTTAAAAAAGAATCCTGAAAGATATTTGGGCAGTTCATGAAAATAGAGCTGCTTTTTTGAAATTGGCAATAGTCAATTACATAAAAAAATGGCATTATGAATAATAATCAAAGTACACTGTAAAAAAGGGGAACAAGACTATGATAGAAAAGACTGAAATAGCATTAAAAAGAATTAAATAGCACCAGAAAGGAAGAAAACTAAGCTAAAAATACTCCAAACACTAAAAAAAGACTAAATATACACAAATAATGATGGAATTGACCATAAACCAAACCAGGAAATTGGATCCCCATAAGAAACATTTGGGGAACACTGCTCTAGAGACACTTGGATGTGAATTAAAACAGATCAAATTAAACAACATACACTGTTTTTTAATAAACTGAGTCTTAAGTGCACAGTTTGGATTTAGGGCCCAAGTTTGTTTCCCCCCAAAAGAGCAGTGGACAAGCGTATAAATGAGAACTGTAATGGCATGAAGCCCAGAGCTCTGAAGGCAGAAAGGCAGCCTTGTGTCCCACCACAGCGTTTTCCAGGATTAGACCCCGACCTGTAAAAGCTGCGCTAAAGCTACACCAGAAAAGCAGAAATCCTAAATTGTTGTGACAAGTCGATAAAAGTACCTGAACGCCTCCCAACCACAGCTTTGCCTTCAGCTCAGCGTGGTTTTAATGATTTAAAATTCCTTAAAAGGAGCTTACAGATGCACTTTCAGCTCCTGCGTGTACATAAAGCATACTCATGAGGCCTGTAAATCCGATTGAGGTGAAGTGAAACTGATGCTATTTTTTTTTTTTTTACCAAGACATTTCAAACATTAGAGCCTCTGTGTGATTACAAGGGGTGTTCAATGCCCCTGGGCTCTTAGAAACAGACAGTAAAGTGCTTGTCAACATTTCTTTTTGCAGATAGACTACAAGGTGTTATGTTTCTCTGCTGTCGCTCTAATTTGGCATGAAGAAGCAGACAGGATAAAGACTGCAGTGATGACAGACAGTGTTACAGTGGAGCACTAAAGTAATTAAATCATTTTATGTTTGCCCTAGTTTATCTAGGACAAGAGCGGGAGGAGGGGATGAATATAAGCCACTCTAAAAACACAGACACTATACAATAATCCTTGGATTCTTTTTGTCTTGATTAAAGTCTCCATCGTTTTGTTAACTCTAAATCTTCACCGATGTTTGATTTTTTGTTCATAAGGATCCCCTCCCATTGGATCCACCCTGTCCATCTGTTAAGACAAGAATAGCGTATTCATGTGTTTTCAATAGACACATGCATTTTTGTGGAGAACAAAGCTCTTCCTTTCTAACTATATTTTTTAAAGCTGAATCACTGTGTGCTGCAGCTGCAACCTGTTGAGTGTAGCAACAGAGCCGAGCTGAAACCAAAGACAATGGGATTAGGAGAAAGATAATGTAACAGGAAGTGCACTGTGTGGATAAAAGGTATATTGACTTCCTCGAGAGCCTTCGTGATGGGCACAGATACGCTTAATACTAGCATTTCCTGAGCTCAGATCGAAACATTAGTTGCCCCGTATATACATAAGCTCCTATAAACAGACTGAAGCCCTGCCCACACTCAGTGTAACAACTGCTCCTAAATCCACACACAGTCGTCACATTCTTTTGTTCTTAAAGAGGTGTGAAGACGATGACACTGTAATCTCCCCGAAATAAATGTTAATAAGTGTTTTGGATCTTACCCCGAGACCCACCTGATCTCACGAGTCTGTCCAGCCGCTCCATGGAAGGGGAGGGCACCCTCGATCTGGGGCTGCCCGGCAAGGAGCACTCGGAGCCGGCGTCAAAAGAGTCCTCATGGCTAAGCATCAGCAGCTCCCGGACACATTTGTGGCAGACGCTGTGCTGGCAGGGCAGGATCACGGGGTGAGTGAAGAGCTCCTTACAGATGGGGCAGATCAGCTCCCTCTCGATGTTCTTGATAGGGACCTGGTAAGAGACAGAATAGAAGTTCATGAGGCATGAATATAAAATGAATAAAAGTTGGGGAAATGTTTGTGTTGTATGTGTTTGAGTTACACAGCGTGGCTTTTACTAAAATCAGAAATAGCCCAAGTCCAGCTGGTCGGTCTTTAGCACGTTTCTGATACATTACATAAGACAAGATTAAGCCCAGCTAAATATAGACAAACAGTTAAAAGCACAGCTCCAGCAGCTCACGTTTTAACCACACAGACGTTTATAGGACAACATTTCCAAAGGCCACATTTTTTAGTTCCTTTTCTATTTTAGGTCTTGTAATAAAACCTCTTAATATAATCAGATTTCCCTAAATTAACCAAACAGCAATCAGCCAAAGTCTCCACACGTGTTAAAAACAATACCCAAAGGCGAAGGGGAAGTTTAAACACACAGAAATAAATCGCCAACGTTTACAAAAAGTTAAAAAATTAAATATGAATGTCTGTTTTAGTTTTTTTTAATGAGGCTAGCGAGCTTTAATTCACCAAGAGCCGTAGTGTTTGCAGAAGCTACAGGCTGTTAAACAATGACGAGACAAAATGCATTTTATCCATCTTCCTCTCCTCTCAACCGCCACTTACCCCAATAAAACTGCTACGTCGCCTCTCTGTCGACATCTTGAGGGACGAAAATAACGTCTACGTGTCTCTACAACAACTTTATCCGCCGTTTTTTTGCTCAGGGTAAAAAACAAACTCCTCGGACTCGAGCAGAAGATGCCGACAGCGAGACTGAGTGAATTTAAATAGAGTGACGCCGCGACGTGAAGCTGCGGCTCATTCACTGACGCAGTGCACGCGGGAGGGGGAGGGGCCAGAAACGGAGAGGGGCGGGACCAACGCAGTCTCCATGGAAACCATTGCCGCCTTCATGTGCAAATGGAAGGCGTAAATCTAATTGTTCAACAGCCCATTCAGTTCATTTAATCATCGCAGCATGGACTCAGGTTAATTAAAATACGCTTTATAGCATGGTTAAAAAAACGGAACCAGAAGTGGGTCCCCAAAGATTTTAAAACGTTATAAAATAAATTGTAGGAGACCAAGGGTATTTAGCATAACGAAAAAAAAACATACTGACAGTGAAACAGGATGCTAAGAATCATCATCAGTAAAATGGAACAAGACTATGACATACAAGACCAAAATAGCATTAAATGGCAATTCAAAATAAGGAAATAGACTAAAATTGTTTGACACACACAAAAAAAACAAAAAAAAAAAACAGACAAGTTTACTTTAGTGCTGTTAGTTTAGTAGGCTTCAGGTGATTCTGTCAATGCACAATGTCCCAAATTATGCATAAATGTAGATGAGAAAAGGTTGTTTTCCTAATGTACCTTTAGGATTCAATTTGCTATTTTAACATATGATTATTTATTCTATATGGATGAGTGCATTTGTACCGAAGAGGATTAGAGCAGCATATTTTCAGACAATATCAAAGTGTGTGTGTGTATCTTTATGTTTGTGCAGTGATCCCCTAACCATCAGGCTGTAGACCATTTTGTCTTACAGATAAATTACATTATTTAATGTGATTATATATAAATGCACTTCCGCTGCAGGTGGAGCAAGGGAGGAAAAAAGAAACTTCCTCGTATTAAAAATGGGGCTTCTTACACAGACCAAATCATTTCCCATACATCTGTGCAGACCTATAAATCAGTTTTTCATCCGAGTTTTTTTGATTTACAAAATCTAGGAAAATTTTGACATTTTAATATTTACCCAGAACACATTGTAAAAGGTGACCAAATGGGGGCACTATAACTTTCCCTGGTTGATTTCTGTTGAGTCATTTCCTTCACGGAGGCTGTATTCCTTTGTTTTCCTACAGGCCCCATATGTTTGCTCAGCACATTATAGTCATTTTAAAAGTTTGTGATCATTTCTAAAAGCAAACACTCACTATTCAAACGGTTGCATTCCATCACATTATTAAAATATCTGAATGCAGCTATAGACAAACTAAAGTGCTATTTTGAAGAAAAGAGCTGTTTTCTTTATAAAAACAAGAACCTTATGATATTTAGCATCAATACTGAAGCGTACACAGCATGAGCACAGTTTTTTCGGGTCACAGACACTACAGCCTCTGTGTTTAGAGTGTTAATAAAGTGTCATCTGTTAGAGACTCATTGTTGATCCTACATTTGCTAAAGGCTGTTTTTGTATTGAGTCTTTTGCCCTGTCATTCTGTATAAAATTACTGGTTTGCTTAATATAAAATAAAGCCCTAATACTATAATCTGGCTTTTCTCAGACAAAAACTGTTTCATAAAGGTGGACTTTTTGGGTGTCAGCAAGAATTGTAGCCGCTTATTCAAAACTGTACAATTAATAGACTCTGATAAAGAGATCATTTGTTGTAGAATTGAGTTCACTCTGTTGGTTGGCCTCACACAGCAGTGCTATGTTTTCATGTTTTAAAGAAGGACATAGCTTTAAATTTAGACGTTTTGTCTCTCTGTCAGCCCTAGAGTCAGTGAATGAGGCACTAAAACTCTGGAAACAGATCTGATGGTGTTTCAACTTAAATAAAATTGAAAGAAAATCTATTTTACCCATAAATGTCCTACACATTCATTCAAAAAAGAGAGCTCCTCCTCCAGCAGCGCTCAGTTTGTTTACATTGAGCACAGAGACAGGAAGTAAAGGAACTAAAATAACTCCTTTCTCTGGGTTCAAAACAGCTTTGAATGTCTATTTTTACAAGACAGACAAATACAAATAGGTGATTATACCCTTTAGGTTGATGCAAACTCACTCAAGCATATGCCAGTTGTGCAATCTGTCTCTCTTTTTACATCATACAACATATGCATCACAGTCGAGTGTTGTATGAGCAGCAGAGGAAAAGAACAGTCACGTGAGTAAACCCCGCCTGATCCGAGCCACACACCTCACTCGCCGGTGCCCTGTCACTGCACACAGCTGCTGCCAACTGCCCCACATAAAACCGACCTGAGTGTGTTCAGCCTGCAGCACGAGACTCAGCCACTCAAGCTTCTAATTAAACTCTTCATGTGTGTTTTTTTCTAGAGTTATTAATAGAATATAAGCCAGTGCCCCAAAGCGATGGTGTCCTGGCACAGAATAGAGCATGAATAGATTATTTTATGGGGTATTCTTTTTCACCAAAAGGCTAGAAATGCTTTTATATCAGAATGGAGTGGAATCAGTGCAGTAACAATAGACAGTGGCATCAGAGGATTTATAAAGAGGCAAGTCAAAAAAGGGCCTAACAGAGAGGATGTGCCCTTGAGATTTATAGATTAAAAGGACATTAAAGCTGCATTACCTGAAGTTTTTTACCTTCCCAATGGCAACCCCATCCCCCAACAACAGCATATAAACCTTTTCTGCTCTTATTCTATTAGAAAATGTGAAACCGGACAGATGTTTGTCCTTAAATATTCCATAAATGTATTGCCAGTATTTATCTTTTCACTTTGCTTCCCTTTTTTGCGCTGTTGCTCTGCGTAAGCATGACAGTCAGTGCTGGAATAGACACTTTCTCTCTATTATCAGACTCTATGAGCGTGTGACTGGCCAAAGCTTCTGGTTTGCACCGAACATTCTCATTTATTAAAATCTTTGATAAGAAAACCTATATGACATAGTCAGGTCTCATTTTTTTCACAGATTGTTCCGAGTACAACATGATGTTAGATGATTAAATTGTCTCAAATGGCTGCATTTTTTTTTACATAAGATGGAATATCGTATAGGCATTGTGTCAAAGTTTCCACTAGGACAATAGAATTAGATAGAATAGAATAGAATAGAATAGAATAGAATAGAATAGAATAGAATAGAATAGAATAGAATAGAATAGAATGTCTAATTAAACCTTATGGGTGACTGGACAAAATACTAAATTACAAAAACATGGACATAGAATAGAATAGACAGCAATAGTTACATCATGTCAAGTGATATATAGTCGGGTTGAAATCACATAGAACCACGCACAATACGATTTACCGATACACAATAACATTAATACCACAATACTGCAATTAATGCAGACATTTATTTAGAATATATCATGATATCTGTGAAAATGTAGTGAAAACTTTAGCCCTATGTTGGAAGAAAGTGGATTTGTACTGCCGTTTTTTGGATTGTAGTGCCACTTCTGTCACAATATCTGTATCACGATAATGTATCACGAGAGAACACAATAGAATAGAATAGAATAGAATAGAATAGAATAGAATAGATGCTAAGCAAGTACAGTAGTGATAGTATATGTTGGTTTTAATTTCATTTAACAAAACCATAAATATAAATACTTTGGAAAGATTTATGTCCAAATTCATTATAATATAAAGTGGACTGGAGAATATTTAAATATATCAATAATAGATGTTGAATCGCATGGTTCTATCTGTATCACGATAATTTATCGAAGAGGAAAACTATACAGTGTATAATATATTGTCATCCCTTTATCATTAAGTGTAAATGTTTTTTCAGTTCAACAATATCAGAAATATAAATGTTTAAAAAGAACATATATCCCTGTCGTACTGTAAGAGAATAGAATAGCGTCCAAATAAATGAAATAATAATTAGTTATTTTCACAGTTACTATTCTATTAATAGCCTGGGTGATGTAAATGCATTTATCCTAATGACATAATAAAGGGTGTGTACATTAACGCTGTGTGTGAGAGTGTGTGCAGCCCGGAGGCCGCTGTGTGACAGGCAGAGCGCCGCTGTCAGAAGCCCGTAAATCATCCATCCAGCTGCCAGCCACTCACCTCGCCTCGCTCGATCCGCTCCACGATGCTGGCGAACTCCGTCATGTCCTCAGAGTCCGACATGGCTACAGTCAGATGGCGTCAGATGATGAGGAAAAATGAACCACAGTGAGTCTCAGAGCGGCTACAGACTGAGGAAAAATATATATATATGTATGAGGTGGAGGTAAATGTGCAGAAACAACAGCTGCAGCTTAAAGCAACAGCATCAGCGCTTCACTGAGGAGATGACATCCTCTCCTCCAGCCCTCCCTCTTTGGATTGGCTTCTGTTCACGCTGTAAGAAGCCTGTTTTAGTTTAGTTGGCATCATCTTGAGGGAAAAACCCCGCCCACATCTCCTCTCTTCAGTTCTGGATCTACCTCCCTCTGCTCCTCTACATCTCTCTTAACGCGGCGACGTCTCGACTCTCCGCGCTCATCTATCACCTCTCGACAGATAACTTCCGCTTTTTTTTTAACCCTGTCCGTCACTAGAAATAATAATCTGTGTCTAAGGATTAACGACACTGGGCGGGGTGGGGGTCCTGGGTGTTTACGCACGGCTGGCACCGCTCACGTGTGCGTAATGCTGCGTGTTGTGTGGCTTTAAAAAAAAAAGAACTGTTGCAGATTGCGACCCACAAATCGAATTACGTCTTTGCCAATTTTTGATGGAGTTTTCTTGTTTCCTAGGCGACCACTGTCACATTCAAAAGATTCATAGAGAGCAGTGTGTAGCCTGAGCCAGATCAGATTGACGCCAGATTAAGTTGTTGCTTTGTTTTTTTCCTGGCATCTCCACTTGCTCCGCGTCACCAGATGGTCTCGAGGCTACACGTGGACATGTTACACCCAACTGAGGACGTGGACGTGGACAAACAGCCCTGATGGATGCAAAATTAATAGGCTGCCTCCTCCTCAGCTCTTTAACAGAACCACGACTTAATATAAAAACAATTGTGATAACATCAAGGCTATAAACAGGATTTTAGAAATACTGAGGTCCAAAAAAAGAGATTATACTTTTTTTTTTGCCAAGTGCATTAGGCTATAAGATGTCTGCAGAGGAACAAGTGAGTAATGCAGGGATTAGAGCCAACAATATGGTTATTGTTTTGGTCTGACAACACAAAACACAAATATAGGCTTATATCGACCCTATTTTATTAAACATACACAGTTACGTAAGCCTTTAGTTTAAACAAGTCAACAGGTTTTCCATTGGATTGTAGCCTCGGTTCAGACACAGATAAAGTCCTGAGATTATCTTTTTACAGATTGGAAAAAACCTCAATAACCTCAGTGCTGTGTATGGCTATGGATAATATGATTCAAGGCTTTTGTGTCCAATTGAGCTCCTGTGATCAATAAAGTTTATCTAACACTTTTCAACTCCATGTTATGAAGTCAGACATGTGACATTTCTTGATTATATCTAAATGTACACCACTAATATCAAGTCCTTTGTTAATTTTACTCAGTATTCTTAGTTCTTGCGTGTTGTTCTTGTGTTTTTAGCAGTTGTTAGCTGGAGGTATTACTCCAAACTACTGCACACTTGACCGTAAATGTTCATGCAGCTTATAGATTTTATTTCATTATAGACACAGGGAAGGATGCCAAGGATTTCCCGGTGATCTAAAAGGCAAAGAGAAAAAATATTAAGTGCTTTTGAGGCTCTCTTTGCAAATGATTTCAAAACTCCATCACTGCAGTTCATTTAAAACCTGTCAGGACTAATGCATTTCCATATAGCCCCACGTTACTCCTGGCCTCTTATGGTTGTTTTATTGCTAAAGCTCTTTGTATAATTCAGGAGTAACGCTTGACTTCGCCATAAAAGGCAAATAACGGAGCCACAGGACTCTTCTCTGAACTGAATAATCAATACAGAGCATTGATTAATGTGTTGCACCAACTGGAATTGATTAAATAACTTCGGAGTGTGAAACTGAAGCAGAAATAAGTCCAATCACATGAGAGACAGCTGTACACAACCCGCATGTAATCTTGTATTTATGTCAATAACAAAAGGACAGAGTATAGTTTTCTGGTGTTGCGTGAATGTGACAAAAGTTATCTCAAGTATATCCAAACTAAAAGTCATATTTCTCCCTCTCAACCTCGATTATATAAGGTTTAGAGTGACATGTCTCAGGTCTCATTTCAGGAATAATTTGACAGAAAAACATGACCACACCTACAGCAACATCAGATTTATCTAAACCAGGGCTGTGCAAGATTTGAAAAAGTAAAAAAAAACCATAGGTCTCACTCCCTTCTGGTGTTTTTATCCGTAAAATACACATATAAAAGCATGTTTTTGTGTGTGTGGTAACCTAACCAAATGTAAAACCACACAGACATATTTCTTAGGCATTTTGGAGAGTTATAAAACACAAAGAACAAGCTCTAATACTAAACACTGCAATGAAGCTGACATCTTTCGTCTTGGGGTGTGGTTTTAGTGAGTGTGCAGCTCTGAGGGGAAACGCAAGGCCTCTGGGAATTGGCACCAACCCTTTACTTTAAAAACATTCACACCTGGGTTGGTTCAGTCCTTTGTCCTCTGCTCTCTGCCTCTCACAGGTGGGAGTGTTGCGTCGGGCTGGTGTCAAGATTTTGAAGAAAGACCCAGTTCGGACCCTGAAATTGTGCAGCTCAGACTTTATCTTCTCCAACAGCAGTAAGAAGTACAGCCCAGAGACTAATATTCCTGATACAGATTCTTACTTTCTACTGACTGGCCTTGAATTGAAGCAGGAAATCCATAACATTTAACATTCACCTTTTAGATTAATTTCAAAAAATGTTATCACTCTTGCAAAATGTATAAATGTTAAACTGTGAGTAGCTTATAAGTAGGAAAGTTTCACCAAAAAATAGCGGTAAATCTTTTCCAAAAGGTTAATACTGATCTGGACATGTCCTAAAATGTGAATTTTCTTTGTTGCCTTCAGGACGTCGCTGTGTTTTACCAGATTATAAAACAAATCAGTATTCAGAGTCTTTTATCCCAACAGCTATTTGTCTTTTAGTCTTTTTATATTCATTCTTTTATAACAAGACTATTATATTTCACATTTTTATTTATTCTATTACATTATCAGTGGTTTCTTCCAATTGTGTGTTTAACATTGTTTGCTATTATTTGTTATGTCTGTTTGTTGTCTTATTTGCTGCTCAAATTAATTGCCCCTGGTGCGATTAATAAAGTTGTCTTGATTTCTCATCAAGGTGAAAAGCTGTTTTGTGATATCAGCTGAGGGAGGGTGAGGGTGAAATTAGTATTCAAGATGCCCCTGACACTTTTAAGTCTCTGCGGCAACGTTTTGGTTTTAGTGGAAATAAGAAACAGCGAAATAGTGTTGGACAAGACACAAACAAAATGTAAACATTATAAGAAAACACTGCACTATGTAAAAACACAGAATAACCACAGCTTTAACCAGCCACACCTGGAAAGAGTGAAGAAATCTTGTTTTGTCACACCCCTTTTAATAACCCTAATCCTTTCTTTTCAAAAGTGAGAAATGTGATTTGAAAAAGCTTACAGTCAGCTTTTCAGTTCATTTATTTAAGAGAACACGTAATTTAGACCCAGTACTTGAGAGCAGTGGGTGAGGTGTAGGCTTTACAGACAGAGCTGAGGTTTATTCAAAATCAGACTTTATCTTCTCCAGTGCATTTTAAATCCACTCCTTTGACCGTGTTACTGTGCCACGCTCAGATTGTGTTTTGTGGAGTCTGTGAGTGTGCTCTGAAGCTCCCAGGTGAGACATACAGTGTTTGATTGCGTGCCCAGGATTCGTCCCATCCCCCAAAGCTATTAATTATGCCTTAGTCACTGACCTGGGAACATGTATTTATAATAATCAGCAAGATGTTACCCCAGATTAAAAGGCTCAAACGTTAAAAAGAACTGGGTTAAAATGCTAAATTAAATAACTCAAAGCAACTCAAAGCAGTCGTAAACGTGAATATTCATTTATTTATTTATTTCCCATAAAAACAGTCAGCATTTCCAAGACAGTTCCCTTCACTGTCTTTAAATTCACAGCTGAATGTACATCACAAACATTTGCATATGCGACTCTTTCTGCCTCAAAGCTGTAAACATTTCAGTCTTGAGCACTTGCAGAGTTATTTTTACACAATTTACATCTTTATCTACACTTCTTTTTCTACAAAGCATAGAAAAAATAAATCCATTACGTCATTACAGCGTGTATATTAGTGAAAGAGCGAGGATCGACCCCTTGGAGGCATTTCGGCGGATCCATCTACACACTCCAGTCACACATAAACCTCGTCGTGACAAGGCAGAAAGGCGACGCAGCGAGAGCAACAACAAACGCTGACGCATGCAGCTACATCTGCACAAGCGGCAGATCCATTACATCTTTCAGGAGTCGAGCGAGCGCTTATAGGCTCTGTCTGAGTGAATTAGTGGGGCTTGTGGGAATCACTATTGACGGTAAAAGCCGGATTCTCAGAAAACACTGGAGTGTGCAAAAAAAATATAAAATACATAAGGGTCATTCCATGTAAATCAACAAAGGCTTCCTGCTTGGTGTAATCAATGTCCATAACAACCAGAGGAATATATGCAAAGCTTTGAAAAAGTGTCAGGTCAAATTCAAGTTTTTTACGAGCCATAACTTCTGAACAGTTTGTGCCAGATGAATGACATTTTCAGACGTTATTCTACATTGTGTGACTTATTGAACCTGTAAAACATGTGGTCCTCAGGTGTATATTTTCCAAGTTATGGCCTGCCAAAAAGAGTAAATGTAAAAGATTTTTAATACTCAGTTTCTTTTCAATAGTTAATATAATAACTTTAATATGTAAAAGATCACAAAGTGCGGTAAAGTACGGACAAAAGAATATTAAAAGACATTTGAAGAGATGTGTTTTAAGTTTTTTTCTAAAACATTTAATGGTTTAACGGGGGCTTCCACCGTCGCAGAGCCCTGTCCCTCATTGTCCTCATAATTCTGGGCCAAAGTAGACGAATATTTTAGCTTAAGCAGAGGTTCCTTGATGATATTTGCAGAATGAGTTTACATATTGAGGTAATCTTGGGCCTGTTCATGGATGCAGAGATGTGAGAGGGTTGCCAAACTTATGTGTGACCAGCTGTATCATCTCAATAAACCAGGTTTTTCAAAATGTGTTACAATCTTTCTCATGTGATAAAACTTCATTGGCAAAAATCTAAAAAAAGAAAGTGTATTTCAAATTCATTTAGCATTAAACATGAAAAATGATTAGTCTGTTTTTTGCCAGTGTCTGACACCATCTATAAAAACAAAAAGACCTTTGAAAAGAGCACAAGTTTATTAGTAAATACAGAAAATATGTTTGTTGAAACCTTCAAGAAAACTATGTTAATCAGACTGTTGAACATGGGCCACGGTGTTTAATGTCATTTTCTTCATAAACCTCCAAAGTGAGTGTCTTTTTGTTCATTTCACATGGAATAACCCACAAAAGAAGCCCCACATTGAACAATATACATACAATGAACATAAACATTTCCTATCTAAGATTATGAAAGGCAATCAAAGCCAAATAAAGTCTAATTTCAGGTGCTTTTCCTTTAAATTCAAGGCACATTTTCAACCCGAGAGTCTAGTTTAAGTCGGTCTGTGTACTTTATGGATTCTGTCTGTATCGGAAATAAATGTCACTTCAGAAGATGCATTAGAGACCGAGTGTAATCCAATCACAATTGATCAGGCTGCAGTGGTTCAATGGTAGTGACCCTTTACATCCACTGCATCAGTCAAAACCAATCATATTCAACGTAAAAAGACACTGCTGGGCCTTTAAGGAACAAGCAATGTCTCAAAACTCCATTAATACAAGAAAAAAAAAAGGGAACAGTACAATATTTAAAGCAAAAATACAATTGATTAGAATTAGATTAAAGATTATAGGCAGACAGGATATGGCTCTAATGCAGCTTTCTTGCACCAAAACAAGGTTATAAAACACTTCCAGCCACCGACAGTTTACTTTAAATAATAGATAGATCGTATGGTTTATTTATTGACCTCCCTTTTCTCGCTTCTCTCCTTTCCTCTGTCTGCCCCGTTCTGGTTTCAATCCTAAAAAATAAAGGAGGGCAGCAGGTTTGGTTGGTGGGACGCCAGGTAGAGCTTCATGTAAGATGTAGATGCATACAGAGGTTTCTTTTCTTTTTTTTCTTTTTTTTCCTGCTGTGATGTCTGTCGCTTTTTTGAGGGAGCAGGTGTTTGCAGTGACAGCAGTGGAAATGAAAAGGGTGTAGCTTCAGCAGGGGGTAGAAGAATATTTGATAAGTATCCGAAAAGAGACACAGCAAGCAACAACCGCACAAGATACCGTTTGGATTTTTCTAGAGCTCCTACTTAAATGACCGAGAACTGAAATCCATTACTGTAAATCAAACAGGATGTCACAGAAATGTTTTTTTTTTTTTGGAAACATTTGATATTTCATGATTTCATATATGCCTCGTCTTTGCACAAACAGCAGCAGTCTTTCCTTTGCTATTTGCTAACAATTACTACGTACCTCACCAACTTTTTTGCTTTTTTTGTGTAAGAAATCCCATCGTTTAAGAATAGAGACCTCTGGGTCAGCAAAGAAACAATCTTAAATATAACTGTGTGAGTCAGTGGTTTCAAAGAAGTGCTTTGTGCCTTCCACCTGAATCTATTCTGTGTTTGTATCCAGACTTTAAAAGAAACAATCAGATAAAAAAGGTGCACCCCTGACCTTTCTCAAATATACAGTACAATTATTGACTAATATTATGTTTGAAAAGTCAAGCCTGTTGTTGAGGTGTTATCTAATAAAGAATAATAATACATTTTATTTATATTGCACTTTGTTTGAAGCAAATCTCAAAGTGCACACAGAGAGAGTTAAAAAACCATTATAAAACAGAATAAAACAAACAGCAAATTACTACATCTTAAAATAAAAGAAAGTAAAAAAAAAGAATTATCCATTAAAAATAAATCTTACTATATTTTGCCCCGTTTGTTAGACTAAATAATAAAATCACTAAGACAAAAGCAGACAGGATGAGAGTCTAGGGACCTCTCTTTATCACTGAAAAGCAGAAAACTGAGGCACTCAAAAAGGTGAACAGATGCCAATAAGTTTCGTTTAAGTCCTTGCCCTGATGAAGGCCTATACATCCCAGTTTTCTGCTTCTAAGTGCTTAAAAAAACACTTTGAACAAAAAAAAAAGAAACTGAAATCAGAAAAAAAAGTAGTAGCGGGACAGTTGGGTAACTCGACTCTCTGTGGCACCCTCTGCTTGTGTGCATTGTTCTTTGTATCAGCTCTGTCTCCTTTGTTTGTTCTGAAAATACCACATCAATACTGTCTGCTGTTCAAAGAGAATACTGTAAGAGTTTGGATTTTACAGCGTAGCGTTTCTTCTATTGATTTTTCAGACAAGTCCATGAATTAATATGAGAAATATAGATGGGTTGCAGGGTTCAGCTTCTAAATTATAATCTTATTCTGACATGTAGCATTCGTATTTTTACCCTAAAGCATCCAAGACCTCAAGACATTTAAAAAAGGGCAGTTTTGACAGTATTAAAACTAATGTTGAGAATAAAGCGAGATTTTCACCCAAGAGCCTGCAGTAAAAAGGAGTGTTAAGCTCTAGAGAGTAAACCTGGCAGACTAAAACAAGTTTGGAAGTGAAGAAGAGGAGCTTGAGGCTTTGAAGAGGTTTTAAATGAGCGCTGGGATGAAAACGTTACAAGGTCAGATGGGTTTAAAACAGTGCCTTAGAGTGATTTTATCTGAAATGTTCAAGATTTGAAGCTATAATGACAACAGAATGTGTTTGTGGTTTGGTTGAAAAGCAAAAAATAAACCTTATTTATTTACATTATGCAAAATACAGGCATATTATTCAGCAATGGCAATTCATTTTCAAAAAGTAGAGCACTCAGAAACCACACATAAATCCACTTTGATGTTTCCTAAGCCCACCTCAGGGTCCCGCCTCAAGAGAGCGATTAATGTTGAAGGATGTGGGATACTGTCCGGAGTTGAGCGAAGTTTACAGCAGATCGAGTAAAGAGCAGCAGCTTCTTCAAATTCAGTGTGAAATATTGTTGCAAAACTAAGTCAGATGGACTCTCGTGACTCAATTTTGACTTTGTGGCACATAGTATATTTATATAATATTCCTACTTTTGTCTCTAAGTACAAGGCAGCAAAACAAGTGTGGCTTATATTGCTTAACTTAAAGTTGCTTTAAGTCTCGTTTGCGCCGAAGTGGTACGGTATGGGTCGGGTCAGTACGGCACAGTTTGGGTCAGGTAACCCCAAAAGAAAAACAAATAGAGAGGGCTGGTTCGACTGTAGGTGTTAGTTTGGAGACAGTGGTTGAAGCAGTGGCGCAACAGACACACAACAGGACAGATGCTATAATGAAAAACATGGACTGCATTTGGCTTTTAATAGAGAGCAGTCAGTCAGAGATCAGTGAGCATCAGGACAGAAGAACTTCTTACTGACTGTGATAGGACTGTACAATCAATCAGTGGAAGATGAAGACTGAATCAAGAGACCTAACAACTGAATCAAGAGACTGAACTGAATATGCTGCAGCAGTAAACATCAGACTGTTTCTGGCTTTCTTCCAGCTTCATTCAGAGCAACATTTTAAAGACTCACTATTTAAAGGGGAACTGTGTAACTTTTAGCCCAAAAATATATATATTCTCAAAATCATTTGACGTTCGTAGACATGAGATCATTAGAATCAGGCCTATCTCACTGACACAGTACTCTCAGCTGGACAGAAACCTCCAATGTAACTTTATTAGGACTTATTGCAAGAGTTGATGAGAGTCACTCAAATAGAGGAAGCAGAAATAGGCCATTACACTGGACTCTAACAGAGTAGCATTTGTACAATATACGCAAAAATGAGCGTTTCAGAAGACATGTCTTCTCTTGCCACTTGGAGAGTCTCTACCTCTACACAGATAATGTCCATGAATATGAAGCTGCTGTTGTAGCAACACTGAGAGTCTGTGGAGGGATCTGTGACGTCTACCGGATAAAAGTTACGGAGTTCCCCTTTAAGGCCACAAGTTCTGCTTGTGTTTAACGCAACACAGACAATAAAAAGAAATGTATTCATTTCCAAAACGAGGCCCATTTAAACACCTGCTTGTGTTTGAAAAAGTACAACATTTAGCCTATTTTTCTCAAGAAATATAACTGTTTATTGCAAAAAAAACCAACAAATGTTTAATTTATGTTTTTCCTTTTCTTGTTTTCTCCCTGGTAATGATCATCTGTTGTCCAGTCAACACACTGCTTAGTGTAACACCCTGGGATAGCTCCATCTTTTGAAAAGGAGACCACTCTGATAAAACCAAAGGCCAAACCATCCCCAAAGTGGTGCGGGACGGTTTGTGATGGCACTTAAGACCTGTTTGACAATGGAAACTCACTCGAACTGACCCGACCCGTACTGTACCACTCCAGTGGAAACGGCCCTTCAGATGGACCGTAAATGCAATCTCCTAAGTTACTAAAGTGCAACCGGAGACTTTTGAAAAAGCTTCCTGATCCTGCAGCGAGGAGGCCTCTTAATGGCTCAGCGTCTTCAAAAACACACCTCTAAGTGGCTGCTGTGAGACAGAGCGTGTTACTGCGGTTACTGTCAGCGCCGTCTGCTGCAGCTGCTGTCCCTCCACGTCTGCTGCAGCTGCTGGAGGTGCTCGAAGGCTCTCTGGGTGATGTTAAGAGCTGGGTGGACCTTCCTCAGGTTGGGCTCTCCGATCAGGGCGAGGCCGCAGATCCCCAAGTAGGCGTGAAGAGGGTCTGGGACACATAAAAAAAACTGGGTCATGGATGAAACAAGTAAACAACACCTGAAAGTGACAGATCAGTGGACAATTTGACTTTAAAATCAAAAAATGCTTCTATTAAACAGTATATTCGCATGTGTTTTGCCGTCCTGCTCCTTTAAGAACATATAAATAATGCACACACATGCCTTATGGCTCTCCCCTGGGGCCCGAGTAAAAGCTACACAGGCTCTAAATGGAAGAGTGATTGAATTATAATGAAATGACAGCTGATTGGATGTGAACATTAATATCAATCGGAGCACCATTAGCTGGACCAAAACAGATACAGGCACTTAAAGTCAAGGTCACATGTTGTGGGCTGCATTTGTTAAACAGCGAGGCACAGTTACAGTAAAATATGATCGATAGAGGGAATCAAAAAAGAACTGAATGACAGGCACGTAGATACTGACAGTTTTTTGGTTTCAATGTTATTTTGATCCAATAAAAGAAACATGGAGGTGTAAAAACATCAGATGGTATTTACTCAGCTTTCATTTCATCAGCTGCCATTCACACAAAGCAATTATGCATCAAAAGCCCCAAAAAAAGCCCAGCAAAGACCAGTAAGAAAAGCATGTTGGTTTGTTCCTTGTTTAAAAGAGGATTTAGATTTTTAAAATGCAGCCATCTTAAACTAAAACATGTTCAAATCCATATAAATCTTGCTCAAAAACATATAAAATCAGTTAAAATCCATTTAAAAACATAACAAATTCAACGACAAGCTGTTTAAGCCCATACAAAACCTGCTCAGAACCAACTAAAACACACTGTTCCCAAGGAAATATCTTTAGAATAGTTTAGTGCCTTTTGTAAAGTCCCAAAAATATTACGTACCAAACTCACTGGCACTTGTCAGCTTTTTACTAATTAAGCAATTAAGCAAGTCCACAATGTGATTAAAGTCATACCAAGAGTCAAATGTTAAACATAACATCGACTCTAATTGCAAAACAAGTAGATCTGTTGATATGACACATTTGAAATATATTTTGCAGACCAAAGTCGATCATTTAATCATTAAAAGCTTTAATATTCTAATCAAATACTGTCTCACTTATCTCTCATTTTTAGTGTGAAAGATTTATGACATGGATTCCAGGAAGACAAGACACTCCTTTGGAAGAAAATAGGGATCCAAATAAATAAAAAACTACCTTTATTTTATGCCATGATACTTTTCTTTTACATGTGAAGTATCTCCTGCTTTACAAAAGAAGCTATTCATTACAACGTTCAAGTGCGTTCGAGACCAATACTATCTGTCTCAACACTTCAATACAGTCCCTTTCTTTCCCCAAAACTCCCTTTTGTTCAGAAATATTTACACTCTTTTATTGGAGCAGCCTCTGTTTTACGTTACTCCTCTCGCTCTTGTTCCTGTAACACGAGCAGCTCGATCTAGCGTATCCTCGGGCTACCTACAAACAATCGCCTCATCAATTACACATTACAAGGAACACACAAACAAACACACACACACCGGCATGTACACCATCGACGTTTAGAGTTACCGGAGCTTTTCCATTGATCTCAAGTAAAAAAACTGGCAACCGCAACCCCGCCCTGACCTCGTGCACCTGTGGAGGGCAGGGTAGAAACCGGCCGACATAAAGAGGTGCAAAACTGGAGCTGTAAGGATCTGTCGTCGTTTAGAGGTTAGAGCTCGGTGAGAACCACTCCACCCTTGTTTTGGTCATAGCCACCGAACATAACCCATTTATTACGCCCAGGTATATCCTTGTTTTGAGTTTGATGGTGATATCTGAGCTTAGGAAACTAAAAGCAACATCTAGCATCAACTTCTGTGCAACAGGGCTCCACAATATGTCGCAAATTTAGCATTATAGCCGCATCATCAACTGCAAAAACTATTATTTTCTTTCTTAAATCAAGCTGTGGTGTGTCTAAATGAAAAAGACCTGGTTTAGACCTGGTTCATTTCTGTATTTAGTCCTTGGTTAGGCCTTGGTCAGTCTTTATTTTGATTTTGCCCTTGTTCTGACAAGTAGAAGTTAGTCTAAAGTGGGTCACAGGACATTTTATTTGGTGTTTTTCAAGAATAGTTTGTTTACATATAAAATTTTTCTGTATGAATACATAAGTGTGTTCTTTTAAAATATGGCTTCACTGAAGGAAAACATTTAGAAAAACACGGTACTAAACGACATATTTTGTACCTGGATGGCTGTCGGGCCACTTGGCAAAGCCTCCCACCAGTCGGTCCTGAGTGGACAGAATGAAACTCCTGTTCCTCTCGAAGTGTGTGAACTGGAAAACGTCTAAGAGCTGAGACAGAGGAGAGAGAAGGGAATACTTTTACATACATACATACAATACTTTTACAGATACAGCGGCCAACACCAGTACCTCTAGAGTGGCTCCCACCCAGAAGGAGTAGCAGGTGTCCACAGGTTTATTGGGACGTCCGTGGAAGCCCGTCTGCTGCCTCATGATGCACCAGCGCCTGATCCTGTCCAGCTCCTTCCGGCTCAGAGCCTCTTCTAATCGACCCATCAGACACAGAGAGGCTATGGCGCAGTACGTCCACCCTCCTGGACACAAAAACAAGACACAGCACGGTGGCTTTAACTCAAACCGTGCAAAATAGAAAGGCTCTTTGCAATTTTTAAAAATAAAAAAGTGGATTAAGGAAAATTACAGACTCATTGACACACTAATTTCAATAAATAATGGAGTCACATGATTGCCTAAATAAAACAAACTTAACTCTCTCCTCTCTCTGTAGCTTGAATACACATTGTTGCTGTGATTTATCATTTTCATTCATTATGTTTTTTTGATTACCTGTTTTGTATTTTTATTCTAATTCTTTTGTTTATTTCATATTGAAAAAAATGTAAAATGGGCTTGAGCTGTAAGGAATATATCCTGAAAAGTTACATAATGTAGCTTTAATGGGTTTTCTCTTTAGTTTTTAATATATTTTCTGGACACATCACTGGTTTTATATGTTTTTTTAACTGTTTATATTATTCTAAAGAAGACATAGGACAGTATGAGAGTCTGATAACTTTGAGGAAGAATATCATGTACCTTTTATTGTATGTATTGCTTAAAATGCTTCAAATTTCCTGGTAAATTAGACATAAGCAAATGTTTGGGTTGGTAAAATAGTTAAATAATAGAAAATACAAATCCAATTCTTCCAAATACATTACAGATAGCTTATTTTAAATGTATAATCGTCTCTTGCTTAGTTTAGAATAGAGCAATGTCTTAGTTTTTCTTCCAAAGTATATTCAAATTCTCTTCATGTGCTTCTATTTTTCATTTTAAACTCGACTTAACACGTTTTCGACAATAATTACAGTTGAATTTCAGACATACAGCCTCCGTGTGTTTATCTCCAGATGTGACCTGTTATCAGCGCAGCCACAAACAGCAGCCATCCATCACTTTCCACAACGAACCCGTCGACGGCTTTTATTATCACCGCGGCTTTTTTACTCCTCTCTACACATTACGGGCTTCTTATCTGTGTTTAGACCTGTGTGTGTGGAGAAAACAAAGAGGAAACGGGGCCAAGTGTGTGGGATGGGGGACATAAATCTGTTGTCGTGCTCCTCTCTGTAATCAACAGGCTTCAGATAAAATAAGGAAGGTGAATCTGGGTTGGGAAATCCTAAATATTTAACAGGTTTAAGATAATTATATGCTACAAGGTTTTGGAAATATGTAAAAATGAAAAGGGGAAAAGGGAAATCGTAAAGTCAAAGAAGCGTAAGAACGATTATATATTATAAATCACAGGCAAGATAATAGTTTCCTTCCATTAAACATGTAGCGTTCGTTTCGAGTTGTAAAAGTGACTGTGTGTGGCAGGCCCAGGATTATATCAAAATGTCTGACGGTGCATTTAAAAATAAAGGTTTTACGTGCAATGGTAGATGCAATAAAGTGTATTTTGGTCTCAGGGAAAAGCCCTGCACGTCTGACACAGGAACAATAGTAAAGTGACACCCTGAAGTCATTTCTTATACTCTTTTGATTCTATATTTACTCATTGTTGAATTATTATTATTTTGAAATGCTTTAGACTCTGTGATAATGATTTTAATTTAACATTTGTTTGGTTGTTGGTCTTTACTTGAAGCACATGTGCCATTCATTCAGTCTACGGTTCGTTTTGCATGAGTTTAGGTCAGTTTCGGGTTAGTTTTTATGTTATTTCTCTCCGACCTGTCCAAGTGTTTGATGGATTAGTGCCTGTTTCACATAACGCACTTTCAGCTGCAGAGAAAAAAAGAGACTCAACTGGCTTTATAGTAAATAAGTGAAAAGAATTGAGCTGAAATAAAACATTTAATCTGAATTTATAGCAACAAAACAATAACCACTCTGCACCAGGGTCTTGATTTACTTACCTGGTTTGAGTTTAAGTCTACATACGGTTTACAGGAAGTGCTCACTCAAAAGGTGACTCTACTCATGCTCTCTGCTGTACAGCGTGTGCAGATATGTAAGACCAGGCTTTGTGTCACAATAAATGGGTTTAATTTAATCGGAGAGGGGAGGATTAATGAGCACAATGTATCTACAGAGACAGGATTTTAATGGATAATCCTTTAAACCAGTTACTCCCATCAGCCACTTTCATGCCCTCAAACACATCACCCCCTAAACGAACCTATTCACAAAGTAATCATGAAAAGGACACTAAAATAATAAAGTAGGAATGAAACAAATATAATAATACTCACCATGTGACTCCCGACCAGCTCCTTGGCCAAACCCATTGTCGTACGACTGCAGAGAACACAAATATCCTTTTATATTTCTAGTATAAAAGCTTATTTCCACACTATTGAATGTATTAAATGAAATGTCTTATTCTAATGCCACTGGATTATCTTTTGGTAACACTTTTTCATATAAAACATTTATTTAGTGTCATAAAATCTACACTGAGTAACCAAGAATCTATATGTTGAAACTAAACAAGTAAAAAACAATGACTTTTTATATGTAATCCAATCATAACAACAGGCTTAGGAAAAGGATAAATGCTTCAATCCAAAATAAAATTTGTCTGGATTTGGTGGATTGCCTTTTACATTCATCATCTGGCATTTTATATTCTAATATTATCCAGTTTTTTGTTTGGAGGCCAGAGGATAAACAGGTTAGAGGTTGTATTTGTCACGGTTTATACATATTTGTGACACATTTAACAAGTCATTCCCTTCCAGCAGTGTGTGTGTCTGTGTAATTTAATCAGAGTGAGAGTAGTATGTAGTGCACACGCCCAGAGAAAGAATAAAAAGATATGTAATCAAATACTATTGTGATAAATGCCAATCTAAAAATAGACATCTCTTGAAGAAGTGTAAAAAGAGTGTGGTCACTTTGGCCCAGAGAAGTCTACCTCTTCTTCTTATTATTATTATTATGACTTTAGTACATTTGACTTCCTTTTAAAGAATTGTTAGTCACGGTGCGTGGATGCATTTAAGCTCCGCATTAAAACGGCATCATGTTTAAGACGTATCTGCCAAGTTAATAACTGGAGTAATACTTGAGGACAGGTATTTTAAGCTGCATTAACCAAGGCTTAATTTGTGAAGGAACACACGAGAACATGTTCCCCAGTTTCCCAAATGGAGATCGGAGGCTTATTTGATGTGATCCAGCTCCTCCTCCTGTGTTTCTGTGTTTTTTTCGAGGTTAAACTAGGAGTTAATGTGGCCTAAAAATCTGATCCTTTTGTTTTTTAATAATTCTGACTCTGATTCATAATACAGGCTGTAGTAATTGCCCATTTGTTTGTTAAAAGGGAATCTTTTAGTTACAAATTGCAGCTATAATGCAACTTTCGTGGCAATATATGTTCCATAACTTTTTCTCCCTGCTTGAGGCTTCCAATACACCCAAAATACCCTCCAGGACCTCCAGCTTTACAAATTAAGCACTGCCCTGACAACAACATCCAACTCTCTGCTTTTATGTCAATAGAAAACTAATCCACTTCCTTCTGGACAATACATCAAATTCAGGCCATCAACTCTGCCTCGTTAAGCATCTTATAAATGCATTGTCAATATTTATTTACATATAACTTCTCACTTTTGTCTATTTGTGTTTTTTATTCTTTTTGGCATGTGTCAGCAGACTGTAGGAAAAAAGTTTGTCTGAGCGTTTGCTTCTGCGCATTAAATATTCTCATCCATTAAAATCCTTGATAATCAAATCTAAATGACGTATGAAGGTCTTGTTTTTTCACAGATCATCCGTATTACCATGTTCTATAGGTGACAGAATAAAAAAATCACATACTGTCTGTTTAAAGTCACTCACCAAACTGGTCCTAATGTACTCAATGGCTTTCTGAATGTCCATTCCAGACCAGTCGTCCAACATGTAACAGATACTAGCTGCGCAGTAAATGAAGCGTATGTCGTTTTCACTTCCTTCTGGCACTGCATAAAAACTGGAGGCAGAGAAAGACAGGAACTGACGTCATATGCACATAGTGATGAATATATTTGATGTTAGCTCATGTATGAAAGACATTAGCTATTCGTTTGAACATTTGGGACAAATTAGGATGAGTCTGTGTCTGTGTGGCTGAGAGGTGTTGCCTGTGTAAATGTCAGAGCAGATTAAAGCTGCTGGTCAGATAACCTCAGGTGAATCTGAGTCAGAGTCAGTGTGTCAGTGGAAATCAGAGAGTAAACTGCACATTTGGTGTGTTTTCTGACCTGCCGTCCTCCAGCTGCAGGGATCTGAGACCAGCTAAACACGCTTGTTTATTCACTCGACTCAGATCGTCTCCTAATATTAGCAGCGAACACAGGCCGGTGTAGGTCATAGCGACATGTCCACTGTCGTACGGATGAGGCACACCTGGACCCTGAAACACACAGATGATAAAAAACTATCAATATTTGCAGGAAATGAAAAGAAAATGTTTAACCAATGGAAATGGTAAACTAAGTATATTGTGTGCAGTGTTTCCCACAGCACTCTTTAGTTAAGGTGGTCAATTTGACACTTTTTTTTGACTACTGTCTTTAGCAGTGACATGAAGCCTGTGTAATATCAGCTTTTGTAATGAATTAACCTTATTACCTTATACTGTGGTGCATTTGTGTTAAAGCCTAAATCACTGGCCACGCTTTTAAGGCTTTGGGATAAATATACAGTGTGTATAAATGACACAGAGACAGAGAAAATGTAGTTTCAAAGGCAATTAATTATCATCATCATATAATATAATCATATTTGTTCTATTTTACTGTTATATCAGCATATTTGTGAATACATTACAGGTACCTTTGTGCTGTATGGTAACCCAATATGAGAAGACCCTCGAAAACCACATCGACCGAGGTTTGACTCTGAAATGAAGAGAAAATACAGGAAACATTTAGGAACTTTTTTATGTAGGTTATCTTTTAAATAGGCCAGAAAATGCAGAAAAAGTGTCTCAAATCAAAACTAGGTCCTTTGCTGCACTGACCTTCAGGCAGATGCTGCAAAGAGAGAGCTACTAATGAGGACACTTTAGTTTGGTACAAAGTCCACTGCTGCCACCTAGTGCTGATTAGAAGGGTTTTTTTGGCATGGATTTACCAAATGCCAAACTGCATTAAGCGCACAGGGAAAAAAAAAAAAAAAAAAAAAAATCACACTGTACTAAACACATTACATTTATTCTCATTACACAATAGCATTAACTGAGCTGTACTCATTAAAAGACGTGCCCATTAACTACACACTCAGATAATAATGCTTTATATGGGCAAAACATTAAAAGAAAAGAATAATATAACCACCATCACATGTCCTAAACAGAGGTCACAGACAATATATCTGGTCAAACAAGATTTATGTTGATCTATTTAATAATTAACACACTGGGCATTACAGCAGATGGTACAAACTGGTTTGTTAGAGACACACAGACAAAAACATCATTAAATATTTAAACCATTTTCCTGTGATGATGATAAAAATCTGGAACAGGTAAACGAAAGAGCACCAGGAGGTCAGTATCAGAAAAACAGGACAAAACAAGTTTGAAGACTGGACTTTTAGCCATTAAGCTGTAGTCTATAGCCCACAGTTTCTCCCTAAAAATCCATCCAACTCATATATATGTACTTTTCATTACAGTACATTAAAACAACACCCTTATGCTCTTGGACGCTGGTAATCTGAAACAAAACACTACTCGACATTCAATAGGGAACTGGGTGGTGCCCTTAAAAGATGCTCATTACTATTGTTAAATCCTACAAACAACAGGTAATGTATGTAATCAGCTACAGTTCAGATATTTTATTAATTTATGGACAGTATATCTATCTATATATCTGTATATTGGAGTAAAAAATGTTTCCATAGTTAAATCAAGTGTAAAACTAATCATTAATACACTTACGGTCTTCTGTAGGCAGAACCTGGTGTGAATAAATCCATTCAATCATACTGTTTCTATCGATCACATCCAGGGCATCCAGCACATCCAAACCAGACAGAGCAAAGAATATTATGGTTAACCTGAAAACAGAACACAAACAGTAGATTATGAGATTTTTATTACTAGGTACACGACTTTCACTTTTTACTTTTACTTTTCTGGACAACAGAATATTCTGCTTATAAACAATAACATTCAGTTACACATCAAATTAAAATATGTAAAGATATGTAAAGGATGTGAAATGACTAAAGACAAATGTGAAAAGAGGAACTTTCACCACAAGCATCGGTAGTTTCAGGGCATTATAGACTTTCTTTTCACAGAATACAGACATTTTATTTACAACTGGTTGTGGCGTTAGACTGATACCTTCGCCAGTATATTGTTGGGAAATGGCCTATTTGTTTATTTTGCTGATTTACTACAGACACTTTATTATAACTTCTCCAGCTTCTTTTAGCCACTGCGCTGAGAGAAGTAGCACTAGCCTCCATTCAAAACGGATGGGAGGCTACAGTTAGCTGCGATGCTAGTCAAATTCTAGCACAAATCAGGCAATGATGAAGAAAAAACTAACCCTGACAACGTACCTGGTTGTTTCCAGCGAGGCATATCTTTCAGGTAAAACCTGGAGTGTTCTCTGAAAGAATCGTACATGTCTATCTCTTAAAAAGTCTATTTGCTCAAATTCTTCAAATTGGTTCTCTTCTTCCGCCATCTTTGCATCCGCACCCAGCAAGCTTTTCCGGTGTATTCGCGGTTTTTCAACATAAAAGCCCAAAACAACAAACAGGGTACCTTTTTGTTTTGTGATTACATTACACTTTATAAACAACCATTATACAGTTATCAGCCACAGTTACATACATTTACAGAGGATGATTTTTTTTTTTCAAATCCATAGTTTTTATTTATTTATTTTTGTTTAATTCAAAAGCACAATGATCTGCAATGACATAAATACAGTTTATTACAGGCCTTGTCTCCAAGTGGGTACAGCTCTGCAACAAAAGAAAATGAACAGATTTCAGCTACAATATTATTATTATTATTATTATTATAAGAGAATAAATATAATCATACCTATGAAACATTTGTAATAAAGGCCCTCCCCCTGAAGGACCAACATGTTTCATTCGTTCCTCCCATCCTTTAGTGGGACGAGTGAGTCTGGAGGGGTCTCTGCTAACCTGACAATCCATCTGTTTTATGAAAAAGTTAATTATAGAACTTATGGACTTATTTTGTTTTAACAACATATGGATATCCTTCCTCACCTTCTCCTTCAACTTTGCAGTGATTCTTCTCTGTCTCTCTTCTTCCTGTTGTCTCCTCAGCTGTTTCTCATGAAGCTTTACCTCCACCTTGTGTAGGTCCTGCACAAAAAAGAACACTTTATTCGCAAAAGGGCTTAAACTGTACAAAAACAATCTCAACTATTTACTACCGTTTTTAAATGTTTCTGTACCCTTTCATTGAATCGTTTTATTCCCTTTGTGGCTTCCCTCCTCCTCTCATCCATCTCTCTCATTTCTTCTTCTCTCTTCTTCCTCTGCTGCTCTTCCTCTTCCTCTCTCTTTAGCCGCAGCTGCTCCTCTAAGATCAGCTTTACTTCCAACTGTCGGCGGCGTTCTTCCTGATAAAACAAAGTTACATTTCAAAGAATCTTACAAATAAATGACATCCTGTGTCTTCAGTTGTATTTGATTCACCTTTGCTCTCCTTTGTTTCTGTATTTCCTCTGCCAGTCTCTGTTGTTCTTCTTCTTCCTCTTTCATTTGTTTTTCCCTTTTCCACTTTTCCAGTTGTTGAGCTGCTGCGTTTCGTTCTTCTTCAGTCCTGAAACATGTTATAAACTGGCTTTTGGATAAACTGTACATATATATAATATTATGATAGTGACTTTCTATTTAATATTTTCCTGCTCTTTTCAGTCGTATTTTTCTCACCTGAGCAGTTGGGCCTGGATCTTGGCCTCTCTCCGTTTTTCCTCCTCTGCCTCGTCCAGGCTCTGGATCTTCCTCTCAAGTTCCTGTTGCTTGCTGGACTTCCACCTCTGAATTGCCTGTAAAAAGATGACATGCACAACTGGTTTAACAATCTACAACAATTTCAAAAAGAAATTATTAAAGCTATTTCCACGCTTTTGCCTGTTTTTTACAAAGAGCAATTATATATATAGTAAAGTAGCTAAGAAGAAATACTCTGTAACTGTCCCATACCTCTCTTTTTCTGTCCTGCAGGTAGATCAGCTCCTTATACCAGTCTTCATGTTGCTCTATCTCTTCCATTGTTTTACTGGGCAGGTACAGTTTTGCCTCTGCCCTGTAGGCTGGCTTCCCATGGTACTTTGTCCAAACCTATGAGAGCAAACATTTTGTAAGAGCCAAATATTAGCCAAGGAATAACTAAGCTAAACAGAGCCTCTATAAGATCTTACCTTTAAAAATGCTTGGTGATCGTACTGATCCCAGCCTCCACAGGAGCCTCCCGTCTTGTTCAAAAAAGACTCAAGAGCTCGTACTTCTGCAGGAAGGTCTCTGTCCTGGAGTTTGGTCTGCTGGAAAAATATGAATGTGTAAAAGTTTTGGCCTGTTTATTATAATGTTGGGTCTGTAAACAAAGCTTTTATTGTATTAGTTATGGGCAAAAAAAACAAAAAAAACAATGGCAGACCTTAACATTGTTTGCTGTGGGGGGCCTGCTGTCTGTTTTCACAGTAAGATTCCAGTTTTCAATCTTTTTTTCATAAGCAGTAATTTCTTGCTTGTATGTCCTCTCCTCCTTCAAAAGTTCTTCAAATCTAAAAGGAGCGCAATTGTTGAATGTCAAGGTCAGGTTAATTTATCAGCATATTCCAACTCCAACCATGGCTCCCCAGAGTAATAGATGTAGTTTTAGAAAGGATTAAAAAAATTCTTTCGATGGAGCCATTTAAATATTTAGAAACAATGAATTAAATCTTCTTGTAGCTAAAAGGGAATCAGTGCAGATATACGCCATATCAATAAATGTGTAGCTGCATTGTAAAGGCTTTCATTACTGCGAGTAGCTTAAGAAGTTGTTACCTTGTGCGCTGCTCCTCCTTTAGGGTGTTAATTGAGATTTCCACTTCAGACATAATTTCTTTCAACTTTTCTATCACTGAAAAGAAATTAAAAATGGAATTCCTGTTAATATTGTAATAATAAATATATTGTAGAATTCAGCAGCACAACAAATAATAATCTTAGGTAACAGGCCATATTTTAACCAATAGTTCAATCTATCTATAGTGACTGCTTTTATTATCTTATCTGAGCTTACTTACACTCAGGAGTTGGCTTCACATCAGTTAATTGTCTCTGAAACTTTCTCACACCATTCTGGACTTTTACTAATTGCTTTTTAAAATTGGCCTCTAAAAAAAGAAGATACAGAAGATGATAGTTATTTACACACATCCTCTTTAAATGAAATTAGTTGGGAATTGCATTATGAATACCAACCCTCTGTTTTTCTTTCTCCATCCAGGACTTTTTCAAACTCTTCAAGTTCTGCTGACACATCTGTCCAGCCATTTTTTCGGCACTGGACAATGAGAGGACTTTCTTTCTCTAACTTTTCAATCCTGTAAAAAAGAAAGGAAAAGAAAAATATAAAAAAAAATACTGGTACCTGTTTTAGAAATAATAGTTTTAGGTTGGTCTTGATCTTATTCAGCGTCTGTTTGGTGATTATATTCTGTGTTTAAGAGTTAACGTTGACAGGCCCTGATGTTTGTGCAAAAGGTTTCCACACATTGGTTTGGATAAACACTTGGGATATATTTGAACAATGACCCCCGGATTTGTTTGACGCGGGATGGGTTTACACAGAGCCTGACAGACTGTGGACTGGTTGTGTAAAGCATATCCCTGCTTCGTCTGCAGCGAGCCAAAATGTATTGCACTTGTTTTTCCAGCCTGTATTAACACACCCCATTATTTTAGTTATGACTTGTTGGCCTTAAATAAGGAAAGGTTTTTGGAAATCAGAATTGAGCATTATTTATCTGGGTTACGGTTAAGTTTGTCTTAGGCCTGACCCAATTATGGACTCTCTGATACCTGGGTTCCTATCACAGGCCAAGTTTAGTTAGAGAGAGTTAAATGGGCCAACTGCTATGAAAGTTAAAAGGTGATTCTCTGTTTCAGGTTGTCCATTTTGGTCCCTGTTATATATAAAGTTCCTGTGTCTGTTTAAGTTTACACATAGAAGTTAAATGGCTATGGTCAGGGCACGCTTCTGGACAATCAGGACAAGTTAACCTTAAATTTTCAAATGAAACACTGGACACTGAGCAGCTGCACACTTACAGCCTCCTGTTTTTCTCAGCTTCTCTAAGAAACTCTGCAGCTTTCAGTCTGGCCTGTTTATCATCCCCACAATGATTGGTTCCGGGTGATACAGATGTGCAGCGCTGGAATACACCACTTTGGTTCCCTTCTTCCAGCTAAATAAAGAAATAAAATTATAACAACTATTAAATATAAACCAGGGTTGGGTGGTATCATATTTTCAAGGAAGGGGTTGATACGATTCGTTTTAGTCCGTTATCCTAACTACTGCACTAGTTAGCTAGTTAGTTTAGCTAGCCGAGATAACAGCTAACGCTAGCTAGGTTCGGCAGCTACCGAATTAGCATTAGCTTGTCTGTCCAAAAACAATGTAGTAATTAAGCTCAATTACTTTAACATTATATCTGCCGTACAAAGTGAATTAATACGTTATCAAATGCAGTAAAGTTAGACATATTTAATAGCTACCGAGCCCTGTTCATCAGCACTTTGTGTGGTTGCTAGGGCGGCCATTTTTAACCGTAACTATAAACAAAAGTCAAAGGTGAAATTTGTGCTGCAGACAGTAAACAAGACCAGCAGATGGTGCTGCTTATTGTGGTTCAACCTCAAATTACAGCATTGAATGAGTCTCTAAAGCAGGATCACGCCACAAAAACAAGACCAAAACCTACAATCCACCTGGAGGAGGTAACCATGGCAACAGGTGTACATTCGCCACTAGAGAAAATAGTCCACCTACGACAGATATAAACTACAGCACAAACTTTAGAGATTATAAACGTGCATGTGCTTTGAACCAGATAAAACCAGATTAAACTGCAACTCCTAAAGGTTTGAATGTTTTAAATGCATCTAAACCAGGGTGACCAAATTTCCAAATGGTTAAGTCTCATTTTGCCTGTAGACTAATAACAATAAACATAAGAAATGTATTGATGGTGTGCATTATGAGCCCGCTGTAACATATTTCAGTGTAATGTATTTCAAGGTAACGTACTAGTCATCTAAAGATCTCACAGGGTGACTGCATTGAGTTAACTTTATAAGCAAATGTATTGAAGTTGACTGTATTTGTTGTGTCATTAATTAAATAGGGAAACATGGGACAAAGACAGATAGTTGTTGGGATATGGGATATAGATAGGAGCATATGGCTACACTAATCTAAATGGAAAACCTCAGTTCAGGTGTCATGACCATTTTTACTACTTTGAAATTAAAATTGCAATAGGCCTAGCTGCAGTACACAAAGATAAGAGACCACCAGAGTGCAGTGCATGCCATTATTACTGCATGCTTTGAGTTCAATCACACTCTCTCAGATATCCTCTGTTGTCTGCCAAGGCCTTAGTTATTCTTGTAACAACAGGCCAACAGCTATAATTATTATGAGAGCTGGCAGTGACAGGGAGAAGACGAGAGCAGTAAGGAGGTATAAATAGAAATCTGAGTCCATTATTGAGTGCAGATATTGGGGATGGTCTCTCCCCTGGGCAGAGAAGAAGACACATTTATAGCAGCTGCTCTCGTTAATGAAGACTGTGGCAACTCCTGTCCAGGGATTCACTTAATTGCTACATCTATTTAGAAGTTATGGGAAACAGAAAAAAGAGTTAAAGCATCACAAAAAAGAAGACTTAAAACTTACTTTAAAAATTTGAGGTAACAAGTGACACACAAAGCAAATTTTACAGCTACAATTTTGGATAAATACTATAAAATATATTAGTTGCATGTTAAGATGATTAGTTAAATGTAACTGTTAATTAACCCACATTCACCCACTACTACTATACTACCAGTAAATTATGCATGATTTTTCTTGTGTCATTTTATTTCAAGAAAACTTTAAAGTGGCACTACCTATTTTAATTTATTTATTTATTTTGGTCCCTGTCTCAGACTCCGCTCACCCCCAATATCAGTCTAGCAGTCTGCTTTTCTTTTACTGAAAAAGTTAAACCAGACTATTGTTCCTCTGTAAAATACTGATACATTGCACCAAACTGAAGTTTAGGACTTACCTTTTAACTTCTAGCTCTGACTTTAGCGTCAGAACGACAAATATCTCTGCCTTGTTAAATATCACATGATTAAATTGACAGTATTTATCCCTTTTCAGTGTTGCATTAATTTAATCAATTTTCACCATTTTTTAGGGTGATTTTTCCCTTTATTGTTCTTTTCTTAATGTAAAATTCAAGGCTAAATCTGCAGATATGAGACAAATACAACAAAACCGAAGACCTCTGAGTGATTTCTGAACTAATCCGTTATTTAGAAATGCTATGAAACCTGATCTTTGTAATCTGAGTTTGATTTGGCATTCATTTCAATCGACCTCCATGTTTTCCTTCTGCCAGTTCTTTGAATCAGACTTATTTATGACACAGTTCCTTTCTCTTGCGCCACAGGTCACCGTGTTTACGTCCGTCCGTAGCTGTCAGCCTCTTGCTAAATATGTTTTTTCACAGAATGCGCTTGTTTTATTACAGCTGAACTATGCTAACTAATGTAAACACGCATAAACACATGCACAAACTGGAGTGTGTGTGTGTGTGTTTGTGGAGACACACACAAGGGCCTGACACCTGACGAGAGCCGTAACCGTATATGGTGTTAAAATGCAACATGATAAGGCTGCGTCCTGCACATGTCAGCCGTGTTAGACCCAAACGTGTGCATGTAGCCGGTGCCAGAACATGCGTGTGTCATGCAGCATAGTCATGACTAATGCAGCATCATAAAAATAAGGATAATTTTACATATAAGGACATCTTTCCTGTTTTAACCTTGATAAAACATGATAAACTTGGGATTTTGGTTATAGGACTATAGTTTTTGTGAGTCCCTGAGTTGTTGAGGTTACATTTAGGGAAAGAGGTTATGGAATACAAGTCAATGAATGTCCTCACCAGGATAGAAATACGAGTAAGGCTGTCCGTCTGTCGTAAGAACGTGGTGAAAGTGATCGGTATAATTGCTATTCCTGCTGTGCTCTGGACTCTTGCACATTCATCTGAGGGCAATACTAGGTCAACTCTTTCTTCTTTTTGTGAACCTGCAAAAGCACAATGCAGTTTTAACTCATTTAGATTATTGTCCAATGGAGTGGGGTACTGCCTCAGAGGAAGACAGAGAAAAAATACAATTAATCCAAAATAAAGCAGCAAATAAAGCTCTAAACTTTTACAAACATTGCCAGAAGGCACAGAGCATAAAAATAAGAGAAATATTACTGTGACCAAAATCAAATGACCAAAAAACACTGAGCTGTCTTATAGCAATAGTGTTTACAATTTTAACATCATGCATTACAAGGCTGTTTTTCACTTCCTGTTTGTAATGGTAATGCTGGATAAAAATAGTAGTGTTGTAGTCAAGGCTGCATTGACCGAGACTATGATAAGACCAAGACTTTTAGCTACTCATGAGTCTCAAGAGCAGGTCAAGACCAAGACCACACTGTAATAGATACAAAAATCTAAACAGGCCAAGTCCAGACTCCTGGAGGTTAGTGTTTGGTGAAGGAGACAGAGTTAGTCCAGTCTTAGACCAGGTCCAGACTCATGGAGGTCAGTGTTTGGTGAAGGAAGCAGAGTTAGAGGCAGATTTTAAATTGAATATAAAAGGATTAAGGTTTTCATTCAGTCCCAAGAACAGACAAATATGCCAAATATTTATTTATTTAATTTATTTTTTTGGTCTCAGTTGGTCTTCACACCTGAGACCAAGACAAGACCGAGACTTTTAGGGCTCAAGACCATCACAAAATAGTCTTAAGACTGGACTTAAGTAATACAACACGACAAAACAGATTGGGATTCCCTGCCCTCATATCCACACACAGAAACATTTTTAAAAGAACTATGTCAGAATATTATATGACACAGTATGACAAACATTAATCTACTTAATAATAACTCAATAATCCAACCCAAAATGATGCATGATAGTTTAAGCTGGAGTGACTGTAAACATTACTACTGTCGCTGTTGAGGGAGTGAACTAAATTGAGAGCAGTGTGGCATTTATTTGTGTAATTTGATCAGTCATGCCATACATTCACTTTTATCTCTCAATAGCTCATGTCACTGCATTGAATAGATGGCATTCTGCTTTCACTTATATTAAATGTCCGGGTGCATTATGACAAACAGTCGCCACACCTCACCTACACATTCACATACCACAGAGCTTTTACTGCTGTCCTCGTTTGACCCGGGGAGGTACTTATCACTGATCTGGCAACTGAGAGGTTACGTAATACCCTGCAGATACATGTCTCCTTTAAAAACGTTGGTCTGCACAGTGAATGCATCCCTTAAACAGACTAAACTCTAGTAGGTCGCCCTCCTGCAGCTAAAGGGATACTTCCCTCAGCGCATCATCGACCGTCATGTGATACACAAATCTGGCGGCCAATTCCACGTGTGCAAGGGTTAGTGTTACAAAAATCCTTCATTCTTGGTTCAGAGTTGGATTCACAAGTGAAGGACAAAGTCAGAAAGTTTTACTGAAGTCAACAAGACCAGGAACAATGCATTTAAGTCAGTAAGGACCCAGCTGTGGGGAAATTCAACTGTCCTTAAACCACACTGAGCAACAAAAAAAAGGTAAATTAATGTCATGTGAAAGTGTTTGTCCTCCTGAAATATCACAGCGATCAAGATACTTTCACTGGCCTCAAGCTTATAACAAAGTAAAGCGCCGCAAATTACATCAGAACTAAATGTCAGGTCTCAGCTGAAGTCTGCACATGTGGAGAGAGGAGAGTTTATGTAAAAGACAGAGATTTAACAAGAAGAACCGGTGGAGATGGTTGCAGATGTGCGTCCCAGTCAATGTGTGTTTGTGTGTGTGAGGTAGGAGCTAAAGTCCCTCTGCACATGTTTTTAGGAGGCTCCATTGAAAAAAGTCACCCCTAATAGTGAAAGACTACTGTCAAATGGCAACAGAAAAACAGTAAAAACACATAAAAGCTAATACAGTACAAAACACAAACAGTTATACAGTTCCAACAGAAATAAAATTACAAATAAATTGCAATATTTAGGTAAAATTAATAGGAAATTGCCACAATATCACATGTAATTATTGTATTTTAAATTATGCAAATTTAGATTGTGTTTTTGTGTTTTTTTAACCATGTAATATACCTTTTGTGAAATATAACTTAGGATAAAGTATTATATGAGGTAAGTTAAATCCCTAGTGGGTCCCTCCACTAGCATCACATTTTTAGAATGAAATACTATCAGATGGCAAGAGTAAATACTCGTAAAAACCAAAATAGTATAAGACTGTAGTAAATACACTGAATGACCTTTGAAATATTAATAGGGAATCACCAGTATAATGCTAATTTATGTGCATTTAAATTTACAGTCTCAGGATTGTCATAAAAAACATGGTATTTACTCTGAAACATATACAAGTGCAATGTATATTGTTCTGTCTTTTCTAAAGTTCCTATCTGATAAATTTGACTGTTTATTTTTTACACTGTAGATAGAAAAGGGCCAATAGAAGACCAATTGTGTGTAAAAACGTGAGACGAAAATCATGCTAAACACAAATGTAACCTGTCTGTCTTCACTGTCTCTATCAAATAAGGGCAAAAAAAAGGACAAAAATAAAAAATAAAAAGATGATGCCGGTGAATCCTCTGTTGCCATAACTCTAAATGACCTCAAATATCTGACACTCCCTCTGCGTTTAAGGTGTGTCAGGTCAGACAATAAGATGATGTCATGTATTTGTAAAAGCAACAACAAAAGAACACAATGACTCGATCTGATAGTTACTCGAGTCATGAGTATAACTATTAATGAATGTTTTACAGAACCGGGACCGTGCCAGAACACGTTTCCAGGGAAAGTCCTCGTCTCTTCACACATGGAAAAAGAGGAGGAGAGAGAAGACGACAGGCGGCTAAAAGCAGACACATGTACAGGTTTAAAGTGGGTATCAGCTGCAACACTGTGATCATGAGTAACAGACACCAGACCAGCAGAAGCATACTTTATCCTTTGGACGGACACTGGATCCGTCCCTGTCTGTCTCTGGCAGCGCAGGACAACACTGACTATTCTCACACATTTAGGCCTACCTACACAAACACTTATTATCAATGCATTTCGAAACAAAAGGCGTTATGAGTTCACACATTTGATGGACCACGACTGCTCTTTTATCTGCAGCACTGCGCGCCCACTCGCTCAGGTCTGGGTTGATTCAGCAACGCAGTGAAATCCTGTTGTTGGAACGATTCAGAGAGAAACGATATGGAAAAGGAGGCTGGTTGTAGAAATCATAAATTGTCAGAAGAGTGTAGGCATGTGATGAGTCAGTGTTGCTTTGTGGCAGATGGTTTGGCATCAGCAGCAAATGTGGCCAGAGCCAAGACGGATCAGGAAGAGTTGTGTTGATGTGAAATAAAGTTTTTACAATCTGGAAGGAAATAAGAATACTTTTTGTGCTTTTATTACCTTCAGAGTTAACGCTAAAATGGAAAGGCTTACATTAATAAACTTAAATGAAACCCATATGTGTAAATTCCACGTGGGACAGAGGGACATGACCCTGTAATATATTAAAACTGACACTTATGCTACTTCTACCGCTACTTATTACTGTAGATTATAAAATAAAAAGTCAGGTTGTAAAGTTACACAATGATTGCAATATAGTTAATGCCCAGAAAATGAAGTAAAGTTTAATGATTTATATAGTTCCTCCAGTTTAAAATGGATTTATCTCAATGAGAACTGGATTTGTATTGGTTTAGGGTGGTTTAAACAATATCTTTGGATTAAAACTTGTTATAATCAGATTTGTAAGGGCTTAGTTAAACCTGGTCAAACCTTAAAACTGGATTCAGACAAGTTTAAAGTAGTTAAACCTTAACTGGTTTAAGTGTACTGTATCTGTGTTTGGTTTTCCAGCTGCACAGTAACAGACAGAAAAACGCTCCAGAAGGTCACCATCGCGGCCCAGAAGATCATCGGCCGCTCCCATCTCTGGACGAACTATAGTTTCCACTGCCTCAAAAAAGCAATAAACATTTTACGGGACTCCTCTCACCCCGGACATTTACTGTTAGAAAGACACAGGACAATTAAAACAACGACAAACAGATTAAAAAACTGTTTTACACAAGAGCCACTGTCACCTTAAATGATAATTTTAGTCTTTTAAGCGCAATATTTTAACTTATTTTGTGCAATTTTAGGGTGACATGCAATAGCTGAATGTAACAGATGTGTGTGTGTATTTAACTTAGAACCTGAATCTTTATTTACCTTTTTAAACAGTACTTTTATTTATTAGTACTTAATTTAATTTTACAGCACCACTGGATTGCATCCAATTTCGTTGTGCAATGTACAGTGACAAAGTTATTGTAAGTGGCTATAAACTAGTTATCGATGGATGCAGACTTTAAACAGTTCTCAATTAATTTAACTTAGATTTACAGACGATTTTAAAAGGATTTTGACAGTTTACATTTTGTTTTCGTACATATGTTCTCATTTTAATTTTGTTTTCCCTAACACATTATAAATCCACTTGTGCAGACTCATTGTGGCTGTATTTTGCTGAGTCATGTGTCATTGTCGAACCCAGCTGTAAATGATAATAAACCTGTTAATTGTGTGCGAAGTAGATCACAGTCTGATAATACATTCTTCATACAGTCATATACATGTTTGTGTGCACCAGACAACAGCAGAGGGTTAAAGGTTTACAGCACAGTAATAAAGTCTTCTTAATCTGCTTTATCTCTACTGTGATTGGTAAAAGGAAATAAGAAGTTGGGATAAAAAGTGCTATAGGTCAATGAAAAAGTACCAAAACAGCTTTGACCAGATTCGTATATGATCAGATTAGATAAATACTTTAGTGATTCTGAGGGAAATTCCAGCAGCAGTGTCACAATGATTAGGTAAAACTGCAATATTAGTAAAAAAAATAAAGTAATAGATGTGTGCGAAGCAAAAGTATAGTTATTATGAAGGACTAAGGAGTAAGGAACCTGTTTGGATCTGTACTTCAGAGATTAACAAGAAAATAGAAGAGTCTGTGCATCAAGTTAATACAATGAGTAATAAAGTCAGTGAATATAACATAGTGCATTTAATTCTGTGCAAAAAAATACAACAGCAGTAGCTACAAGAGCAATAAAGGTTAATAAATGCATTAGAAGTCAGTGCATTTGAAACCGAGTTGTTGTTTTTTAGTGCTGAAATAACTAATGAAAGATGGTGATCTGGATCTCCTAAACTGTACACTGTAAAAAAGATTTTGTTCAGTCATACTAATCTCATTGAAATAATAATAAAAAAGTCAAAAAGTCAGGTCATATTTTCCTGCATAAATCTACAACAAAAAGCCTTAAAATACCGATTTGAAAATGTTAATAATGAATAATAATACATCAGTTTTATATAGCGCTTTTCAAATGAAACACACAGTCATTTTACAGTGATATTCTGTACCTATTACATCCATTAACTGGTTATCTAACTGAATCTGTTACAGTGCTGCATAAATACAAGCTTTTCTTAATGTCCTGATCATTTCCAATAATATCCACTACATTCTTCCGCCCGATTTGATCTGAGGTGAACCGGATCAATAAAATAACAGCATAATAACCTATAAATAACTCAATTTTTTTACTTTTGTTTTAGTGCAAACAAGAGCAATTATATAACAACCGAAAAGGCTAATGTTGGCAAAAGCTTTCAGCATGTATTTATGCATGTTCACAAACCCATCCTCACAAAAACTGTTGTTGTTTCCTCAGACGACTAATAATTTATTTACAGTATGTTCTTTCTTCTAATTTTCATTCTTTCCATATTTATCCCACAGGCCGGACCTTAGCCTCTGGAGGGCCGGGGTTGGGTCACGGGCCGTATGTTTGACACCCCTGATTTAACCAAGTATATCAATACAATGAGAGAATATACATGCAACACAGGTGGTGTGCTTTTCTGACTGCACTGCATCTGTAAATTATACTTTTATTTAGAAATGTAGATAAAATAAGAAAAGATACAAACCGTTTTTAGTGATGTTGACCACTTTCTTAAAGATTTACAGTCTCTATGTGCGGAAAGTCATTTGTCCTAATCACTACCAGCCTTCTCCCTTTCTATAAATGTACCTGTTGTGTTTGCACAGCTGACTCAAAGTGGAAAGTCATGTTGCCTCAAAAGCTTTGCCTGTCTCTCTCTCACAGAAGCAGAAATACCTCACATATGACATTTTCTCACACGTGACCAGCTCTGGCTCCCGTTCAGTCAGGAAGCACGTGGCAGAAACTCACAGAAAGAGCTAGAAACCGGTGAGAGCCCGGTCTCGGCCTGTATCACATTCGGACCGCAGTGATCCCCATGTTAATACCCGGCCGGTCTATTTTAGCTGCAAGGGGCTCTTATGTAATCACCAGCACCACTTTCTCCGTCACCACCTTATCATTTTACATTCAGCAGGTGCTCCGCTCATCCACAGTCCATCAAAGTAAACAGGAAAACACTGCACAGAGACTTGGGGGATTTATTTGGTGCAGAGGTCTCACAGGAACAGAAGCGTGGATGGATTTACAGTCCCAGATGCGCGTCCAAAGTGCAGATGAGTCGACATGACACCATCTAACGAGCGGAAAGTTATTTAAAAGTGCAGTCGTAAAATGTGGCCTTGCAGGTGGATGGATGGCACCCAATTACTTTATAAATAGAGAGTGCATTACATGGGAGCATATACATTTAAACAGGAGGGGGACCTATAGTCTACAAATCACACACAACCTCTTCCTTATGTAACTTGAGTGGTTATGAAAATCAGCTCATTGTAAATTTGATTTAGACTGTCTTCTCGGAAATCTCAGGTCATGTGTTAATCATGTTCTTGTGAATCAAATTGTAGAGTTGTTATGGTTGGTTTAGCTCGGAGTCTGCGCTAAATGCCACTCGTAAAACTGGGACACCTAATGGAGTTTGTGTAGCAGCTGGAACTTACTAAAATCCATCTGGTACTGCTCAGGTTAACGCCATTTCAGACCTGCTGCATGTTCAGACCAATGGTGTGGCATTATCAGCAGCTGTTAGGTTAGACTGCACAAAAAAATCATGCTTTAAATTTTAGTTTTTTTAAATTAGGGAAATATAAGACGTTGAGAAAGACCTATGTCATACTGTAGCACTGAGGTGAGTCTATTAAGCTGCAAACTATTAGAGTCGACATGATTCATTTACAAGATAATAAAAAGTAAGGCTCTCAGTAACTTATCGGCCCTTTAATAGTTCCACCACTCGGGCCCCTCATCAGTGCCGTATCCCACTGGTTTCACTGTAACTTATGTAAACAAAAGGCATAGACTTGGACTATTGGATAAAAAAATAAAATACACTGGACCCTAACAGAGTCGTGTTTGTACAAAATAAGCTAAAATTACTCAACTGTTTCAGAAAACATGTTACTTGCCGCTTGGATAGTCTCCACTTGTAAACAACTGACATCTGTGAATATGGCGCAACTGTCGTAACAACACAGAGAGTCTGTCGAGAAGTTACACAGTGCCTCTTTAACTTGGACTGATTTAGTTAGTTTTTGTATTAAAATGGCTGCTTGGGCACAAAATGTAGCCAATAGCGCATTTATTGAGGATAATAAATGCCCTGCTACTTGCTACTAAGACCGACCCCAGAAATTAAAGACCAAGTGCAAAAGTAGTCAAAAAGGTAACAGTCAATGTGAGATCATTTGTCTTTAAAGTTACATAGTGTTGCTTTAATATGGCACTAGCGTTTGTGAGTAGTATCTTTCTTTCCTTTTCAACACTGTAAATGTTTCCACAGTGAGACTCGTAAAGGATTATCATGTCTTATCCACCTTTGTCCTGCTTAAATCAAATTAACAAAAAAAGATAAAGGTTGCTTAGTTGTTGTTGATGTTTTGTTTAGACACATTCCCCTAAAGCCTGACTAATCTTAGGTGTGAACGGGTGAGCGCAGAGGGACAAACAGAGGCACCGAGAGACAGACGTCTGGTGACTGAGTTCACCTGAAGGTGCTCGAAGATGGAGGAGCCAGATTAATGTAGGACAGCCTTCCAACAGGGCATTATACAGGCCTAAATATAGACAGCACAAAAGTAGGCTGCGCTGACAGGCCTGTCCAATGAAAATAAGCCAGAATGTGAAGCCTGGGCCTCGTGCTGGTGACTGAGGTAGACAGGTATTTACATTTATATTTATTTTGTTGTTTGATCTTTCTGATTGGTTTCTCTTGGACAAAAGCAGTTCTGTGTTTGGAGCTGGTGATTTTCTTTTCTCCCTCGAACACAATACACCAGATTCTCGCTAAATTCGTGCCTGGGACTTCACGGGCAACCCTCTGACTCACTCCACCCCCGTCCTGCTGCACTGCAAAATGTGCACCGCAGCCAAAATCCCAAAGACCTCACAGCCTTCCCTTCGAATTGAACGTTCAGCTCCTCCTTTCATGCACCATTTTATCTCCTCCGCCGCAGCTCAGGTCTTTAACACAGTCCCAGTTTAAAACGGTCCTGCTCCTCTCTCAGGTTTTACGGTGCCGGGACAAGCCTTGACCCGTCCCGAGTGCTGACGTTACAACATCCACGCCGCTCTGTTACCTGACAATTAGAGTTAGTCAGAGTTGGAAATATGATGCATTGAAAGAGGTGTGAGCGTCTGGTGAGAACATGCATCTCACCAAAACCTGACGCATCCTCTTATATTTATAGGTCATAAACATGTTTGAGTTATTTTTGATGCTAGAGCCTAGTGTAGTCAAGACTGAAAGCAAGTCATGTCTCAGACCAGCTCCTTTAGGGATCTAAAGCGTTACTGTACAAGGAAATAGTTAGAAAATCCAGTCCAAATCCAGTTTTTGACCAAACTCATGGAGGGTTAGTGTCTGGTTGATGGAGATTTTTAATTTGATATGAAATGACAAGGGAATTTTATATACGCTAGGTAATTCAAAGTGATTTACAGATAAAACACTTTCAGTCTTCATTACAGAGGCGTGTTGACTTAACATATTGACGTAAACAATGTTAGCGTTGAGACTAGTTTACGTTTATGTGGGAAACTAGATCTTCTCAGAGTCCAAGATAATAACGTTTTTATCCAGAATGATGTGAATAAAGCAAACCTGGTCTTACCAACTCCCCAACTAAGACAAGTTTGAGACATAGACAAGACCAAGAACTTTAAAATATTGCATTAAGACCAGATTCAGCTGCTACATCACCGTTAGATCCAATACTTGCCTATGTAAGACTTGTTTGGATAAACTAGCACAGAATATACACAGTTATATGACGCAGCATCAATAAAACTGACAATAACACAGCTGCTTTGATGGTGCTTACAAGCATGACTCAGACTGACTCATTATTTGAGGCTAAGCAGGTCAATAAAGACATGGTCAGACTTGACACAGGAGGATGTGGGATATCTATTCATCCATCCATCCATTTTCTTCTGTTTATCTGGTTCCAGGTCGCGGGGTAAGCAATCTAAGCAGAGAAGGCCAGACTTCCCTCTCCCCAGACACCAGCTCCTCTGGGGAAAACTGAGTCCCTCCAGAGTGTCCTGGGTCTTCCTATCGGGACTTGCCTAATAACCTTGAGGAAAACATCACATTATGAGACAAAAACTGTAGGGAGACTGTAGGAGGAAAAACCTATACGGAAAATAATGAGAATTTGTCATTTTCATGTTTTGTAAACTGTGGTGTCATACTTTTATCAGGCTTTTCTAGGATGTAAAAAAGTTAAAAAATAACAGTTTTTGTTCATATGTGGTGGGAAAAATGTGATTATTTGTGGGTGGGGCTTGTCCTACTTGAGTGGACAGTGATTTCCTAACAATTTCTTATTAAATGTATTTAAAATGCCTACAGGGCCTCTATATCTGAGCACTTGTCCAATAATGTGTGTGATATTTATTTAGAAAGGTCGTTCATCTCTGTCGCCCTGCCTTTCAGTCACATGAACTCACACATATGTATAAAAAACTACTCCTAAACAGTGCTGTCTTTGTCTCTGCTTCGTAAATCTAATTTGCTGAAGCATTTGGTCCACATCCAACTGTTGTAATCTCTTAAGTAACAGTATACAGGCCAGTTTTAAATAGTCCACTGTAGTAGATACCACAGATACAGTCAGGACTTTAAACTCGCTGTGTTTATAGGTCAGGGAATATGGGGGATTTATGAAACACCTTACGACAGATGGTGAACCCAAACCTGCTCCGTTCTGCTGATTCTGGCCGGTAACGAACACACGAGCGCGGTTTTATTCGTGACTCATTAAGAAATTCCCACAGTCGAGAAGCCGGCAGTGACTCACCAGAGCACAGTCAGATAGGTGCGACATTCAGGGACTGGCTGCTGCTGCTGAGGGTGGGAACAGGTGGTGCTCAGATCCCGTCTGTGGAATAAGCACAAAGAACTGTTTATGTGGTGATCCAGACATTTTTATTTTAACCTGAAAGCTCTAATGCGAGGTTTTGAACATGACGGATTAACAGTTTTCATGAACAGAGGAAGCTAAATGAGACTTAAAACTGCTGTTGCTAATCTGAAAACACCAAAGCTCCAAAGAGTTTTAAAAGACTGGTCTGTGAAATGAGAACAAAAAAATAATTGTAATCAAATAAATAATGAAAGTGTATAGTCTACGCCAGCCATCTTAATTCTTTATCTATTTAATACAAATAATTAGTCTGGCTTCTCTCGGTTTCAGTTTGATTTCCAGGAGGAGGAGCAATTACAGATTGAGCTACAAGACAACTAATCAGAATTCAGAGGGCAGCAGCAACATACACAGAATAAACTGCCTCTGGACTTACAACAATCAGAAAAACAGATCATCATATAAAGCTTGTCTCCTTTTAGATAAACAGTCATGATTTGTCTGGTATAGCGGAAGTTGGTTCAATAGAAAAGATTCCAGATCGACTCTGCTCAGAAGAAGAATAAGGCAGTTTATATGACAGTGTGCTTTGCTGAAACTGCATCTTGTTCACGTGGGGCTGACATTCTCGCTCCGCAAAAATGCAAACTTTTAAAGCCAGACGAGGAGGTGTTTTTGTTTCTCTGCGCTGCTCTCTCGTGTAAACTTTGAAGCCAGCGTCCTTTCTGTAAACAATAACGTCTGGGGGAAAACACACATGAGCAACCAGCGTCTCTGGAGAAAATGAGGAAGGAAAAAGAAAACCAACCCCCTACTGGTCTGGCATATGTACTGCACTGTTTTGGGCGTTTTGGCTCCTTGCATCTGTTGATCATTAACAACATGACTGCTGTGTTTACCTGACCAGCGTTCTTATTTAAACTAAAACTATGGTGCAACAAAAAATGAAAGTATATGTGCCCAATATTAACACCTATTGCATATTGTACGTTTCCCAGCCTGGCCAGAGCGACCCATTCACTTTCTTAGTGGGTTTGGAACCAATTGTAATCGTTTTTTCTGAAATGGGACTTTATGTGATGCTCTGTTTTTCTGATTTGTGGTATGTTTTCCAAATTGCATCGGTCTAGAGGTACTTTATTCTGTGTGAAGTCTGTTTTTTTTTACTAACCAGTTGCATTCAGAGCTAGTTTAATCTACCTCCACTGCACCGAAAAAATCTATCTCAAATCGAGAGGGGCCAGACTCAATCTTTGTATCGGACAAAAAAAGATTGATTATGTTTGGTCAGGCTGTATGTTTCCCTGATATTGTGCAGCCCTAATTCAACACTATATTCTGGCTATAAAACAAATACTTAAGATGAAAAAATACTTAAATTCCAGTATTGTATGTATTCAGCCGTCTTACAATTAGACCCAGACATTATAATCAGCTTCATAACGAGACAGTACTCTGTTTAGATGTTTTTTTCCAGTTTAACATCATTATATTTAATCCAAAGCACACTGGCCCTTATTGTAACCGTCTGTGCAGTTTGTCCACTTACCCACTCTGAACAAACAGCCCATAATTCACTTTGTTTTTTTACAGTGACGTTTCCTGGAAGTGACTGGATGCACAGTGTGAGCGGTGTCAAAGGTGTCCCAGGCCACATACCACTCCAGAGGGTTCCTCTGTAGAGCCGCTCCCAGCTCAAGTATCTGGGACTATTTCACCGCTCGGTTCAAGCAGTGACAGACCAGGTTCACACAGTACGCTCCCAAACTCACTCACACTTTAGATCAACTCTGAGAACATGAAAACACAGAATTTCCCTTTTTCCAACAGGGTAAACACTCTGAGTTTGCTTCTTGAAACAGTGTGTTATTCATTGAGGCATCACTCACCATTGAGAACAGGCCAATCAAGATATTTAGACTCATTTTCCTACAAGGACAAATATACTGGACAGACTGCATTTTCCACAAGTTAGATCAGAGATTACTCACCGACCATTTGCAGCTGCTACGAAGAGCGTCATCAAAAGGGATTCGGAAATCAGCTTTGATTCTGAAAAGGAACAAACAATGCAAAGGAAATAGACGCAAAATAATATAATAAGCACAATAACCCGGGTGTGCATCTTTACAAGTCGGACGGGGCTCTAAAAACAGATTTAAAAGAAGCCTGATCCACTTCCTTTAGTCAACTAATCGCAGGTTGACACTTTAGAAAGCTGACACAAAGGGTGAAGAATAAAAGTTTGGAGAACCTGTGAGAGGGAGTGGAGTGTTTTCGGAGGCTCCTCTTCCTGCTGTAACAGAACGAGAGTGTACAGTAAGGCAGGTATTTTTAGAACAGATATTTTCCCGACACAAACACTAGGTCATTCTGGGCGATGTAAAAGAGTCAAATGCAGAGGCCAAACTCACTTTTCATATAAAGGTCTTTGTTGTGTTGTAAATATGTGACGATGCCATCCATTTTGGCTCGATAGGTGTTGCCACAAGATAGTAGCGTGGCCCAAAAGTCACAATCACACAGTGGAGTATCTGTCAAACCAAGCGTCCTTAAACTGTAAAAGGGGGTTTAGTCGCCTTTTTTCATGTAAAGAAACTATCAGAATTAATTTAAAACTGTTGTTCTAAAGATTTTAGGCATATTTTGAGGTTACTTTGACTTATTTATGTAAAAAGACAATGAGTTTTGAGCTAGGTTTTCGTGTTTAATGCAGTGATTCTCAAACTTTCCTCACAGAGTCTTATAAATTTCTATTTTTATATTTGTACCACCCACTCTTCTGTTTCATATCAAACTCATTCACAGTGAGGAGGAATACAGAAGAATGTAAGAGAAGTCTAGTATTAAATTAACAGTAGTTGAAACTGTCCAATATGGAGGAAAATTACCAGCTGCACTCCATTTACACAATCCAAAAAAGGACTAAACCAGGGTTAAACAAAGGGTTAGGGCCACAGCTAAACATTATTTTTTACTTTTTTGTGATTATAGCTTGATTAAATTAGATTGAAGTGGTTTTAGTTTTATGTATAACAGGCTTTGTTGTATTTTAGGTGGTTATACTTAGACTTACCAGGTTTAAAGTAATTTTTTGTTGGGCTCTGACATGTATTTATTCCTTTTATTTTATTTAAGACCTTTTATTTGGTCATTATTTGGATAACATTATAATACACTGTATATTCTCAATCATGTAAGCCATCAAGGCACTGTGTGGGAATATTTTTTAATTCCAGTCTGAAAAATAAAGCTGTTTTAAGAAAAATAATGTGGGGTTTACAATAAAAATATGTATTAATTCTTTCTAAAGCCCAGTTTGCCAATGATAAAACTCCTTCCTAAACTGTATACACACATGTCACACTGCAATAATACCAGTCAAAATGGTGGAACATGGAGAGCCAAATATTTCTAAGAGGTGGTACTCACTGGTAAAAGATTGACAACCAGTGTTTTAGAGCAAACAACATGTAAACCCATTACAAAAAAACTATAATGAGCACACACAAATGAAACTGGGACATCACCACACTCTGAAATAGCTGTGTGGTTTTCTAACGCAGGAGAAAACCAGAACGAAGCCCCTGACCCCAAAAGAAACAGACATTTGGACATATCAACAAGTGCAACATGGGTTTATTGTCAAACTGGTTATTAAGACATGAACTTGATTAATGCCATATCAAATCTCCGCTGTAGTAAAGTGCAGATTCAAATCAAGTTGCCCTGGGAGTCCTCCTCATCCTCTGTGTTTTGAACTGTCAGGTTAAATAGACTATGCAACATTACTCCTACAAATGATGAAAAGCCCTTTTTTTTTTAACCCACACGTCTAAAGCTAATGTGCAAATGAAATAAATCGACAAAGCCTTTATTCTGTACGGTGAAGCTGAACTGCCTTTAGCTGTCGTTTAGGTTGAACTTATGTTGAACTTGGTGCTGAACATGCACAGTGAGCCAATGTCGTAACCTCTCTCTTGGCTTTTGCTTTGATCAAAATTACAAAAGAAAAATGGCATTTCAAAGGTCGATTCTAAAGAGGTCACTTCTGCGCACTCCAGCGGCTGTAGACAGTTTGGCCGCTGTGGGTTTTGTAGTGGCAGTCGTGTGCATTGTGGAATCTCAATGAGCGCCGCTTCACTTCAACTCTTGTCCTTTTCAAAATTCAAAAGCTCAAAATGGTTTGCATACAACACACTGTGGCACTTACACTCGCACTTTCACTCACACGCACTCATTCAGAACAATCAGTACATGGTTTTTGATACTGAAAGAAAACGGCAGCGATGAGGTAAACACAAAAAAAAAAGAGTCATGAGAGATATTGCACAGACAAGTGCCGGCACAGAATACAACAGTCTCTCTTTCCAACAGCATAGCCTGTGCATAGGAAGGATAAAGCACTTATGGTGTTTGCAGACATTAAACCCTTCTCATAAAGCTTTGTTAAACACTCAAAGTGGGAAACAAGTCCAGAATCCACACCCCTTGGCAGATATATCCAGAGTTGCATGACAATAATGTAACTAAATGTATTGTAAAAGTACAAAAACAGGTGACTGAGAAAGGGTCCATGACTGTTGGCAACAGTGATGGGACGAATGAAAAAAAAAACAAAAAAAACAAAAACAAAAAAGAATAACCTGAAGTCCCAGCATTTGTAGAAAAGTCTTTGAGAAGAAAGAAGCAGGCAAAGCTGGGTTTGGGGCAAGCATGGAGAAAATCTCTCAAGTTTCATTAATAAATAGCAATGTGGAATATGCAAAAAATTAATCTTCTAGAGCAAAAATATGTAAACCATTGCTTGGTTCATCCAGGTTTACATCTGAATGTACATGTCACTGTCCAGTCGCAGATAAAACTGTTAGGAAGAAGAAAATGGTCATTCCAAACTTTTTTTTTTTTTAATCCGAGAACATTTTTGTGCACAGATATCTTCAGCTTTAAACTCCAAGCAATTCTGCAACGAGACCCATTTAACGTCCTGTCACATCCTTTAATACTTTAGGGGTCACAGTTCAGTTCATCTCAACCATTATCTGTGGAGCAACACAAAGGCCTCGAGTTTCTCCGGGATGTTCCCCCGATAGTCAAGGCTGTGCTTGACGATGGCCCTGGCGGCGAGGCACTGCAGCGTCGTGTGGTTTATGGGCTGGATGACGTTCCTGGCCAGCTCCTTCTCGTCCAGGAGGTCCAGGGCCGTCTGCTGGAAGGAGTTGGTGCTGTCGAAGTGGGTCCCGCTGGAGATGAGCAGGTTCATGATGTCGGGGTGGCCGTTGGAGGCTGCGATGTGCAGAGGGCTGGAAGGATAGTGAGGAAAAGAGATTTATTAGAACCAGCACAGAGAGATAACACTAATGCATAGTTTTATTATGTCTATACTCAACAGAAAACCCTAATAAACAACCCTTTCCTTTAAAACATCTCAACTCGTTTCCTGCTAGCCTTCCTCCTCCAAGTTTATTCTTAGTTCTGTCAATATTTCCTACAAACATTTTATCGATTTACTTGGTTTTCATTGCAACAATATCAAGTAGATGTGGGTGACATGGCAAAAATGTGATCAATTTTCCATAGGGCAAAATAATGGTTATCACAATTCAGGTTGATTGTATTTTAAAGCCTTTTTTTACCTTATACTGAAGCCTAATACTATGTTCTGATGCTTCTAGGAAAACAACAAAACTGCTATTTACTGACTTTTTTCCAAATTACCAAGTCATGTCTGAGACCAAAGAGTATCAAGACCAAATCAAGACCAGAACCTGTCTACAATACACTGTAATAGACATAAGGGAACTGTCCAAGTCCAGTCTTAGACCAAGTGCAAGCGTTTGTTGAAGGAGATTTTTAATTTAATGTACAAATGATTGAGGTTCTCATTCAATCCCAAGAGCAGACGAAGATGCCATTTGTCTTGGTTGTTCTTGGTGTCCGAGACAGAGACATTTGAGCAAAAAAAAGAGTTCGAGACCATGACCAGACCAGTCATTAGCGCTGTATAGTGACAATATGTCCAGAATTAAGAGACATTTTAGCTAATCGGTATTACGATAGTGTTTTATTGGAGGCAGAGTTTTGCTTTATGAAACTAATCCTAAACTAATTCCACTGACTGATTCATTTAACATTGCCCTAGAGCATGTGAAAGTAAAAGTCAGAAATGTTTCACATACACACATTTAGACCCACTTTAGAAACAGTAGAGATCATTTCAAATCATTACTCACACCAAAAGCACAAAGTCTTTACTAACGTCATCATTAATGGGTGAATTAACACGATGTTATGATGTTCTCAGTAACACTTTGTCATCATTTCATTGTTGTAATCTCGATGCTCTCCACATTAACACGTTCTCATTACAACACAATCTAACATCTTCAGAACGCACACCCCTGTGTCAAGCATGCATTCAAACGTTCAATATGACTAATGATTATTAAAAGTAGCACAGCATGAGAAGAAACTTGAGTAAGACATCCGACAGACCTGTTGTCATCTTCGTCTCGGCTGTTGACATCTGCCCCACACTCGAGGAGGATGGAAGCCACAGTGAGGGAGGGGAACTTGCAGACGGGATAGCGCCCCACGCAGGTAGTGTTACGGTCAACGGCCAAGTGGAGCGGACTGTAGCCGTTTTTACCACAAGGCTGGAGCTTCAGGAATCTGGGTCAAACGTGGAGAAGAGAGCCGTGAGGAAAATAACTCAAACACATGTAATAACCTCCAAAATTATCTAATGTTCACAATATAAAAACTGTACATTGCTGCCATCTTGTATATTGCGTATTTGCGTCCTGATTTGTGTGACCTGGCCAGAGACTACAGATGAAAAATTGCATTCTTGCTACAATCCGACATATTTATACCTGTATAATTGGAAAATTATACAATGTAATTACAGCATATTATAAAAATTCACCAAAGCTCTCATTATTTATACACTTTTACATCCACAGTTTGACGTAAAAAGGTGGAAATCCATGATAAAAAATGTGAAAACTTACAAAAATGCAGCTTTAAAGGAGAAATGCAAAAGTCAAATACAAAGTGGGTGATTCTAAATGCCACTTAATTCTGGCTTAAATATATCTTTTCTCATTAGCTCTACTTTTGAGGAAGGGCTGTCACTTTGCACAGTCTGTCACTTCTTTCTATCATACCAACTCTATTATAAAAGGGCAAAGCAATTTAAAACTTTTAAGGCCTGCCGGCAAAAAAGAGGCCAAACGTGTACCTATAAATGGTTTCCTTCTTGTAGTGGTCCTGTTCTGAAGTACACGCCACCTTCTCCAAAAGACAAATGAGGTGAAGGATGATTGACAGGGCTTTGCTGAGCTGCGCCGGGTCAGGAGGCATCGGCCCGCTCTGTCTGACGGCTCGCTCGATCTCCAGCACGCTTTTGGATAAGATACCCATCAAGTCCTCGAATGACACCGACGTCCCGAGCAGCCCTTTAGCCCTGTCCTGAAGCATGAAGGAGAAGAGCTCGGCGAACGACAGCAGGCTGGAGGCCGTCATGGGACTGAGGGGATCCAGGTTGCTCTGCTGCATGTCCAGGGCGTACTTCCACAGGTTGATGCAGCGCTCGAAGTTCCCAGAGTCGGCGTAAACGGCCCCTCTGTAGCGGATGTAGTAGGACGTGTCGGGATGCTGCGGGCCCAGGATTCTCTCACGAATGAGGAGGGCTTGCATTCGCATCTCGTCTGGGTCCGATATCAGCCCGTCCAGCTCCTCTCCGTTCGTTACCTGGGATTATACAAGACAGTGACGCATAATTGAGCTAACTGTGCCATAATCAAAACAACAAATGAGTCAAAGTATTACTCACCTCTCTGGCGTAGTCGTAGGCCATGATCAGCTGCTTTGGTTCAGGCTTTTGGACGACGTTGTTGCTGTCCATGTACCTGAGGTCCATGGCTCTTTTCCAGTATTTTAAAGCCCCCAGCAGATCTCTCTTCTTGTCTACAAAAGTGGCTCCAAGGAGTTCAAGGGCATCGATGCGTTCCTTGTGACTTGTCTGCAAAGAATTTCAATAATTTAACAAAGAAATGACATTTATTTCGATTGTAAATGACAAAACGCTTTACCTGTTGATGTGTTGTTAGGAAGTCTACGATGTTTGTGTGGCCCGTGACGCTAGCAGAGAGCAGCGGTGTCATGCCATAGCCATCTTGCTCCATGGTTGCACCAAACCGCAGCAACATCCTCATAATCTCCAAACTACCGGACTCTGCACAGTCGTGGAGTGCAGTGTTGCCTGTGGACAAAGAAACAGTGTTATATTTTACAAAAAAATTAGACAAAAACATAGGCATAGAAACCAGACTCTGATTTATTCATTTAATAAAGACAGTCTCAGTGTAATGCAAATAATGTAAACAAATATCAATATGCGAAACAGCTGGAGCTCATGCCAATCTTCTTCTTAGTATTTTGATTTTACTCCTTTTCTCTACACCTCAGAAAGAATCAGAAAAGGTTTTATTGCCATTGTCGGTGAACAGAATTCACAAACTAGGAACTTGCTTTGGCGGTAAGTTGCAACATAGAACGCAGAATAACAGAATAAAAATAGAACAATGATAAAATAAAGTAAAATTAGGCATGCAAAAAAATATATGTAGAATAAAATAGTCTTACTCTGAAAATATATACAGCAAAAACTGGCAGTGCCAATAAATGAGTGATATGTTAACGTGATAGATGAGTGATATGGTAAAGTTCCTGGTTCACTGAGTTTATGTGGTGCTAAGAATAGCAGACGAACCCAAACAAGTGTGGGATTAACATTAACGTTCATCTGCATTTCACCATTTAATCCAGTACAGTATATTAAAAGAGGAACAAATTTCATATCCCCACTCACAGCTGACCAAAAACTTAACAGGAAGTAACTGTAGGCAACTACTTGTTTCTTAGTTTAGAAAAGCAATGGAGTTATTATGGTTTATAATTAATTCTGAATGTAATAGTATTTTAGAAAATATTAGCTCGAGGAAAACAGAACCTTCTAGACCACAGTTTGCAGTCTGTTAAAATAATTCTGGAAGCAAAACAAATTACTCTAAAAAGAAACAACTATAGAAAAACAGTACAAGAATAAAAGGCAAGACAAGGTAGATTCTGGGTAACAACTGATGTGGTATTTTGACAAAAGAAAAAAGGGGATCCCCTGAAGTAAAGTTTGGGAAACACCGTCCTAGACACACCCACTGAAGCATTTCATATTGAAGTCAGCTCACAGTTTTCTCATTGTGAAACCAGAAGGCCATGTTATTCTGTTGAGTCATTTCTGTGACACTATGCTGCCATTGTTTGAGTGATTAAAAGTATCACTAACATCGAGCCTGTACCATTAATTATTATGACAAATATGTAAATTATCCAGTGGGAAAGGGGCTCACCTTTGACACTTTTCCTGTTGACATCTGCACCTTTCTCCAGCAGGTACTGGGCTATTTCCTTGTGGCCCTTGTAACAGGAAATCATGAGGCACGTGTGGCCGTGCCTGTTAGCCACCTCTAGGTCAGCCTTGTGCTCCACCAGGTATTTAACAATGTCCAGGTGTCCGTCGAAACAGGCTGCCCTCAGGGGTGTAGAGTTTGTCAGGGTCGTGCTGTTGACAGAAGCTCCATGTCCCAGCAGAGACTGGACCACCTTGAGGTGCCCTGCGGCGGACGCGGCCCACAGAGGCGGTGCTCCCTCTATGGTCTCCCCGTCAAAGTTCACCGAGCCGCCGACCTCCACCGGGGCACTACAGCACTCCAGCAGGTACTCCACCAGGTCCAGGTGTCCGTACCGAGCGGCCATGAGCAGCGGAGTGGCCCCGTTTGTTTTCTCGCCCATTAGTTTGGTCACTTCGTGCCCATCTTTGTTTTCTAATAGTTTCTGAAGCAGCCGTAGCTTTCCGTCTCTGGCCGCGTTGAACACTGCAGTCTTTAGATCCATCTCTGAGAGTCGTCTTCACTTTAAAATAAAAATCCAGCGATGCCCATAAAACTAGTTTGACAGCAAAATCTGGAGGATATTGCTGTCGTAGACACCCTTTGTTTACAGTAAGCTGCGGCTACGCGGCTAAAGGAAAACAAGCAATCCCACCCTCTGTTTGGTTTAAAGGTCGTGGAGAAGTAGTGACTTTTACTGATTGTTGTTTAAACGTTATCTTAATGTTTAAACCTGTATAAAACTCAGAGTTTTAAGTGAAGTCTTTGCCCTGTAATGCATTTGTTGCCGTTTTAGCAGCACGGTGGCTAGGTAACTTCCTTGATAAATGTAGCTAACGTAATGTAGCTTCGCGTAGCTTAACTAACCCTACCTCTACCGTCGGTCTAAAGACACTCGTCCATTGACGTGTCTCCCCCACCAACAAGCTGTCCTCTTGTCACAGTTTCAGGACATCATTCTGAGATGTTTTATTGATCTCTTTCCGAGGGCCAAACAGACAGTAATCCACCTCCGCCCGTAACGCACAGCCGTTGTTAGCTTTAGCTTAGCCTGGGGAACGATGGTCCGTCCGGGTTGTAGGGAAAAAAAAGCTAGAAAAAACAGTCAAGATTTTCTTTCACACACACCACGACAAGGAAAATCAAAAACGTTACCCCTAATAAGCAGACATTGCGTCCATGTATTCACCCAGGAAGCCCACACACAACAGTATGAAAGGGGAAGGCTGGGCTGACTATCCACCCACGACTCCAGCGGAGGATCACGACTCAGTTTCTGTCAGACCTGAGCCCAGCGCAGTCTTTTCTCTTCGCTACAGCAGGTGATTGACGCCTGAACCACCAATCACAGACGAGCTGTGCTTTTACGCTTAACAATAAAGACAAAGAAAGCTGTCAGGCACTAAAACCTTTCAAGAAAAACCCAAATACTATATATGAGTGTTAAAAGGATGAAAAACGTCCACCACAACGAATCTATTCCAGGAAAAAGGCATTATAAAATGTTAAACTTTATGGCCTTGGTAATATCACTCCCTACAGGAGAAACCCGGCACAGCAAGGACAAGTAAGGTTTGCTGAAAATGTGAGGTTTATTACTGACTGGATGCATTAATGTACAGACATGTCAGGGCAAGTTTTTTATTAGGTTTCCCAATAACTTTACAAGCCCCATAGTGCATTGACACTAATTTTGTGAGCACACATTTTGCTATAGTTCACCAAAGTAAGAGGTAAGAATACCAGGGTGTAGCAAACAAAAAGCAGAGCCAAAACCAAACAGGAAAGAAGAAACAGAATAAAGCAAACTTCATTAATGTTTTTGAAAATAACGGCCAAATTATTAAATCAAAGTATGTTTTAGATCATTTTTGGTCACTTTAAGAAAATAATAACAAAAGATGACAACCGCAATAATCATTGTTACCTGGTGCACTTACAAACTGGGATCAATAAATGGACAAACAATCTTGTAACTCAAAAATACATTTTAAAACTGCACCATATAAAACCGACAAAAAACATAAATAATGGGTGATGGTAATTCACAGAGGCAGATCTAAAAACAACACTCAACGCAGTGTGAATTTTGTGTCTGCAACAGTCCCATAAACAACAGAGAAGACATTTTACATAGAAAATTCACCTTTGTTTTGTCAATGTGAGGCTTTATTTTGGAGAGAACTCAAAGCCAACAAATGGAGTCATACATTACATTCTTTGAACCAAATTGTAACTCTTGAAGAGGCTAATATTCAACACTTTAACTACACTTACAGAAATAAATTATTAGAGGAGAGGTCTGAGAAAATATAATATAAAAGCTGACTTTTTGGGGGTATTTCAGAGCTGTTTGGCTGTAAATTTGAACTATGGAAAAAGATGGGTTTTAAAATAAGTTCAGACACAAAGTACTACATCTAATGATCAAACTTGAAGTACTTGAAGTTTACTGTAACAAATGACAATCTTCTCTGCCAGTAACACCAGAGTTACAAGTCAAACTTCAAGTCAAACAATCTTTCTACCCTTGACCTGTCTGCATAGAGTTGTTAAGAACAGCAATGCTGCATTAAGATGAGATGTTAGATGGTCAGACCGAGCAGTTTGATATGATCCAAATTCAGAACAGCAATGCTATTTTCACCCAACCTATGCACCCAGCCCTGGGATAAACAAAGTATGAACCAGAGCCACAGGCTCAAAGATTGTTATGATCCAACACGTGTTGTAGTGGTTTTCTTGTCAGAGAAGAAGCTTCTCAGTAGGACAACCTGGCTGATGCTGACAACCAAAAGGATAATAGCCTCTCCAATAGACCAGAATGCAACACGGGTATTGAGGTCTTCAGCACGACTGCGGCCCTGGGCTTCCCGGAGGCGAAAGTGTGTCTGATAGTCGATGACAGACTTAAGGGCCTCATGAATAGACACACAGGCCGACTCCATCTGGAAAAATTACGCAGTAAATACAATTAGGGTCATCATGCATCATCATGCATGAATCATACACATCTTAGAGATTCTTTCTAGTAAATTATTAGAATTATTCTAAATAATTAGGTAAGCGACAACAACTTTATTATTAACTACATTATTTCCTTATTTACTATACACAGCTCACCTGGGTGAGTGCAGTGACTCTGTTCTCATTGGGGAAGAGTGGTGGGTCATCGCCCACCTGGAAGTCAAAGTAAACTGTTTTGTGTGTAAAAGTTGAAAACTCGTTGCTGAAGCAGAACTTGTAGGTGCCATTTTTGGCAGCTGTAAATGTGAAGCTGTCATATTGTTTCTTCATCTCCTTATAAAGAGTAGTCCCATCAGGATCTTCTAAGCGACAGTCCACATCATAATGGCCACCAGTCACAACCTTAGAAGAAATAAATAAATAGATAGATAATGAACGTTCAAAAACGTAATGGTTCCACGTATTAATTTGCAGTAGTCTAAACTAAGAATACATAGAAATAATAATATTAGTAAACAAACATAAAATAAATTCTAACAGTGTGAAGACACGCACCTGGAACTCAAGTGTACACTTAGTGCCCATGATGATGTCCTCGTAGAAACATTGCTTGGCATTGTCTGGCAGCTCAAAAGTGAGCTCCGAGCCCAACACCCACACACAGAGAAGCTGGGCCCAGAGCACCTGCAGCAGCAGCCGAAGAGATCCGTACATGATGAAGAAAAAAAGTCAAGTGGTTTCACCTTAAAACCACAGGGGACCTGTCATAAGACATACAGAATCGAATAAACAACCCTACAGAAACACAGAAAAACGGCGACAAAGCAAACCCGGACATAACAATTAGCAATAAGTGGTTAGCTTACTGCTAACCGGCCGGACGAGTAGCCCTATGCTTGAAAGAAAACCAGCCACAGGCTTTTGTTGCATATTTAAATGGTTATCTTTCGTTTTTATAACGTATTTCGAGAATAACTGATTTACTGAATGTACATGTAGCGTTATTTCGATATTTTTATTTATTCCCAATAAGCATTAGCTACTTACCTCCAACTGCTCACCCGGATGTGACTAATGCAATAAACGTAGTAAGAACGTGTCATAGCATTGGCTGCCAGCCCTTTAACCCCGCCCCTTTTTTAACACCATTGGCCAAAAAATGAGAAGACGTAAAGGAGGCGGGACCATGTAGGTCACGTGAGCCACGTCAACGTTTCTAAACTGGAATCACAGGTCCTCCATGGTCCATCCATGATCTGAAAGGTTCCAACGTGGCTCCTACTTTACACTCAGTATTCTCATGTCATACATTACATTACACGCTTACATCTTTCATACTTATTTGAACCCAGTCACTTTATTTAAGTCTATTCAAAATTATTACGCAGTTTGCCATCACTATGTTTAATTGAATCTATATTCCAGTAAAATAACTTATTTTATGTCTAGTGTTTGTGTAAATTTGTAATTGCTGTATTAATTTAAGCCACTTTGTTGAATTTTCCAAAATATATTACAGGATTGCGGTATATTTTGCTGCCGCGCGACCCATATTTTCAACTATCGCGAGACTAAACACTGCGCGATTACAGAGAAGGGAGGGCTTTATGGCGAGCTGGCAGACAAAACAATAGCCACACATTTCAACCATCAGGCGCTGGTCGCTTTTTATGTTTTTGTAACCCAAGACTTTGAAATCCTGTTTAAAAACGGTTTAACGTAAGATTTGCACTATGCCCAGCAGTACATCTTTGTTGGAGGCTGACGAGGGAGAGTCTGAGGTTCCTCCGCCGCTAGTGCACGCTTTCGCCGGTATGGGCCTCGAGGAGCACCACGGCGCCCACAGTCAGACACCCGACCAAACGGATGAAAACCTCTCTTTCCATCACCAGCTCCATCCGGTTTCCCATTTCAGTCTTCTCGGAACGGTCCTAGACTTGAAACCACTGCCTCTGCACCGGTCGCCATCCGGAGATGACTTAAACGTAGCGGCGGTGCCCGAGGATGAAGACGCAGGAGTTGCCGCCGCCGACTCCGCGGGCTGCACCGGCGGGTCGCTGCTAGCCCAGGCCCACCGTCACCAACACCTTCCCCCTGGGCCGCCTGCCTCTGTTATGGAGTCAGCTCAGGTCGAGACGGTGCTGTTGTACAACGGAGACGAGCGGGAGGACATGGAGGCCGGTGGCAGCGCAATGGCGATGCTCCAGTCCGGTGTGTTCGTGGAGTCGGGCTACGAGGCCGAACCGTCGCTCTTGGCTCGGCGAAAAAGCGTCAACACGACCGAGTGTGTGGCTGTCCCGAGCTCCGAGCACGTAGCGGAGATTGTGGGGAGGCAGGGTGAGTTGGAAATCTGGAGAAAAGTTTATTGGCTGACCGACTTTGACTAGACAACAAAGCCAATCTGTAATGTGGAGCAGCTTTAATCAAATTAAATAAGTTGGCTAAATTATGTTGAGTTGTAACCTTAACCCAAACAACAACCAGTATTTACGGATAGTTTGTTGTTTTAATACACTTTTACACTCACGATAATGGCATTTTATTAAACCATCTACAATTATTTATATTTTTTCCACATTTCTTTACTTTGATTTTGGTGAAATGCTAGACTTTAGCACTTATTGTTAGCTCCAAGCAGTTAGCTTAGCACAGAACTGGGTCAACGCCACACCACTCAACACCCTGAACAAAACTTTACATCCTCACTTCAGTTTGTAGTCCCGCCTGCCCTCAGCTTTCTTTCTTCAACCAGTCTTTCAAATTCTGTTTGTTTTGTTCAGACTTTGCTGACACTTAATCAGCATGTTTCTTTCCGTGCTGTTCCTGCTTTGTCTCAGTGGAAAACATGAATAATAGAGTTGGTCACCACTGATTTCCCTCATCAGCTGTTAAAATTAGCTTTGATTTGGAGCTGAGTTTAGCAGAACTCAACCAAATGTTTCCTGAATATTGAACACCTTATCTTTCCTTTTACATAATGTGTGATTTCAATGGTCTTGTGTTGGAAAGTGTTATGTCTTGTTTGAGAGCAGTTGGGGGAGGGTGCACAGACTGCAGTGTGTTGACAACAACAGGAAATGGCTCTGGTAAAGCCGGACTCCCATCCACAGCTGAAAGCAATATGTAATTTATAGCCATATAACTTCTGAGTGGCATTATTGACTGGGCAGTGTTTGAAGTGTCTCATACAGAGTTCAAGTCAAACTGCCATTGTTTTGGAAGAAAATGTTGAAATATCTGTTGTCTTTTACAAATATCTGTTTCCTAATGTCTTGACAGGTTGCAAGATTAAGGCACTCAGAGCCAAGACCAACACCTACATTAAAACACCAGTGAGAGGCGAACAGCCCGTCTTTGTTGTCACGGGTCGAAAAGAAGATGTAGCCATGGCTAAGAGAGAGATCCTGTCAGCAGCTGAACACTTCTCCCTCATTAGAGCCTCTCGAAACAAAGCAGGGCCTCTTTCTGCTGTAACGGGCCCAGGAACCCCTGCTCTACCTGGACAAACAACTATTCAGGTCAGTAAACATGTAAATAATCACCTCAGGAATCAAAGAAACGCAAATCAAATTCAATATTTACCTTTTGTCATAAAATGTTATAGGTGCGGGTGCCATATCGTGTTGTTGGGCTGGTTGTAGGTCCTAAAGGTAAGTTTTTAAACAAAGAATATTGAAGTCTAATTGCCTATATTGTAGTATGGAAGAATAGTAATATTTGTTAACCATCTACAAATATAAAGTAACTATCTGATTTTTCCACTGGAATAATTATGCAACCCTGTCATAAACGTTTCCAAAGGGTTATGTTTTCCCTCCTAGTGCTTAACCTTTTGTCATGTTGACATTACCACCTTAGTGTCAAAAAACCCTTGGGTTGATTTGTAAATTGCACAGCAGTGGTTCTCAGCAATGTGTTAGTGAGGATGAGGTAGGGCTGGAAACAAGCCACATTTAATCGAGTTTCCTTATGATACAATTCCTTTTTGTATTTAGGTAATAACCACATAAATCTTGTATATGTATAAAGTCAAACCATGCCGTAGCCATGCCTTTGAATCAAAATCTTACTGCTCCAGACTAATGTAAAACCAAATCTTAGGGGCACATACTTGTTCAAAAGTAGTGAATAAATTGACCCAGTTGTTTGGATTTTATGTTGGTTATCCGTTTCAGGGGCAACAATAAAACGCATCCAGCAACAAACCCACACTTACATTGTTACCCCGAGCCGTGACAAAGAGCCAGTGTTCGAAGTCACTGGGATGCCTGAGAACGTGGACCGGGCGAGGGATGAGATCGAGGCCCACATTGCGATGCGCACTGGAACGTGTGGCAGCATTGAAGTCCCTGGTGTTGACAACAATGACTTTCAGTTCAACGGGACTGATGTCAGTTTTGAAGGTTCTTTGACATCTGTAGGCCTCGGTGAAGGTGGGTGGCTTCAAGCAGGGACGTCATCTCCTAACGCTGGCAGCGTACTGCCATTGGCCATCGACGGTACTCAGCGGGTAAATAGCAATATGAACAGCGGCGTCAGGATGTCTTCCACCTACCGCAACGACAGCTCCAGTTCTCTGGGCAGCGGGTCCAGCTCCGCCGATTCTTTCTACAGCAGTGTGAACGGTAACCGCATGGCAGACTTAAGTCCAACCTGTCTGTTTAATGCAAATTCCAACAATAACAACAGTAATGGTGGCTGTACAAGTTTTTGGTTTGGGGAAAGTCTTATTCCTGCGGGGTCTGAAGATTTGGCCAGCCTTGGAAGTGGAGGTTCATCCTCTGGATTTGACCCCTTAACCATCTCCACTGCTCCAGCCACATACTCCTCTGCACAAGCCCAAATCTGGAGCCCATTTATGGACCAACCATCCTTCCAGACCTTTGATGCTCGGCAAAGCCAGGTAGGTTCAATATAAAGCTGTAGTGTTGAGTTGCCATCTTGACTCATGAAGTAAATAGCTCTGCCCTCTTGTGTGTACAGACGAGTCAGCCTGGGACACCTCGACTGTCCCCAACCTTCTCCGGATCTGAAGCCTTGGAACATCCTCAGGCCCAACGCGTCCAACGCAGGCCTTTCCCCTCGTCTGGGACACTCGACGCCCAAAGGTTTCCTTCCTACAGCTCTGCCTTCTCCTCTTCAAGTGAGAGCACGGCTTCCTCGTCCTCCCCGCCCGAGTCGTCCCTCTCCTATCGGTCTGGCCTGGGGGCCGCAGGGAGAGGACAGGAGATATGTATCCACTGTATGGATAGCCAGGTGATTGCTGCCTTGGTTCCCTGTGGCCATAACCTGTTTTGTCTAGATTGTGCCACCCAGATTTGCCAGGGTGCAGAGCCCGTGTGCCCTGTGTGCCTGTCACCAGCCACACAAGCCATTCAGCTTCGCAACATGTGATTAAGGTTATTTTCCACACGTTAGCTTGATGGTGAGCTTTCCCAACGCAAAACACACAACAAAAATTATATAGCAAAGTAAATCAGTGTTTAGGCACATTCCCACCCTGTCTAAGTTGGTGTAATATAGGCAAGTGTGGGGTGTAATAGCTGATCAAGGATCATTTTATTTAGGGCATGTGGCACAGTGTTTCGCCCGTTCGTGTGCCTGTTATTGTGAAGTCTTCTTCCAAGATTGATTGATCAATGGGAGGGTCTGTAGCCCTCTATGTAGCATTGGGGCTGGGATGGGAAACTTAATGTTCATCATGGGTTTCATTTATACCTTCTCTTCCCTAAAATATGTAATTATACAATTTGCCTACCTATTTTTTTATCATATATAAAACTAATAATTGGTTGTGGGTCATTTTTTTCTGCATTTTATTTTTTTGAAATGCTGCTTATTTGAATGTGCCCAAACTGTAGTCCCAAAACTTAAAGTCACTGCTCACAACAAAAGTGAAAACACATTAGTGGGCATGTTTACATTTAGTTGGTCCAGCAAACTTTATAATCTTTGGTTAAAGAGAGAATAAAAGACACATAGCAGTAAATTGGATACAAAATACATGCACTAGGTTCACCTAGCGACTGGGTTTACCCTTTTTAAATCCTGTTTTCCCTATGAATACTTTATAATACAGAAGGTAGGTAGGTCACACTCCAGTGGGTACGTCATCTTACCTCCCAAACTCTCTTTTTGTGAATTTCAGCCCAGAGTGAACAAATGGGTAGCTTTTTTATAGTCCCTTGTCTTTTGACCACTTGGATGACACCACATATTTTCCATCCTTATTTAAGAAACGGTTTACAATAAACGTGTGCCTAATTTCGTACAAAAAAAACAACTGGTTCAAGTGAAAAGTGTTGCTCTGTCTTAAAACTTGTGGCCTTTTTTGAAAAAGCCTGTAATTAACTGACAACAGTGGCAACACTTTTCTCCAAATCCAGATTTTGGTTTAAAACAAACGTAAGTCTTATAGTATTCGCTGACATCCAGTCTTTTAAATGCATCTAGAACAAATTCATGTGACAGCAATTGTTTGTCTTTGCTGTTTTCCGACCTGAGTTGTGTCCCTAACACTCCCGTTTTTATTTGTTTTGTATTTTATTTTTTTAACTTGATGTTTTGAGCCAGAAACACACACTGCTGGTACTTTTGTTACCATTCCTCCTCTCAACCGGGAGTCACAGAGACAAACAAAAACCTCAGCTTTATTTGCAACGATTCGCTGTACTGTTCAGCTGGACTGCTGTTTAATTTTTTATGTCTCTAGGTTAAATTATTTTTTCTCTACACCTCGTGGCGTAATACATAAAACAACAGGATGCAAAATTTAGGATCAAGGCCATCTGAGACATTTACTTCCGTATATTACCTACTAGGCCTATGCAAATCCATCTCAACCTGGTTTAAAGCAATCTTGGCCTGGTAGGCATCTTTTTTTTCTGATGTCAACTGGGGTTTGCATAAATGAGTTATAATGGTACGCCTTTTTGTATCCTTTAACTCATTTTTCTCTTTCCGTATAAGCACAGTCTTGCCATACTTACTGATAACTTGGGACTTGATTTGGTTATCTCCCTTTTTAGCCCGGAAAAGGTACAAAAACATCTTCAATTTTAGCTTTAAAGACTTTTCATATTAGACTTTTTTTTCTAAAGTAGAAGGAAGCATCTGAGCTCATGTTTTCTGTCAACACTACATAAGGTCAATACTGTTGCTTTACTGTTTGGACATTGGACTGAAGTCATTGTATGTCTTTTTCCAGCTGTAAACACTCAGTACGTATACATGCAGGTAGAGGCGCAGTCATTTGAATTGCTCTAAATCGGAGTAACGCACCTGGATAATGTGGTTCATTGTAGGATTACTGAATAAGACAGAACTGAGCATGTGCCAGAGTCACAGCGGCACAGAGTAACAGGGGAAAACATTAATAATATTATGATAAAAACGTGAAGATCGATGTTTTTACTTGTTTATAGATCAGTGAACACACATTTTGGGTCACGCTGTTATTAGATATCCTGTTTGTCGGCGATTACGCTCTGTCAAATCGGAAAAAGTTTAGAAGAACAAGCTTGTCTACCACTGATTATGATGTGTTCATGTGCTTCCGGACGGCGCAGTTGCTGTGTTCACGTGTCTTGAACTCAAAAAGTCAGAGTGTTACCATTGTCACTTCCTAACGACGGAGCAAATTAGCTGTGTATGAGCATTTAATTCTACAAACGAGTCAGGTTTAATGTTGGCTTCTTATTTCTTCAGGCTTAAAGCTGTGAAATACTAAGGACACATGAATGCAGCACGGATTAATCGAGCTTTGAGCATATTCCGATTAAGCTCCGCATGTACACGTACTGAGTATTTAAGAGGTTAAATATTTTCTGGCATAGCTTACGAACATTGTTGAGGAAAACAAACCAAATAAGTCCCAAAAGTGCAAAAAACCCCATCTGCTTTTTACTCTTTTCCAATCCGTCCGTTTTTTTAATCCTTACTGCTCTCGAAGGGGTCGATTATTTTGCTCTTTTTCTCTAAATGCAATACACTCTCGGCCCACAGTTTATTGAATTTTTTGTGTATGTATTATAAAATATTACTGTTAATGACTGATGAATATACAGAACTTATTTAGTTTACTTATTTTGTTACATTTCATATATATATATATACATAAATATATCTATATTAAGATGTTTACAATAAGATTTTTAATTTTTTTACTTCAGAGTGATTAAGTGAATGAAGAGATGGAAACGCAGAAGTGATTCAGGAGGATGTCAGTGCTATCTGCTTGTAGTCTAGTCTATTAGTTTACAGTATTGATAATAATAATAGTATTGATAGCTGCAGTTTAATCTAATGGAAAAAGGAATGTGCATCACAAGCATGTCTTTATAATGTACAGCCAATGTCTCACTGCAAATGTAAAAAGGCCAAGGGTTCAAGCTGCCTGTCGTGTCTGTACGCCACCAAATGAGAACGGTATATTGTACAATGTATCTTAGATCTATATAAATGCATATATTGATAGGCTGTACCAACAGTTCAAAGTATTTGCTAATTTTACTACATTTTGTTATGTATATGTCGGGAGAGTCTTATGGCATATAAATTCAAATTGAGTCAGGAGTTTAAAAAGCGACTATATTTTATAACGGCCTTTTAAGTTATTGCGGCCAAAGCACTGATATTATATATTTGCTGTAAAGAGAATTTAAGAGTTTTATTTTTCTGATATTAAAGTTACTTAATAAAGACGGTTTCATTTAAAGCCATATCTGATTGTTGTGATTTATTCCTTTGACTTTTGTTTTTAATTTGAATGCTTCAAGTTTGGTTAAATTGAAACGAACAGACTGTAAAAATGTGAAGTGGATGTTAAAGCTTTACTGGCTTCAAGAGACGATACACATCTGTAACAATTTCCTGTTTACTAGCTGATATATGCTACATATTGTTTTGGGGGGTTTTTTTGAGAAAGAGATTTGTTCTTGTTTTTGTGACACTTATCAAGTTGTCTTTAAAATGTCTTAGCTGATAAACTAAAGCTAGAGTCAGAAAACATGAACTAATTTAAGTGAATAACCACTTCCACAGCTTTATCTGCAGCAACTTTAAAGACATCTGCATCTTAATACACAAGTGTTTTATGTTTACAGATGACAGTGAGCAGTTTGTTTTGGTAAAATATATTTTTTGCCCTTTAAAGCAACACACAATAGCTATACTTGGCTGCTACCCACTATATATAACTACAGGGAACAAATACTGTGGAAAAACTCACTTGAAACTTCTGTATATCCTATAAATATCCAAGGGTAATTTAAATTTGCAATGATGTGGTTATATCTATATATCTTATCTTTAAAAGAGGGGTTAGTTTCCTTGTTTCATACCAAGAAACCATCAAAATGAATTTAATGCTCCATATTTGGGGGTAAAAATTGAAAGTGTTGCTTTGAGTGGACTTCTAAAGATTCTTTAACCATAGTTTATTTCAAAGTTCAACATTTCTCTGTTCATAATCAGTCATCAACACAGTCAATGCAGCCCAAACTATTTTTTTATTTTAATTGGACAGATAAAACTAGGAAGACAAAGTTGCTTAAAATGACCTAAATACATACATAGTTTTCTTTTGGGTTGGATTGCTGACTCAGTTTCACATATGAATAATGAACTGTGACAAAGCCAGTTTAAGAAAATGCTGGGTATTCATTGTCTTCAAACATATTGTTCTCATTCTATAAAAACAAACAGTATAATCAGGTTTGGATATCTGCCAGTGTCTCATCTCAGGGGTTTTTTTCAGCTTTGAGGTTTAAAACCGTAAAATGGCAAGCAACGTACTAAAAAAAACAAGTGTATAGTTGGTATAAAGAGGGCTTTCTAAACGAGATGTGAGGTTAGACAAGTGTGAGGCAACCCAAATGAAACGGGCAAACATTTCTAAGCTCTATTTTCTGTTATTTGTTTTTGATCTGGTCTACAACAGCTGACAGGACAACAGGCAAAAGAGGAGGACTAAGGTATGATCTATTTTGATAAAGAGATGAAGCTCCGTGTTTAATTTGAACTGACGTAGCTGGGCTGTTTTTTCTTTGTTTTGGCTGATGTCCAGGTGCACCCATGTCCCTTCCAGTGATACTGCTTTCATAAACAGGTAGATCTGCCTAACGTCATCAGATAAATACTTCTGTGAACGGCTGTACGGCACTCAGGTGTTACTCAGTTCATGTCAGTAGTCTGGTCTAGGCTGCTGTGGACCTCGGGGCTTCACCCATTCAGTGTCCATGTGATACTCTGCCCATCAGTCTAAAGGGCAGGGTTTTATGATGATGTTTACAGACTCCAGTTGTTAAAGCCATCCATCATCCATCAAACATTGTGCCAAATATGTCTTGGATAAACAGTACAGTTGGTGTTAGGCCACAGTGCAAGGAGATGCCTCAGACATAAAGAAAAAAGGCTTCACTGTTATAATTTTTGAAAGTCACTAGATGATTTTCCACTGTTGCTGAGTGTAGTTCTCCAGTTATGTCTCCAACTCCAAGACATCAGTCCAAAGGCTGAGGGTCTGCTACAGGCATAGTGTGCAGGACTTCATCTAGTAACTGCAGGGCTCTGTGGAGGTGGATCTCTATCCAACATGGAGTCTCTTTAATGCTCTGCCGTGGATAGTCAGGACCCCAGCCTTTAACAAAACTCATCCTGAGAATGCAAAGCCTCCGGAGGTCGTCTACACCGATCCCAGCAGCTGCTGACAAACCTGGATGGAGCACAAGATCGATGTTACTTATTCAAACAAATCAAAGATCAATGCACAATACGTTATTTTTTTATTTTGTCATGGTCTAGTTACCAATAAAGCACAATAAGGCCATCAGAGCAGTGTTTTCAGAGTGGATTTATCTTACTTATGGCTGGGGCGATGCCTCCGACTGAGCCTGGCCCTGGTATGTTCCCAGCCACTGCAGCTGCTTGGGCTGCGGCCGCTGCTTGAGCTGTAGCCGCCTGTTGTTGCATTTGTCTGTGGCACTGACGAAGATCGAACACCTGCCACAAGAAACATGCTTATATTAGTTATAAGTTACTCTCATATGTTACAGAAGGGCATGGGACGATAACCGGATTCAAGGTAACTATTAATATTCCCATTCTGTGATATGAGCTCATGACACAAGTGCATAAAGTGGATAAGATGATCAAAATATTGATATAAACTGGCTCAAGGTCCTTCATAAAATCATCATTCACTGAATTATGTGAATAGTCCTTTAATACCAGTACAAAGGCTGGAAACGGGAGTTTAAAGCCTTAATGTAAGGGACTGACTTCATTTATTTGAAGTAATGCATTTATATTTGACTTATATAATAACCACAACATTTACCAGGAGATTAAAAACACATTTATATTTGTAACAACAAACCAGTGACAATTTTCCTCAAGGTTCATACTGTCAGAACCTCATATGGTCTCATGCCTTGTCACACACAAACAAAAAGTGGAAAAGCAGGGTTGTAAAAGGGAACAATGTAGTCACCTTGATGTAAGCACTGGGGTAGATCTTGTGGACAGCGTCTCCAGGGGCTCTTCCTGCCTCTCTGTCCAGGTAGTAACTCTGAACAAACACTGCATGATCACTGAGGCATCGCACCCACACGTCACCTTCACCCTTACACTCCAGCTGGACCCCTTTTCCAATGTGGAGCCTGGGGAAAAAATGAAATAAACTATGTATTCTTTACATCTGTGCACTATATTTTCATATGTTTTATTTGGAGAATTGTGTGTGAATAGGACAAATCTTTATTATTGGTTAAATTGCTTGATGATGGCCGCTAACCTTGCTCTCTCGATGGCCTCGGTGCGGTGTACGTTACTGAGCTGGCCCAGACAGAACCTATCTCCACCTGAAGGGTCCACATAACCGTCCACAGTCACGATGGGGCAAGAAGAAGGAACTTTAAACGTCTCACCAACTTGAACATCCATCTCAAAGTACGCAATCGAGCACCAGTAGTCGGGAGCTGGATTAGAGGAAAGAATGTAAAGTTACTAAATTAAGAATTAAAAGACAAATACATAGAATTAAATATGTTCTTACCCGGGTGATTGGAGATGGGAGGTTGAAAGGCGAGCTCATTGTGTACTGGCCCTGAGACATGAAGAAAAGCTATGAACCACTTGGACGTAGATATTTTAGTCACACGCCTCTTTCGGCTTAAAATTCAAGCAATTTTGGGGATTCTATGTTAAGCTTTTTGAGGAAATTAAGCCTACGGTTGTGACAGAAATACAGTTGCATTTTTAAGAATTTCAAGCACATTCAGTGATAACTTAAATGGCCACAAGGTCTGTTACACAGAACTAAAACACATGACAATATTTTGAAGAGTCTTTTTCCAGTTTTGGACAGGTTCACCTTCTATTTTGCAAAAAACAATCATGCAGCATTAAATAATTACTCCCTAAAATGCTGCAACTTTCTTCATTTTAAGTTAAAATAGCTTTTTGCAGCACTATACTTCCAGGCTCCACACTGCTACATATGAGATATATGGATATAGAAACCATATGGAAACCCTGTTAGGTCTTCCTCACAGCCTTTGCAGCACCGTGTACTTACTACAGATGGAGTACTCGATGCATGGGCTCGGACTCCAGTCGAGTCATTGGCCCCATTTTCGGGACTTGGGACTTGACTCGGACTTGTTAAATTCTCAGGTACAATGACTTGGGACTCGACTAATGCACTGATGACTCAGACTTAGACTTGTATATTGCTGACTTGGACTTAGACTGGGACTTGTGTACTCATGAGATATAGATGCCTCTGAGGCTCAGCACCGGTTCTGCATCGTAAACATGTCCAGAGACACTCCCCAGACTCCTAAAGTTGAAATGTGGTCACAATTTGTTAATAATTTTGTTATATTTGAATATTAAGGATTCTACTCTGGCAATTTTTCTCAGACCCAACCTGGACGGACTGGTCTCATCACTTAGACTTGGGACTCAAATTCTGGTGATAATGACTTGACTTGAATATTTTTTGTTGACCTCGGCCTGGACTCGACTACAACACCAGTACTTACAGTAGTGTCCTGGATGTGGCATTGGAGGGTGGTGCTGTAGATGTCCATTAGTGTGATGAGGTATGGCGGGGGTGAAGCTGGGGTTTCGAGGCCACGTGGAGCTGGCACCTGAAGAAAAAACAAAAAAAACAGAGACACAAATTAATAACTATATATATAACCAATAAAGGGAACAAAAGAGAATAACAGTATCTTACTTCCTGATCCAGCACCAATGGCAGGGAAGGATGGTGTTGCGGCAGATGTGGAGGCCTCAGCAGGTGAGAGCAGGTTTGGGTTTGTGAATGGCTCAGAGGGGGGTGGGCGGTTGTTGGATGGGGGGTGCTGAATGGTCTGCATAGTGTGCCCCGCCTCAATTGACGGGTGACTCTGCGGTGCGTCAAAATCATACTCATCTTTCACGATCCGTGTGGAGCTGGGACCAGAGCCGACGTTATGTCCCAGTGTCAGGGATGATAAGTCTAAATAAAAACATTGTGGAATATGTTAATGTCACTGCCATCGCCCAATATTAAGCAGTTTCTTACCATGTGGAAGATGTTGAGGGTAGAAACTCACCTATTCCAGGAGATACGACCCTCTCGTAGTGATAGGGGTTGACACAAACGTTATCACACTTCAGATCGAAGGCAAACTGACAGTATTTGACGTGCTTCAGTTCATTCTTGTGCAGGTCTGGCCATCTCCACAGCCGAGCGTAAATCACATGGGGAAAGCCTTTACGTCCTGCCACCTGAAACAAAAACATTTTATCTAAATACCTATGATATTACACACCTTTCAAATGCTACCTAACTAACGTCACAGTACCTGGAGCCTTCCATCCAGCGTCCTCTGAATGGTGACACACTTACTGGGATGGGCCCCATTCGTGGTGATAGCTGTGATTAGTGAGTCGAGCTCATCCTTTTTCTCTTTAAGCTTTTTCACCAGACTTTCAATGGCTCGTTTGGCAAAAGTCTCACTCTCACCGCCCTGTCTGTGACACATCAAACTGTGCACGATACTGAGGCAGGCATCGTTGCTGGTGGGAGTACTGGTGACTGACATCTTCACTGTGCACTGTTTGTCTGCACTTGTGTTTGTGTTGGTTAAACAATTTGAAACATGGCCAGGATGTCCCAGCTGACCTTTGAAGTGTTCATTAAATATCCAGTCCTGGTTGAGACATGTCTTTTCTCACTTGGGATCTGTTAAGACAAAAAAACAATCTGAAATTAAACAAACCAAAGTCAGCAGTGTCAGCAATATTGTCATTATTGTTTATTTTCCATAAAACTACACTAAACAACCAAATAAACTAAAATTGCTGTTCAAAAGTATTCATGTTTGTCTTTTGAGAATTATAGGTATTTAATAGTGTAAATGTATTTCATATATTACGTTATGTTTAATGTTGTAGCTATAGGTGAACACATGATGACAGATGATCTCTCTTCATAATTCTGGGTGGTGGCAAAAAGCGTGAGCCAAAAACTACATCGCTTCAAACACTCTGTAGTTTCTAGTCCATGTACAATTAGCAACAAAGGGTCGGACTGTGTGTATATACTAGTATCGTACAAAAATGTAATGTATTTGTTCAAATGTAAAAAGTTTTTGGTCCTGCGCTAGCTTGCGTAGCTAATTAGCGGCGCCAGTCTGGCGGCTGTTAGTCGATGTAAAGTTCTGACAATGGGGAACAAATAATCCGGATGTTACTTTCAAAATAAAAGATTTTCCAAGTCTGGTCATGTATTATCTCTTCCACTGCAGTATGCAAATATAAATACTTCAATAATATTAAACTGCCTTTAATTTAGATCAATCTATCAATACAATTTATCAACATTTCAGCGTACATATTCATATTTACATTGTTGTGCCATTTTATTTTGAAGCGCAAATGCGGAAAAGAGTGAAGCGGAAAAGTGAGTGATATTCGTTATAGCTACAGCTAGCGTATTAGCAACCGTGATTGTTTACTATAGGCTTTTCTCAGCACGACCACAGTTCTCACACTTTTGTTATGCAAAAATGCAAAGATTTAACACGGCAAGTAAGCCTGGGTGTCGTTGCATTTTTTAGAAATAATTTACCAACGTAAACAAGTAGCGCTTTACCTGGTGTTAGCTCTGCTGCCTCAGTTTCAAGTTGTGACCGTGATGTCGGGACCAGTGGTTGTCTGAGTTGAGCACAGGGCTATGTCTCCAGTTATATCCATAGGACCTTATCCAGCTGTCCGCAGTAAACTCCACGATCTTAAAATAATAATATCTCACGCCCTATAAAGTAATGAAAAACAAGTTTGTCAGATCACAAAAAGTCCTGACCCACTTCACTCACTACTCCCTTCAGAGGCTCACTGCGCATGCGTGAAAAGAGACAAGGGTTTGACTAGTATTGAATCACACCTTCAGTTTACTTCTCAGCAAAATGTTATGCTTTCAGACCAGAGGCAGAGTCAGTTTTGCAATGTTCCGCTAAAAACAAACCAAATACACCGTGTTTACACATTTTTAGGTACACATCTGAAATTTTCTTTTAGCACGGATGAAAAATATTGAAACAGGACATAGTAGAGTGGATTATACCTGGCAGTTTATTTTTTTACTATACAAAGCAAACATATGCATTGACCAAGAGCAATGTCTAAAATCTTACTACCACTTAGTATGTCTCTCATTGTGACCAGCAGATGGCAGTAATGACCACAAATAAACTCACTCTGTTGGATTAAGAGCAATGGCTGTCCACATCCATGTAGGACATGTATTGCATTATAAAATGTTTAGTATTTTAGTGTCTTGGCAATGTCTTCTTGGTCTTGGTACAATTCAGTTTTAATTTAATCGATTCAGTAAGGGACTCTGTGTTTACTTTTGCAACGACACATGTAACATATGGTTTTAGTGAAATGTTGATGATTAATCTAATGATCAAGTTGGCTTCCTATTCCAAAATAAAACCTATGCCTTAACACTGCAAACAATCCATCTCATACCTATTCCATACATTAAAAAAGAGACAGCTGAGAGTTGGAAGCTGCTGAGATTGAGCAGAAAGTCTGATCCTCATCCTTCTGACGTTGGGTTGAGCACAGGTCTGTGTGAGACGGTGAGCCTAGGCTTAAACTGACAGTCAGTCCACCTCAAGAGGCACAAATTTAAAGAGACAAGTGAAAGAGGGTCAGTCATGTGACTCTCTGAGACACGGGATAAAGTGAGAGCAACTTACTCTGACAACTGACACTCCAGCTCTTTCCTGAAGAAGATCTGAGGAGGATCAATACTTTGTCAATAAAAAAATCAATACTTTTGGTATTATTGGATTAAATTTGCACCTTCCAGTCGATCAGAGGATTCAGCTAAACAATTATATGTAAAAATGAGTCCTTAAGTAAAGTAGTATCACATAAAGTCTCCAAAAAGCAACAGAGGAAGGGCCCATCACTCTGATCATTTATTTACTCTTATGTCCTGTTTCCTTATCAGCCACAGGCAGGCCCAGGGCTGCATATGGCCCCAGGGCCGGACATTGCCCAGGTCTGCTCTAAAAACCTTTGCACATCACAGGAGAGGGGGTTATATTAAATCTGAAATCTTTCCACTCCAGTGGGATTGAGGAAATTGTCTCCCCCGCGGGAAGTAAACGCAGATGGAGGCTTGGATGGAGGGAAACAGGGAGAATTGATGGACGGAGTGATGACTTTAGAAAGGCAGGGATGGCTTGTGAGAGTAAAGGGGGAGAGATGTGTGTGAGACGGACCGCTGGTGAGGCTGAGGGAGACAGACAGGACGGAGGCTGAGACGGAAAGACGAGGAGACAGAGTGAGGTGTGAGAGAACTGTCTGTTTGAGGAGAAATCAGAGCGTCCACAAACACACACACAAACAGATGTGTGTGTGTGTGTACGTCCACGCCTCGACTCACACACAAACACACACACACGATGCCCCGCGGCGAGGTGGTAAAAGGCCACGGCTGATTGGCTGCTGCAGGATGATTTGGCCCCCAGTGGCAGAGCAGTGCATGTTGGGATGTTTGGATACAAATGCAGTCATCCGTGAGGCATGAGGTAGGTCAGGCTCTGCACTCGCTCTGTGTCACGTCTCCTGGTAAACACCTCCTTTTACTGCTTCACTTCAAGATTATCTTTGGTTTATCCTTCTCTGTTGTCTTTGTTTTCAAATGTGACTCACTCAATACTTTGCACTGATCCCCCCTGGGCTTTTATTGATGTTTATATAGTTGTGGGGATAAGGGGTTATTCTTTCAAAAATGAACTCCAATCAAAGAAAGATGCTGCACATAATAAATAAAATAGGAAATCTGTCTTATGGGATCATTTGTCTTCACACACAAACTCACACAGCTGCTTTATTCGCTGTGTATTGCTGTCTTTTTTCTAGAAATAAAAGAGACAACAAAAAACAACTCGGTCAGTCTGTCTAATTTAAGTCTGTTACAGAAAACAAAAGCAAATGCCAACTTTACAACTTCATTTGGATTATTTTTCACATCCGTTTCATCTTTAGTGCTTCCTCTAGAGCTGGGAACTGATGTTAAAAGCCATTTGACATTCACAGGAACAGGTTAAAAAAGGATGATAACCGAAATATTCATGTAAATCCAAATGAAAGCAATGTTTATTTTGAACTTGGTCCATCTCTGGTTTGATATCAGATGCTGTTATCCTATCAGAGTCTGCTCTCTCTGGACTCTCACTTCTCCCTTTTCTCTTCCTGGCCTTATTCATTTCCATCTGTCTTCCATCTCGCCAATCTCTCCATCTCTGTTCCTCCCTCTATCTCCTCCGCCTGCAGCCCTCTCCATCTCTCACAAACACACCCTCATCATCCCTCCATCCCTGCAGTCTAGTGTGCTAACAGAATAATTAGTCGTGCTTGATGTCTCTGACAGCTCTAATCCTTCTAAATGGCCACCACATGCCTCCCCTTCGTCCGCCCGGGGCTAGACTCACACCGCACTCTTCTGCTCCGAAATGCACAAACAGAGAAATGATGCACTGTCAGAAATTATAGATGGTTCCTTTAGAGCTCAAACTAAGCAGAAGTCAGTCAGTAAAAGTGGCATTAAGTCTGTTTTTTACACTTATTTGGATTTGCAGATGGCTCAATATGTGAAATATAAAAGTTGTTTCAAGAGAATTTCTTCAATATTTTATGAAAAAAAAAACCCTCTAGTCCAACTCAAACTGGACTTAAATGATGCTTTTATGACTGGATTTTCTTTTACTTCTTTAAGATCAATGTTTCAACCTATTGTCCATCACAGTCAATATTATTTTCTCATCAAGTCTGAACATATTTAAATGAGTCTGTGTTAAACAAGGTGTCACACATTCAAACCTGCTGCAGAATGAGTTTTGGACTTCAATATGTCTTAATCTAAATCCTGAGCAGGACTTTATGGAGCCATGAAAAGAAATAACAATTCAAGGTCTTGAGTTTCTTAATGCGTAGGAAGGACAAAAAATGCGAGGCCACAAGTTAGTTTTTATGCCGCCACGTTAAAATTAACTAATGATAAAGATAAAATAACATCCCAAAGACAGTGCTGTCAAAATATCTGCATTGTTCATTCCCAACATAAAGTTATGCATTAATGTGGCCTTAGTTCCTTTGCCAAACAACAAATTAAGAGGTTTATTTGATGTATTTACTGTAAAGGCTTGTCTTTTAATATCAATAACTTATTTCCTTGTAAATGGCTTTTTCATTTGCAGTATTAACACATCTTATTCTAAAACAGTTTTTGCATCGAATGTGTCAGTTTTGAATGCACTCGATCTGAGACCTTGATCTTACTGATTTTTTAAATAAAACTCTCGACAATTCAACAGGTACCGTCAACTGAATTTCTTTAAATGTCTATATTCACGCTTCTTATTGTCACATCAGGTTAGACATAAAAGGCAGGAGGCCCTCGTCATGTCAGGTTAACTCTTCTGATCAATAACACTACAAAAGCGGCAGTCGAGGAGTGGTGAGACGATACCTGAGGTGGCACTTGCACAACGCTAGTGTTTCATAAAGCATGAAAGGAGAAATTCATTGAAAATCAGCTTAACTCCAGGGACTCTTGTCAGCTTTTGTAGCAAGTTGTAAAGATGTTTTTTTTTTTTTCCACTTATGGCGCTCATACGGCCAAACTTTATCAGTGGTATCAGCGCACACTTGGCTCGTGTGTGTGTGTTCTGGTGTGTATTTTCTGTGTTCAGTAAATCTTGTAAGGTCCTAATAGGAAATAGAGACCGAGTCACTGGGGTTTGGAGCTCGGTGCTGCTCCTCTCAGAGATTTCCCCTGAGATGAAATTATCAGCACAGAGGAGCACTGGTGAGAAACACAGAGAAAACATGAGACGAGGAGAGGAAAAAGACGTCTCAGAGGAGAGAGGGAAACTGAGCCGGAGGAAGTGAAAAGCCACAGAGAGGAGCATTACAGCAGACTGGAGCTGAGAAACCTGCTAAAGGAGTTCAATTTTGAGTCATTTTTCTATATTTAAAGCAAGAGTAAAGGCTGCTGCAAACACACACAGGTTTTACCACAATAACACATGCATTACTGAACTGTAAACGTGTTAATATCGTGCATGATTTAACTTTTAATGACCACTCTCAGTAGCTCATTTAATTGTGTCCAGCTGCAGCACAACAGAGCTTTGACTTTTATTTGTGGGTAATGATCCCCCTACTGGCCTGGCAGACATACTACAGTGTTTTCATTACAAAACCAGCACATGTTTGTGTTTTGGAGTCATGTAAACAGACACCACCTTGCATTTGTGTTTATTTATTTATGCAAATTAGCCACATGCTTTATGACTTCGATTTTCATAGTGTTTTTCTGCATTATTTACTTGTTTTTGCCATATTTTATTTGAATGCCACTCTAGAAGCTTGTTGGATTGCTTTCCTAATGCTTCCCACACAAAAACATAGGAATCCTGCAATTTTCTCCATTTTCTTGGTTTATGTTTGTCTTTTTTTGTGCTGTTCTCCGTGTAAACAACCATATCCAGTGCTACAATAGACACTTTCCTGGAGTGATTTTCTGCAGCCATTGACAAAACATTTATAACAGTAGCCAATGGGAGCCTGCCTTATTGGAATGAGGAAGCAGAACCCAGTTTTTTGGAAGCTAGAGACTAATGTGGGCATAAAATAAAGCCCATATTACATCCTGTTTTTTCTCTATATGTTGTTATGTTATTTATAGTTTTCCAGCCAGAAAATGATCAAGAAAAGGCAAAGTTACATGTTGTTGGTTCAAGTGTCGTCAGTTTTGGACTCTTCTTCCTTTACACTGTCTTGTGATTGTCTGTGGGTCTGTGTACAACCATTAACTCATCACATGTGCAGAGCTGAGCGAACCTGTGACCACACACACACACACTCCGAGCCCCTCTGCTCCTCCGACAGCCCGCCGAGATCAAAAAGCCCGCGTCGTATGGTTTGAATTAGGGTCAGTCTTCGTGTTTCATCATAAAACTTCAATAAAGCAGAGTCAGACGAACGCGGCCTTACGTCAGGCTGGTTTAGTGTGTGTTATGATGTATCAGTGTGTGTGTGTGTGCAGCGGGGGGTGATGGTGGTGACTGTGGTGAGACCGGGATGAGTGTGTGTGTGTCTGTGGTTGTGGTCGGGAACATTTTTTCCGATAGTGACCCATAAGCTCGGAGAGTTTGTGAGCTAATGGGCCCACCCACATCCAGGAAACATCCACACACCCACAGGCACAGCAACAACACCTGCATCACATTTCTATCCCACAAACTATGGCACAATCAGTTGTTGTTTGTTTGTGGTTTTGGTTCAGCTGCATGATCACTTTCGGTTTGAGGGACGTCGACCTTTTCCGTTCAGTCAGTCGCATTTACATACTTGATGTAAAACAGAGAAAAAGAAACATGCAAATCTGCACAAAGGATAAAAACATCTTAATCAGTTCAAGAACAAATGCACAAAAGTCACAGCCACTGACAGCAACATGTGACTTGATGCCTACTTCAAGTTTCTCATTGAACTGAAATCACCCTTTTATTTTTTTTTTTTGAAGGTAAATCTGTTTATGCTATTGTAATAGGAAAGATCTGTGAACAAAACAAGACTCCAAGACGGCAGCTAGGCTTTATTATCTCCCATTGGTCGACACTGATGTAAACGAGGAAGAAACGGCTACCGATAAAACAGAGAAAGTGTCTATTCCAGCACTGGACACGTCTGCTTAAACAGGGAAACAGTGCAAAAAAGAAAAACATAAACAGAGAAAAGGAAGCAAAATGAAACATGGATTCATATTTGTGACACATTCACAGAGTTTAACGAGGCAGAGGCTGAAATTCTGAGGCTGAACTTGGTCCACTTTTACTTCAAGGTTATTTATGTTTCAATTTAAAACAACCGTAGCTGCTCAAAGTGCTTTTCAGGTTTAGTGCAGTGTATAATGTTAGTTGTATAGTAAAGATTTCTATGCAATGGTTTGTAACTGATATCAGGGACCGTAACGACAACACTGCTTTTCAAACTTTTCATGATGCATTGTGGGAAACCTTGGCAGTCAGTTTGAGCCCACTAGACATTCAGACACCACTATACAATGGCATAATTACTATAAAGAGTACTATATAGTGAGGGACGGTCACTCGTTGAACTAAAGATGACAACAACAATGGCACAGGAAGCATTTTAGAACACATAAAATATAAATAAACCCTGTGGCAGTTTTAACAACAAGCAAGCTGCATGTTTTTCTCACTGTTTTTGAAGCAAATGACTGGTGTCTTTTATTAAAGGAGCTGTTTACCAACCATTATTCACCTGAAATGATTCAAGGCCACAGCTGAGTTAGTGCTGAAGGTGATGTGTAAATGTTCCTGTTTATTATCACACATTTAAGGCACTGTCCTTCTAACATCAAGGTCTGGCAGTCAGCTTTGGGTCTGTATTTCTCTCTTTCATAGTCAAGAGTTTGCAGGCTGAGATATGAAAATGTTGTGGCTGAGTTCTCCACAGAAATGTCTATAAACCTATTATTTGTCTCAATTTGTCACTGCTGAACGGTAATTTCTGCCAGGCTTTGACATTTCCTTTTTTTGGAACAACAGCTATTTCTTTTGCTTCTGTTTGTGGAAAAAAGCTGTTTCGCTGAAGTGATGTTCAAACTCCAGTGGTGTCACATGCCCCATCGCTAACCACTCGACCGTCCCAGCCCTCTAAAGTGCTTTCATCTATCAAGACTGTGGCCTGAGAGCTGTGGCTTTTACTCCTCGCAACAATCAGTGGAAACAAAACGACTGACTTCTCATGTTTTCGTGCTCAGTTCTGTTTGTGTTAATGCGGTTTCAGAATTAACTCAAAAGAAAGACTGAGATGGGTGAAAAAAAAAAAGAAGTTATTAGCAGGTTGTCACGCCACCTCTCAATCTGCCCCGGACTTAACTCTGTCTGCCTTTCATTAGGGCTTAATTCCCCCAGGAGCGTTCAAAACACTCTTAATGCATCAGTGGTGTTTGCTGCACTTCTCTCAGACGCTATATACTTTGTTCTCGACGTCGAAAATCCCTCTTTAACTACGGAGAGGGCTTTAATCTCACACACACCACACTTACTTACCACAGCTACTGCTGCGGTGCATGACGAGACATCAGCAGGCCACAAATAAAAGGCTGCCACTTTGAACACACAGAGTCCTACTACAGGCATTTCAGCACACAGCAGTTTAGTTTTGCTCAATGTGACAACCAATTAGCTGTTTGTACTCACTTCCTGCAGCGTGTAATACAGACGCATCTGTAACTTTTCACGTGTTAATTTAACAAAGAACAGGAAACAAAGAACAGGAAACATCAGCATCACGCCATGAACCAGAAGTGCAAAGAGATGAAGTGCAGAATCTTCAGTATCTTCAGTATATATACAGTACATATACAGTTCTGTGCACAAGTTTACTGTGAGTGTGGATATGAAAAGTAAACTATGAAATCAAATCAATGTTTGCCTCAAAACATCAGTTCCTCTGTCTCAGTTTGTGAAGGATCTGAGCAGGTTCTGTTTAAACATTTGGAGAATTTCAAACAAAACCAGGCCAAACTAGACTTTTTTGTCTGTTCACTCACTTTGTCGTTTGTAAAAAAAGTTAAAAAATGTTCGAGTATCTCAATTTATCACCCTAAATATTAAGAGTGATGATGGTGATGGTTCAACCCTGATCCCAACCTTAATGGAGTCTGGTCTGGTCCTGACTGGGATTACATGGTCTGGTTTAGCCTAGTTCCTTCTGAGAGTTTTTATATCTGTTTTAGCCCAGTTTGGCCTTTAATAAACCTAAATAAAGTCTATATAAAGTCACTGCTGGAGTGGACTGCACAAAGAATATACAACAGACTTTTAGGATTTAAAGAAATGGACATGTGCATTTAAATAATCTTGTGATTGACAGCTGTTTTAACCAATCGTGGCCCATGATTTGTCCGACACAAAAACTGAAACTCGTCACAGCATCAATGAGTGGAAACACTGATGTTTATGTTCCCACACTTTCTTGTTTTGGTTCTGAATGACCGTAAGTCTGGAAAATGATGAGTTTAAATTACATCACCTTCACATGCCCCCTGGTGGGTCGGGAAGGTATTGCAGATGGTTAGCCAGACGTTGCAGTACATTCAGAACAAAATTTAGTTTTATTTGTACATTTGTTCTTCTTTGTGGTGGTGAAAATGTATTAATATTAAGCTATTTTATATCCAACAGCCTGTGGTGAATGAAAAGATTTAAGATTGGGTGGGTCGTGCAGGATTGTGGGTTGCAGCACTTCTGACTTTGGGAATAGCACATAAACAGCAAATTGTCATAATATATTTCAAGACGTGTTAATAAAGTATTATATAGTCATTTAATTCTGGGGAATAACAATCTAATGCATTGTTAATCTGTTGATGAGCCTTAGATCCCATAGAGACATTGTGTGTTTTCCCTCGTTCCAATAAAAACCACTGCATTAAATGCCTCTGTGGTTGATTTTCTCTTGCTCTTATTGTTGGCACGTCTATTAACAACTTCCTTTTGTGAATAAATATTTATATAAAAACGTACAGCAGTTAGTAATGTGGTGCCGCTGGACTCGGAAGACATTGCCGAGTGGAGCTGAGTGTTGTGTCGGTGGATTGCCTGGGAAACACTGCTTTGTTAATCCGTTCCTTGTGTGTTTTGATCCCGACTGAAGGAGCTGAGTCAAACTGTTCTGTCACAGCTGTACTTTGCCTCCAGTCGTTCTCGATTACGGTTCGTTCTACTGTTAACATCCGAGCCTTTTCTAACCATAAAAAGATGTTTACAGTATTAGCGGCAGAAGAGCATAAAGTCATCAGTAAGTGGTTAGTAACACATAAAATACTGAGAGACTTGTGTTCTTGTAATGTCACGCCGATAACAAGGCATGCATAATAACTTTAGCCGTTTAAAATCAGCTTTTCCACTTGCACAAGTCTTTCCCTTTTCAGTGAAATTGAACTCTGTTATATCAGGCCAATGTTTTATCCAATCTTTCGTGCTTATTTGTTGCTAACTGGTTTTATGTTTTGAGCATTGTCGGACACAAAAAGGCAGCAAAGCTAAGCTAACTTTGTGTTGCCTACAGACACTTCCACAAAAAGTGCATTCTGATTAAAGGCACTTTTAAAGGTCTTTCCTATTTATTCTAATAAGGGAGGAAACTTAAACCAGTTTTAAGAAGACAAAATGAGTGTGAGTAGCAGTGAAATGTGTGATTTTGCCTGATAGTGTTACAGCCACAAGTCTATTTCTCTTGTGGTGGTTTTTTTTTGTCTCTGTCAGCTGATGCATTCAGGTGCTAGTGATCACCTGGGGTTTATAAAACAGAAGAAACCTCAACTCGGTGGCCAGGGGGTCCTTGTTGTTTTGATAATATGTATTTTTGGGCTAAAGGTTACACGGTGCTCCTTTAATTTATTTTTTTAGGCTTTGCTCTTGTTTTGATTTATGTCCTTTTGTTCCATTTTGACTTTTTTGTAACATAAATCTCAGTTATCTCGGTATCTAATCACTCTTCATTTTCCCGTTGTCTTCTAAAAATCTTGAACGTCACTGGCATGTGACAATAGCTGAATAGTGAACCACTTACTCATGTCTTCTACCCACTCACTAACAGCACACACATCTGGTAGCTAACTTAGAAAAGTAGGAAATGCATTCTTTGATGAATAAACCCTGAGAGAACAGTGATAAATAACGGCGCTAAGTCATGCTTCGGTATTTGTCCGGCAAAACACAAGACTTCAGTTACTTTTAGCACATAGCCTTTAGCTTATGTAGCGCTAATAGCTTGCATTTAATGAGAAAAAAGCTTAATATGGAGCCAGTCTCTTACAATCTCAATAAAAAGTTAAGGAAATACAGGCAGAGGGCAGTGTGTGCAAATAGTGTGTGTGATTTTATTTTGGACATTTTCTTTATTGTTTGTTTTGTATGTTCTACTCACTTTAAATGTTTTACTTTGTTGTTAGAATAACACAGATATAATCTCTGATACATGTGATCTTCTTGTTTTGTGGGCTCTTCATGTGTTAGATCTACGCCCCAAACAGTCACAGGATGTTTATGTGAAGCTGAACTCAACACTGTGTGAGTTTACAGTAAATACGAATGTGCTGTCAGTTAACGGCTGTGGTTAAAGATGTGCTCAAACTTTAGACGGTGGTTTTCCATTGAAAGCCACAGAGCAGCTGAATTATCTCCTTCATCTTTTTTTTAACCCTGTTCAGATGTTGTCTGTCTCCACAATAAAGACGTGCTGCTGATTCACAAAAGGTTTATCTTTGTTTTTTAGTCTGACAGCTCTATTTTCTGTTTGAGATCATGGTTGTACAAGACTTTTTAATGTATTTTATTGAAAAAATGTGCATTGTTATTGCTGATTTCCAGTAAAAGTCTAGGCACATGCTCACCAGACAAAACAACTGATCAAATACAACTGAGACCTGCTTTAATGCGACTAAAATCTTTTTAAATCCAATAAAAATCCAATCAAACTTGCCAAAATATTGTTTAAATCCAACTAAAACCTGTTCAAACCCAACAAAAATCTTTTCAAATCTAACCAAAACCTGTTTAAATCTATGTAAAAATGCCCAAATCCAAATACAATCTGTTCAAATCCAATGCAAAACCTGTTCAAATCCAACTAAAACCCATTAAATACAAAACAAACGCTTTAAAATTTAACTAAAACCATTTCAAATCCCTCTAAAGCCTCTTCAAATCCAACTAATCCAACTATAACCCACTGAAATTGATCAAAAACAACCTTTTCAACTGTTTGTCACCTTTTACCTCCATTGGCCTCACCTTGTCTTGCCTCCTTTGTCACGTGACCTTATCCGAGCCTCCTAATTGGCCGGCAGGTACTGACCTCGTTAAAGCTCTACCTCGAGGTTTTATAACGGCTCCAGGAGGGGGTCTGAAGCCAAGGATGGCATTAGCACTAGTCTGTATTTACACCTGAGATCCCCACAGATACTGGGCCATTACACTGGGCCCTAATGCTAAGCTCCTCTAATAGAGTTACCATTGATCTGTGAGGTTGTAAAACAGTTAGCCAGGTTCATTAGAGGTCAAGGAAGAGCTGCTGCTGCCACTCCACGCTTTTGCCGAGGCTATAGTGTTACAGATAAACATGACCTCATCCTATTCACCGCGCAGACATAATGTGCTTCAGAAAGAGCAGGGATTTTTCTCCATTTCCTGTTTTGCCTTTTCCATGGTATTTCTGTTATCTTTATTAAATTGGTAATCTACAGACGTACAATGTAAAAACACGGCGGGTTGATGATATCTCACAGTCACCGTTGTGTGTTCAAACAGGTCAACGATGTTTGCGCTGCTTTGTGTGTTTTGTGAAGGACATCACAAGTTGGTAAGTAATCACACGTTTACGTTCAAAGGTCACATGACCCACAGCTCATGACCGTAGCTATAGTTTCAGACGTGGATAATGCCCTGAAATAACACCGTTTGTATTTGTAGATCATTTAAAGCTCCGTAGAACCCAGTGGAAGGACGTTGTGTTCTGTTATGTTAGACTATGCTAACCAGTGTTCTCCGTTCTGAATAATTAACATGTATTAATACTCAAAAGTTGTTGAATAGGAGGCTGTGCAAATAACATCGTTTGTACAAGAATTAGAGATAGTTACAACTCTGTTTAACTTTAACGTGAGGTAATTAACTGAAAGTAACCACCTTGAACAGTCTAAGAAGCTGGTCTAAAAAAAACAGAACGACTATGGTCCTCTTATACAACAAAAGACTTTGTCCTTTAGTGGGATAACCCTTTACATTAAGGTTTATAATGAGGCTGGCATGTGCTTTCACTTATTTACGTGAGCATTAACTAACAGCATTAACCACAGGTTAGGTGTAATTGAATTACATTAAATAGTTAACTAGCATCTTCTTAAGAACCATTAGTCAATTTACTTGTGTCCTTCACACCACGCCATATTATACTGTACCACACCATATTATACTGTACCACACCATATTATACTGTACAATACATTGATACTGAAACCTAAAATATAACATTTATGCATAATTGAACAGACTGACCAATAACAACTTTCATTAATTCATGTTATGTTATGTTCTGCCTGAAGGTGTAATCAACATCAGACCTATTTTCTCTGGGTTTATTCAAAGACAATGTTATCGACTTGAGGGGAATCATAGCTGTTCACATGCTCTGTGTGTGGGAGTGTGTACAGTATAGGATATATCAGTCTGAATGTTCACCTCCAGATGTTGTCAAAATGTTCATAAAACTGTTCAAAAACCAGTTGCAGTCTTGTTATGTATTTACCTTTCCTTGACCCAGACTTTCAAAATTAAGTCCTGGAGCCAGTTCTAAGTCCAGTCTGAGTCCCACTGATCCCAGTTATGTAAAAGCAGGTTATAACACAGACAGACAGACAGATAAAGAAACAGAGGCTGGCACTGTTCCTCTTTTATTAAGGCTAGGCTTAAGTATCTCAATTTAACTTTGCATAGACATACTATACTTTAGTTTGTCCCAGACCTGACCGTGTCTGTCAATACTAATATAGTTACAGTTACATGGCCCTAAATGCTATTATTTCAGCTTTAGTTTAAATAAAGCTTAAGTGTAGCATATGCAGAGTCACCAGTCTCAGTTGTGTGTCAAGGGCACGTAACGTTGTGTCATTGTGTTTGTGTGTTTTGTCACTTGGAGCGATGCCCGAAGCATAATCCTCTTTAACTTCAGCGAGGAACACTCAGCGTAAATCGTCTTAGTTTCAGTTCTTGGATCACACACTGTTTCTGTTCACTTTTATCTCGCTTTACTTTAGTCACCTTTTAAACTCTGAGTCTGCTGCCTCTGTCTGATCACACCACAGATACACAAGTACACACAGAGACACAAAAGAAACACTGTGATTTTCATCTGCAACAGGCCAGACTAGAGTAGAAGAAACCCTCTTTACAAGAAAACCCATCGGCCTTTGGGATTTCAGGCAAAACAAGGGCAGGAATCTTCTATGAATTAATTTTTTGACATTATCTATGACAAATTTGTAAACAGATGGTTTCACTTTGGATTAAAATACAACAAAACAAATGCAGTTTTACTTCAAAATGACAATCATCTAAAAAAAGAAGCATGTTTTTGTGTAATTGCAGTAAATAAAAGTTTCAATACTGTTTTGTTTTAACACTGTCTATAGGTATTATTCAAAACACAGACACAAATTGAGCTGCCTTTGTCAAATTCCTTGATTTGGCTGCTATTTTATCATTTAGTATGTAACTTTTAGCCCAAATATATGTTCTCAAAATAATTTCGATGGTTCTTAGACATGAGATCGTTAAAATCAGGGCTACGTCACTGACACGGTGACCTCAGATGGACAAAAACAGGGAGATATTGCAGGAGATCAGTGAGTGATGCGCTTTACGGCTCAAACAGAAGCTGCAGAAATAAGCCAATACACTCAACCTTAGCAAAATACACTAAAATTACCCTAAGGTTGTAAAAGACATGTATTTTTTTCTTCCAAACTTGTCGCTTGGATAGTCTCCACTTGTAAACAAAGTGACAACATGAGACCCAAGATAATTAATGTTTTACTGATGAGGAAAAATACGTAATGTAGATTTTAATCATTTCTCAAAATGATCTTTCTTTTTTTTCCAACTTTGTTTACTGTTTTTTTAAGGTACAAAGTATTTTTAAACGCAGACATACATTAAGTACCAATTTGAAACCTGAGAACCAAACAAAACAAGAACCATTTCTCAACATTATCAAGCACTCTTTTTTCTTGTATCATGTTTTTGTGAGCTACCTCGATCCCAAAACACCCAAGAAAAAGATGTATAGGAGTTATTTTCTGAAATCGATGACTAAATCTGACTCTTTTCCAAACCAGGATGACATGTCTGTGACTAAGACTCACGAAGGTGGTGGGTATTTACACAAAATGACACTGTCCAAACATCTCTTTGTACACGACACATCTGTAAACGCCGTCACACATCGGTCAAACCACAAGGTGAGGATAAACAATACGAAAGCCTGAAAGTCCTGTTTTCTACCGTGTCCATATGGGAGCAGTCCTCAAATGACACGCATGGCTTATATCTAAGGGCCGCAGGGTCACGACCTTACCGCTCGGCCTAATTAGCCTTTGACGTAGAGGTCTTTAGAGTAAATATGTTTAAAAACCCTCCACCACGACTCAAAGACAGAAGTTCATTAGACTCCAGTGCTGTTGTGCGGATACATTTAGTGTGTGTGTGTGTGTAAGCGGATAAACACACACACACTCCTTCTATCTTTATCTGCGGTGGTGTGTGTGAGAGCTCAGTTGTGCTTTAACAGTATTAGTGATTACTTAAAGGGTTGCTAGAGTCTCAGTGTCTAAGCCTGTCTCTTGGATTAAGAGCGACACACACTACACTCACACATTTCTATTTGCTTTTTGTACGTGTGCGCGGATCGTTGTCATACAAACTGTTTGCAAATGAGTTAAGCTGACTTCAACGTCAAAAAGTCCTATAGAAATGCGTGCACGCCTTCCCCACACACAGTAGGATAATGATACACCTGATACACAAGCACACACACTTGTATTTGCATTCCCATGACCATAACAAGGCTTTGATTATCACTCTCGCGCCGGGTATTTCCCCTTCAGCCTGTTTGCATGGCTGTTAAACAAACTGGGTGAGACATCTTTGTTCCTTTTTTTTTTTTTTTTTACACAAAGGCCCAGCTATGAATGAGCGACAAAGCATTCATAAAGAATACACAAAAGCTGACACCTCACACCTGACACAGAGAGGCCATTGTGACACAAAGGACAAACTTAACGCCAACAGAGAGGAGGAAATGGAGAAATAAAAGCTACGCATGAATAAACACAACATCTCAAACAGAAGGAGCATTTACATAAAGGTGGACTGCATTGTGTTTATATTTTCCATTTAAACCTGACACTGACTGACACTTTAGTCCGAACTTGGGCCTTTACACGTTATATTAAACATTTTGTACCATCCAGAGCAGTTTCTGACTCACAATGAGTAAAACCATGTTAATAATCCTGGAATCTCCAGCCAATCCTGGTAGCACTTTTGTTGCAGAGAGTATCAAGAAGTCAAGGCGAGACCAGATCAAAACAGAATCAAGACCAGAACCAGTGGACGATACACTGTAATAGGGCTCAGTTAAATATAAAAACAGTCCAAGTCCAGTCTTAGACCAGGTCCAGACTCATGGAGGTTAGTGTTTGGTGAAGGAGACAGAGTTAGTCCAGTCTTAGACCAGGTCCAGACTCATGGAGGTTAGTGTTTGGTGAAGGAGACAGAGTTAGTCCAGTCTTAGACCAGGTCCAGACTCATGGAGGTTAGTGTTTGGTGAAGGAGACATAACATAAGTTATAAGAAGATTTTTAATTGAATATGAAATGGTTGAGGTTTTTATTCAATCCCAAGAACAGACAAATCTACCACTTGTGATCTTGGTTGGTCTTGGTTGGTCTTGGTTGGTCTTGATGTCCGGGACTGAGATAAGACTGAGTAAAAATGAGTTTGAGACAAAGACAAGACCAACAATAATCAGTACAATACAACTTTTGGTTGACTTGGTTCATGGAGGAACAGTAATTGAAAGGAACCAGAGACACTGCAGTGTGTTGATTGGTCGACAGAGAATTAACACTTAAAAATAAGAATTTAAACGGCAAAACTGGTTAAAATGGCTCCAGCCTATTTTAATCCATACAAGTGGCATCTTTGCTGCATGTTTACAACAGTCCAGACTCTTTTCTTTTTCTTCCTACTGTGCCTTTAAATTTAGAAGCTGCAAAAGTAGATGGTCTTTCATCCAACACTCGACATAAAAAGACTTGACGCTTTTGTGGCCGAGTTGAATTTGCAGCTACCATTCCTCTTTCTTTTTTATCCCTTTTTAAAGTGACGAGGAAGAACGAGAAGAGAGCGCTTCAAAAAGAATAGACTGATCAAACGGACTCATCAAAAAACACGCTTCTATAAAGATCATCTCTCTGTTTCTGATTCTCGGGCTTTTATTACTCAGTCACATCATGAGGTCATGTGGAGAATAACATTAATAATAACAGAGAAGCCTCCAGAGAATGATTTAGGACAAAAGGAGAGGGTTGAATTATGGTGTGAAAAAAGTCTTAAGCATTTGGCAAAGGAAGACGGTATAAGTTCATAAATATGATTTTAATTATCAGTATTAATCCTGGTGTAATTTTGTAAAGTGTTTTCCAAAAGGATTTCTCTCTTTGGCTGTTTTGACACTTTATGCATGAATTTAGGCAAAAAAAGAAACATAAGAGCTTCTCCTCTGACAGTGCTCAGTTTGTGCTCTTGGAAAAGTAAATAAAGGTACTTCCACTGGGTTCTATGGAGCTTTAAATAGATATTTTCCCAACACAGATTAATGCAAAGACTGCATTATCGTTCTCAGCTCTCAGACACAAAAATAGATCATGGGTTTGTTCTTAACAGTGTGGCCTGCTGTCAATATTGCATTTAAATATTAATGAGACACAGAGATGTTTGGCTGTACTCATAAATGTGCATTATCAAAATAAATGAGAGGGTTATGTTTTGAATCAGGACGATAGAAGCAAGAGTAAATGCACAAAATACTTGGTTACAGGATTCTGAAACATTTATAGAAGGGTTCTTTAGTGCTTTATCACAACTCTGATTTATGTAATATTACTGACAAAATAAAGAGGACAGAATATAAAATAAGAAAGCAAATGAACGGCATGAGATACACGTGTAAAAACATGAATGAATGATATACTTCTGCTGAGAGACTGAGTGATGGCACTTTTATAGTTTTCTAGCCCTAAAGTTGACAGCACACACAGGATGAACCCTGCAGATGTGGCCTGGGCTAATTTATACTCAACATATTATAGCTATAAAGTCTCGCCTCAACCGTCTGCTGTAGAACATGCTCCGACTGTCTCTAAACATGTTCAGAAACACAAAGAAACCACCGAAGCCTTCTTTATAAAAACACTGACACCATCCACACACATCCTAATCCAGATAATATCTAGTTTTCTGCTGTGGCCTGCTGTCATTTTGATCTGAAGCACAGACAGGACGTCCCAGTGGCTCCGAGCCTGAGTTCACCGCATTCTCTGTGGGTTTGTCGTCGGGTTATCACTCTGGTTTCACATGACACTTGTTATTACTGCTGCCAAAACACTAAGGTATAGAAATCAGTGAGAAAAATAGAAAGTAGAGAGGTTTAAACACACTTTGAGTCCATCTTGTTTTCTTATTTTTTAAGCTCTTAACTCACATTTCTTGGATTTAGGTTCATAAATATCAGGAGATAGTCAGGTTCGTTTCAGTGTTTAGTCGGTAATGGACAGAACATCGGCCTTTTTGGGGGTGAATGCGACAGCTAATGCGTTCATATTTGTACTGAGTGTCTTCAAACATCTAAGCAACTTCATCAAACAGTGGAAAGAGTATGAGAGTACTCACCAAACCTTCGGCGTCACGTCTGCTCCGGGAGATCACCTTTTACAGGAGAAAATGACAGACTTAGAAACAATTTACTCCCAGGACCTGCCTTTTAACGCCTTCACTCATCAGCTGGCGGATCCTAACAGGGTTTCTCATCCAGTTCTCCAGGTATAAGCCTCTTTGACAATCCAATATTTCTCTCGATACATGCTCTAATTGGCGCTCTGTTGGTGACACTGCAGGCTGTCTAATCCTCTGTGCTATGTATTAATATCTGTTGCAAGTTTTTGAGCTTTAGAAAAACATGTTAAATACTAATTACACTTACCTTACTGCTCTATAGACACTGCTGCTTCATCTAAGGGCACTTATGCTTTGCTTAGCTCTGAATACTGCCTTGCCTGGCACCTAATAAACTGCTTTTTGCATGTTTATATACCTGTTGTTCTCTTGTTTTAACCCCAACATCCGTTTGTCTTATTGGCTCAGGACGATGTGTGTTTCTGGGGAAGATCAGGTGTGATGTGTGTGATTTGAGCCTATACACTGTATTATTTTAAAGAGGAAATGTAATAAAGACGTAAATGTGAATGAAACTGTCTCTCGTCTGGTCTGTTGGTCTCTCGGTGGAATAAGACGGTGTTGTTGGTCCCGTTTTATCTTAATACAGTCAAATTTCCAATCACATAGAAAGAATAATAACAAAATGATGTGAAATATTACTTCGCCAGTCAAGGGTATCTAAAGGGGGCACCGTGGCAATTTTCCAGGACAGAGCGATATCTAAAGTAACACATACGAATGAAAGCGGCCAAAGTGAGAAGGCCTCTGAGCCTGAGCCCATCTGGATCCGATGGTCTCCGAGCCGCCTTTGATATGACTGGCTTCACAGCTGGACCTGATAGAAGTGGAGGTTTCACGCTACGCCGGCTTGTGTGAGTGTGTTTGTATGTGTTTGCAGGTTTTTATGTGTGCGTTTTAGCCTCACACTGTGTCACTTCCACATCGTCTGCCCCTTCCCCCCCTTTTCCGCCTCCCACCAGACCTTTTACATCCACACACGGAGAGCCACACGTGTTTTCCATTTAGGATTTAATTTCCCTCCTTTGGCCCTTTTCCTTTGGTGTGTTTAAACAGCCGGCGCGCTGCCTGTAAAAGCCCTGATCTGTTTACATGATAGGCTGCCTGGTGCGAGGCCGTTTAATGCGCGCTCGTAAATTATACAAGAACTCGACAAACTCTGAATGAACACCATACTGCGGTTTTTCAGCCAACGCCAAAAATCTGTTTCACATAGCTTAGATCTCGGACACCGTCAAAGCACGGAGTAAGTGGATTCTGGTTTTTTTTAAGCACTTGTGATAACAGGACGGCCCTTATAGCCTCTCTGATGTAAGACTTCTCTGTATGTTTAATACACATTCAACATAAATCAGCCATGTTTAACTGATTATTGCCTTATAACTTCATTTAAATCAAAAGCACATTCCTTTCCAAGAAAAAAAAAAAGATCAAATCTGTTCAAATATTCAGGATGTCCCAGTAGACACACATCAATGCTATCACGTAATACTATAATCATTTAATTTTCTTTGATTGCTATCAGAGAAACTATAAAAAATGGTCCTGGGAACAGTTTATCTCAGTCATGTTCATAAGAACTAGGGCTGACCTACATCGAAAGTGAGGTGAGGCCACTTGACTTTCTGTAAATGTGGTTCTGATAAAAAGGTTTGGAGCTAATTATTCCCTACAGTAGATTGTTTTCACCACATCTCCAGTCTGTAGAAGCAGACAGGAGCAAGGCCATAGAGACTAAAGCATGTAAATGTAGCTCTTCAAATTGTAAAAACTAAAGTACTTCTAATGAGTGGTCCATAGAGTATATTTTTTCCGATATATGTTGAGAAATAGCCCAGATTACAGAGTTCAGTCGGTCACATTGTCAAAAGAAACGCATATAAATACCCACCATGCAACACACACTTAGATAAGAAGATACAGAAAGCTCTCGAGTGTTGTTTTTATGTATTTGCTGCCGTACATGACCCAAGGCCTGTGTCATTGCTCCTGTCTGCTTCTCCAAACTTGGGGTGCGCTGACATTTATTTACTGTAGAATAAGTATCATAAGCATCTACCTATCTATCTATAAGCAGACTACTGTATCATCCCTATTAGACAACCTATAAGATCAAATTTGACTTGTATTATAGTAAAATATAGAAATAATACACAGTATAATGGGACAGGACTAAAGCAATGAAACTCACATCGGAATCGGGCAGTTTGCTTGAAGATAAGTGTTTATGTTTGTTTTCATTAAAGGTGAATTGAGTATTTTTTTATTTTTTTTTTTGCAGTATACAGTTAACCAAAAGGCAACACATTGGTTTTCAAAAGTGGATATTTACCTCAAAATAACACCATTTGCATTTGTCTATGTTGAGAAAAAAAAGCTATAAATTAAAGCTCCATAAAACCCTGTGTAAGTTGTACTTCCTGTTCTTGTTTCTACAGCTGTTCAGAGAGAACAAACTGAGCACTGCTGGAGATGAAGCACAGTCATAACTCTAAACTTATCACCAGACGTATTTCCATTTGGTTTGTTGCTAGACGATAACATGTCCCTACAGGGCTACACTACCTGCTCACGCCGTTTCCGAAAAATGGTGTGAATTGCAATATGCAGTTTCGCCACAAGATGCTGCCACAACTACACACCACTCCTTTAACTAGGTTTATTTTTTATATTTAAAGCAACACTTAAGCCTCAGTCTGGTCTCCTCAGTGTCTTCTGCTCATTTTTATTCTAAAAACAGTAATATCCTCCTTCATCAAGCTCTGTCAAATTGACCATTAGTCTGTCATTAGTAGAAGATTGTACTCACTGTGTCCTACTTTTCCATCCATTCTTTGATATCTGTGGTGCACATGTCTCTGGTCTTGGCTGTTTTCTGCTTTTGTGACATTTTGTCCCTTTTAATGATTGTTTATTCCTTATTTTAGATCCGTAATCCAACATAATCCAACATATAAAGAGTTAAAGGGTCTGAATTGCCCCATGGATCCTGTCATGTGACCTTCATTTTCTATTATTTCCATACAATCCTGAATCAAATGCATAAAAAATACTGATCTAAAAGTGTAAACCAACCATGTCCCATTTTCACGCGTGTGACGTCCATCATCCGTGACAGTCTGGATCAGCGCAGTCACAATATCAGTCTTTTATTAAAACCAGAAACAGCAGATGATGTCATGTAGACTAATGGTCAGCCTGGGAGAGAGTGGAAGCAGTGGTTCGCAGATACGAGAAGATATTAAGTTCAAATGGTTCGTAACTTTAGATAGGACGGTAAAATCTAACAGTGTGATTTAATGAGGTGAACATTTTATCGTCTGTCAGGAGGATAAGTGTAGTGCAGACGATTTAAAATAGATGTCTGGGTGTGATCACTGAATTATGAGCTTCGATAAAAGAGAGGCCTAATGTCAAGAGGATAGTTACGTTGCACAAAGACACAGTAAAGCAAAGTGAACGTGTGAACATAAAAATGTGCATAAAATTATACTGTACTTTATTCATAACACTACGGAGAAATCTAGAGGGCCGTGAGCTGGGCTGTCAAATTAAACCTGTTAATGTTGGGGAAGGCAGTGTTTTTTTTTTTTTTTCTGTAGCTCCGTTCATTTTAAAAGACAGTTCAGATTAAAAGACAAATTAAATAATACACAGCAGCTTCCACTCTCTGAGGACTAACAGAGAGAGGCTGAAGAACAGTTTTTACCCTCAAGCTGTCCATCTGCTCTTTTTAATTGCACTCATTGTTAACAACAAGAGCATCTTCTTTGTAGATATTTATATTTTTATATCCTGTGTGATTGGCTGCAGCTTCAAAAATATGTTTCCCAGTGCATGTGTCCAATAATCCTGGGAATGTCTGTCAGGTTTGTCCCGAGGCAGCAGCTCAGCACAAACAACTGAACTCAAGCGTCAACAATGAGCCTAAATCTGTGAACAAACGTTGGGGCTGTTTACATGAGAATGCAGATCAGGAAAACACAATAATCACGATGTTGTAGATTCGTGTTCACACAGAACCACCCAAAAACCCCAAATGATGCAGTACACATGCCAGACCAGTAGGGGGTGAGGTTTTTTTTTTGCTTCTTCTGCTTCCCTCTGTTCTGTAGAGACTTGTGTTGTGCCCATAGCATCATAGTTTTCAGAGAGGACACAATAAAACAAAAACAACTTCTGGGTCAGATTCAAAGGTTTTCATCAGGATTGTAAACGAGACGCCGTGATGCAACAGAAGGCTTCATAAATAAAGCTTTGTTTTTAGACTTTCCTTGTCTTTACGCAGTCTGCAAGGACGTTAAGGTGTGCAGACTGGGCTTGTTTACTTTTTAATGTGGTTGGAAAATAAAACCAAACATTTACATAGCACAAATTTATTCAAAATACTCACGGTTTCTGGGAACATCGATGAAAAGGGAGATTTTTCACAGAGGCTAAACATTTGGACACAGAACAAATTATGGTCACACAAAATGCTTTTCTTCCTTTTCTTTCTTTTTGTTGAGTGCTTCTTTAAACCTTGGCCATGTTTTGTCCTGCTCTGACATTAACCCTTGTCAGAAGAAGCTAGAATTCCTAAAAATCCACATGCCTCTATCAAACTCCACCTGAAAACAGAGGGACTATCGGACAGGTGGGGCCGATGAAATTCAAATGACTTTGTTGGTTGTCCATTAAAAACACAGGAGTCAAAGGAAAACAAAAGGAGTCTGTGGGAGAGCTCGGCCAAAACCCTCACGCAAATCATCTGCTGTTGACACTCACCACCTCATGACCATGAATACACTCTTTAACACTCTCTCCTCTCAGCCCATACAGACAAACTAACTCTGCATATACACTCATTCAAATCGCACACAGCCCGGCCAAACACATGAGCTTTGCCTAAACACACAAGGACACACACATCTCCACGAACGCTCTTGTTGCGCTGAGAGGGATCACTCCATTTGTCATCCCACACAAAGCCGCTTGTTCAGTCATTATCTGGGAGAGCCTCTTCTCTCCACTACAGCCGAGATGACCGGGTCACACCTAAAATAGCCACTTCTGCCTGATGTTTCTACCCCACTTTGTTCCACTCTCACTCCCCCCCTCTTTTTAAAAACAAAGCCCGGGCCATTTGTTTTAGCCACTAAAATCAGAAAGAAATAGCCTCATTTGCAAACCAAATGAGGCTTATGTGGCAGGTTCTTGTGCCCCCATCCAAAGCAGAGGCTAATTGTGTGCTTTTCCACGCTAAACAAATGACAGGGTGAGAGAGGGAGAGTGGGAGACGTCTGCGCTGAATGAGGAGAGAGGGCTATTTGTTAAGGAAATCAGGCGGCCAGTGAGCTCATGTGCAATTATGGATTTGCCTGGTGACTGTCCTCATCTGATTGCCAAAGCAGGGCTCAGCTCATGAGGATGTTTGGATCAGTTTTCTTCACACACATACAAAGAGCTTTCCATTGGAGAGCCTATATATGTTCCCTGAATGGCTACCGTGAAGGCCTAACCCTATAAACTTAATCGTATTGTACTCACTGGCCAGGGTTGTCTGAGTTAACAAAATGTGCTGCCAACTTGGCATTAGGAGAGGCTGTCTCTGAAGTGAACTCCTGTCCATTCAATTAAGGCTTAATCTGTTGATACCAATGAATGGCCCTATAAAAACCCCATTTAAAATAAGTATATCAAACCTATGCACTATTATTTTTGGCACGACAAGCACCAGCCTTTGACTCTAACATTGGCTTCATCCTTTAAAGTTCAGTCGTCCCTTGTTTTGAGGAAGAGGCAGTGTGGCTCTTTGTTGTTTTGTTTAGAGAAGTGAGTATTTAGGGAACAAGGATTATCAATATTTCCAGAGGAAGTCGAAATGGAAAAGGTACTTACTGCTTTGGAAGAAGAACAACAATCAAGAAGTTGTTGAATTATTTTTTTCCCCCATACATTTTCTTTGCCACAAATTTCCAAAAAGCACACACACAGTTTCTGCCCCAGAGCTTCACCTGTGACCCCTGACTGATGATAATCCTGGAAGTCCTCATTTATGGTTTTTCCTGGGTTTTTGTGTCTTTGTGTTGGTATTTTTTCTTGACTTTTACGCTGCAGACCATAAGGAAACTGTCGTAAACCCGGCTTGATTTAACCTTAATGTTGCTGTTGCTTTTAATGTTTTCCTGTAAAATAAAAATGAAAGTAAATCCCATTTTAATCATTTGTGTTACAGTATGTGTGATTCTGTTTATGAAGATGTCAGTATTGTGTGTTGGTCAAGGTTGAGAATGTGTATAAAATGACGATAACAAGATAACAATACCATACGATACAGTACAATACAGTCCAATATGATATGATACAAAATAATGTGATGCAAAAAAATACTATACAATACGATGCAATAAAATAGGATACAATACTATGGAATAAAATATGATACAATCTGAGAATACTGACAATACAACGTGATACAATATAATACAGTAAAATAAACGATATGATACAATACGAAAAGCTTTGTTTAATATTCAAAACATTTATTGCCATATGCAGTGAGGAAACCAGTTCACTGTACAATGCAATTCTTTTTTTTAAATTTTTTGCTGTCCAAAATGAATCTTTATACAAATAGTACAATATTTAAAAAAGCCAAAAATAAAAAATAAAAACAGAACAGAAATATAAACTATGTTTATCTGTGTAAAATAAGTGAGCAACATCATTTGTGTGTGCTATAGTCAGTCAAATATTCAATACAAAGCAAACTAAGAATATAAAGAACAGTATGAGGTAGTCCAGGGCCAGTTTGTGTTTGTTTTTTTAACTGTTTAAGAGTCTGACGGCTGCAGGAAAGAAAAAGGTCCTGACTTACATTTACAGTCAATTTCACACACTTAGAGACAGTAATAGTTGAAAATAGGAATGAATCCAGGACAAAAAGCAGGAACATTTGCAGATATTAAGCTAGCTCTAAAAGAACAAAAGGGATTAAACACAAATCCATCATCTGTGCACTTTGCTGTGTCCAACATTACCACCCTCGGCCTAACACCTGTGTATATGTGAGCCTTAGAGCCGCCTGGGAAAGGGTCACGCCTGGTCACAGTCAGGAGTCTCTCATATGGACTGGATCAGCCGCTGCAGGGGTCAGAGGTCACGGGGTCAGGGGTTGAGCCCTCTAAACCAATCACAGGTCAGCGTGGGGCGGAGGGGCTTTCCATGTGAAGTGAATGGTGCTTAGACAGGATAAGAGAGACACACCCTAAGCCTGCTTTATGACCCAGTTTAAAAAAAAAAAAGAAAAACAGCCACTCAGCCCCCGTCACTAATCATGACGCGGGCACTTTTCACACACAGGATCTCACCGGGAGTCATGGCTGTCACATTTCTAATCAATAAATTATCGGAAGACATGTCCAGGATGAAAATGAGTGGATTTCTGGCTTCACATTCTCATCAGATGGAATCAACTTCAGACGAATTATCTGGAAATCCAAATGAAATGACGTGTAAAAAATGAGCTTTGTGAGTTTTGTTACAGACTTTTCTACAATATCCAGAAAATAATCTTGCTCAGAAGACAACAATAAGAGGGAATGGCCACTTTAAAAACATTAAAATGATGTGTTTTCTTGTTTGAAAATGATAAAGACAGTTTCTAAACATGAAATTGTCTGCTGTTGTAACTTACAATGGACCAAAGAGTGAGGTTTGTTTGAACGGACATGTTTTCCTCCATTTCTCTGAAAACAAACAGCCTAATGTACAATACACAACCACTTTAGAGCCTAGGGTTGGCTTTGGCCCAACATCAAAACATGTGAGGATTTACATATTACAAGGAATCAGAACAAAGAAATGTAAATATGCCACAACGGCGAGTATAACTTCTTTGTATAATACGCCCTTGACCTTTTAAGTTGACATTAAAAATATTAAAATACCACTTGCTTACACTGGCAAAAGACCTTTATTTTTGAATGTTGTATTCAAATGAACCTTTACGTTGGGACTGTGGATAGTGAAAACACTGGATTGTATTATGTTATATTAAAGATCTGAACTGCCACTCTTTGTATGTAGCACTGGCACAATACAAACTACAAAAAGAGAGTGTGTTTTTTATTCCAGTTTTAGCTCATCTTCATTTCCTCCGAGTTAAATATAGGGTTGATTTCAGGATTGTATTCTTCAAAACAATCAAAACAAGATCAAGTGTTTATTATGCCACAGAAAGGCACAATGAAATTATTATTTTTTTGCTGTATAGAGTGGAAGCCTTGACAAATTAGCATAAAAAGATAAATATAATGAGAAATGAACAAGGGGCTTATCTTTTAAATCTTTGTATTTATCATTTATTTTCATTCCTGTACTTTATCCTGTTACTCTTGTTGTATTCTTCTCTTAAATTGTGCTCAAACTTCACTAAATACCATTAAAACTATGTAAAAGACTGTGTTTTTTTTTTAAATCTGGCGTTCTGCTTGTGTTTATTCCTGCCCTTTTATTACATTGCTGTTGTTTGGTCCTGTCACACTGTTGCTTTAAATTCAGCCTATGTTCAGTCTGTGCTCATTCATTACGCTTTTATTGCACTAACTCTCATTTATATGAACTTGTCTTATCTTGTTACTGTTTTAATCCGTCATGTTCCTGTTCACTTGTGTTGATTTCACTCACATCGACTGTAAAGCCCTTTGGCACAACATTAAACACGCCACATCCAGATAAAATGACTTATTTAATGGGCGTTATATACATTTTTTTTTCTATTTAACAGAAGTGATATTCACAAGTGAGTGCGAATAGGCCTGTTATTAAACACATGTGCGTGCTGTAGACAGAGAGAAGAGGAAGAGGGAAGACATTTGAGTTGATTTGCCCTGACACTTGTTAGGAAGGTTTCACAGCAGCTACCAAGAAAGCCAGTATTTGTGCTCTTCTTGTCTGTGTGTGTGCGTGCGTCCGTGTGGGGTGATTCATCCGGGCGTGCGTGTGCGTCTCCAACCTTGCTCCTTGCTTCCCTCTCTCTCTCTCTTTCTCTCTGTGTATCTCTGAGCCCCACGTTACTTTGATTGACAGCTGAGGCTTGCCTTTCACCCACCGCAGAGCCCGCCCTTCGCGCCTCCGGAATGGCAGCTACCGTCGACGCCTCCATTGGACACTTTCCGCGTAACTCAACGAGGTCAACCGACTCGGGGCGCTTCGCGGAGCTGCCATTGGCCAGACGCGTAATCTACATCGTTATACCCACGTGGAGCGAGGATTCCTATTGGTGCAAGGCAGTTTTAGTGGGCTGGCTCTGTGCGTCGGTTAGCTGGGGAGCGTGAAACCGCGTGAGAAAGTTGCCATTGAGGTAAAGCGCAGCTACAAGGAGCAGTGTAGCCGACGCAGAGAGAGTTGTTGTTATCAAGCATTGTTTTTCTTGCTCGAAATCGTCTTTGGAAACCGATTTAAACTCGTTTGGGAACTAAATACTTTTTGTTTTTATTTGTTGTGGACAGCCCATTGGTCCGACCGCAGCAGCGAGTCAAGTGGGAACTCTTCAGCGCAATTAACTTGTGTGGATTTGTTTCCGCTGCCCTTTACCGAGACGCGACACTTTGTGGCCGTCTCTCAATGGACAGAGGGGTTGTATTTCTTCTCCGTTGTTAGTTTTGGCCTTGTTTTTACTCGGAATATATCGGATTCTACACAAAAAAAACCCTGGATTGATTGAGGTGGCGAGGCTTTTCATTTCTCACCTGGTTCCTACCCTCCTCCTCCTTCTCCTCTTCCTCGTCCTCGTCGTCTCCCCTTTGCCGCCCGCAGCTAATGAGCCGTTTCCCGTGTTTTTCCGGTTGATTTACGGCCGACACTGGCGCTGGAGCGAAGGAAGAGAGAGGAGACACACCGAGCGAAAAAGGGGAAGCGAAAGAGACAGCGGAGTGGAGCAGGGTTCACATTAATCGCTCGTTAAACTCAAACGGAGCATCGGGGGCGGTCAGTGCGCGAGTGAGTGAGTGAGTTTGGGCTGAAATTAACGAGGGATAACGCGCAGCAGCAGCACAAACGGCGGATGGATACTTCTCGGTGGTCTTTGTGAGCATCCCATATCCCCACTGTAGGCTGCTGCTGTAAAAGGAAAGGAAACGAGCCCGTCCTCTGCTGATAACAATGTTCCCCCAGGGGCGACACCCGGTAAGACTCTTTCACCTCCACCACGTGTCAAACACAAGGCTCAGGGGCCAGTTCCGGTCATTTGAGCGTCTTTAAACGCACCATTCAAACTATTTGCCTCATCAAACTGCATAAAGGAGAGCAGACAGTAGACAGATGAGACACGGGAGACAGGTATTTCTGTAATAAGTAGTTTTGTATTGAGGCTGTAATGATTATTTTGCTTCATGTTCCATTACAAAGCTGGAACAGTTTGGTTGCATCAGCCCTTATGAGTCTCAATGACACATAAAACATAGCTTGAACCTTTCATGAATTATAAAAATCAATGTTTAACGTCTTTGACTCACTGCAAACAGTAGTCTGAGATTGTTGCACATGCTTTTAGCCACATTCCTCTTTAGTTTATCATTGCATATGCTGTACACAGTGCTTCCTTTATCTTTTACGCTGTTTTCTTTGACGTTTATGCTGCTTCTTGGTCAGATCTTTATTAAAATCACAGTTTAAATCAACATTATTCATTATCCACCAGTTCAAACTCTGGAAGATTGACTGAGACGCTTCTAACCTAAATGTTTTTACCTCAAACTTACCCTGTTATTGTGTTAAATTATTAGTGGTCGACATGTTTACATCCGGGTTTTGCGCTTGATTATTAGCCTCGTCTTTCCTGAGCAGCTAAACGTAGTTCATAAAATGTTAAAAGTGACTAATAATTAGAGGTTGTTGACATGACACGGTCCGGAGCCTGAAGCCAAACAGACCAGATGCTCACAGTATGACTCATAACAAGGAACTATCAATTTAATAAGTGTGTACGTATGTGTTTGTGTGTTAGACGCCCCACCAGGCCCCGGGCCAGCCCTTCAAGTTCACCATCCCGGAGTCGCTGGACCGCATCAAGGAGGAGTTCCAGTTTCTCCAGGCGCAGTACCACAGGTGGGTAATCCAAAAAATCCAAAAATCCAAACACACATGCCGCCTTGTCTTTATGGGTAGTATAACTTTCTCATTGTCATCTACCCGTTAACGTTAAACCTCACCCTAACCACAGTCATTCCCTTACCATAATGAACAAAACCCCAGCTCTGGCCTCAGCCTAACCCATAAACCTGGATTAGACACATGCACACACACACACAGAGCAGACCCATGCGGCGGTCCCAGAGCTTACACTGCGGTAGGTCTAAGTCTTGGTTGATGGGTGAGAGCCAGAGGGTGGCGTGTGGGCTCAGGCTTTCATAAATCACTCAGTATTTTCCCTTGTGTGTCTGTGTGTAACTGCACACTGGGACAAAGCCTGCAGGAGTGTATACAGTGGAGTTTTTTTTTTTGTTTGTGCAGATATGCTTCAGTGTTTTTGTGTTTTTGGGGACTGGGGCAGCAACAGGTGAAATCGACATAATGTTTATAATAGGCTCTTTTTCCCTAAACTTTCAGGAGTACGGTTAAACCACCTGTAGCATGTAGCCTCAGATAGCTCAAAAGGACTCCTCTATGTCTGCTCACTAAACAATACACTCTTCAAACCCTAAGTTAACTGCTACAACAAAGGAGCAATGGTTTTTGCAGTGCTGTGCCTCAGAAACTTAATATTAACCCCTGAATGCCTCATAAAACCATTATTTTATCCAAAATGCTAAGACGTACTGGCTTGTTTTCATCTCCAAACCTTAAAAGTGCCTTTTAAGTCCTTGTAGCCCATTCAGAAACCTTCCTACATCCAACATTCAACATTTAACAGGTGCTTTTGTCTATATTATACCATATTTTCTTCCAGCTGCGTCCATATGTTCCCAGTGTTTTATTTACCATCCTCCGTGTAAAGACGGTGTGTTTATTGGCTGATGTGGCACAGTTTGGAGACATTTGATGCATTTGTAGCCTGTTTTTTCGGACTCTCTAGCGCCATCAACGACCAAAGAATCTGACGTTTTATCAGTTTTAGAGCTGATCACTGTTATACTCTATTGAACGCTGGTTGCTCAAACTACATTTCCCAGAATCCCAAGACATTTCCTTATATTTGACTAATCACAAGCTGTTTTCTGTTTCCATAGGAAGAGATAAGCCTTAGGACTTTTCTTGTTTAAAGTAAATATTATCCACATACTTCAACTCTGAGTGTTCATTCTCATGTTTTTATTTTTATATACTTTGTAAAACGTGTCCCATAGGCTCAGCACATATAGTCTAATCTAAGATCTTCATTGTGCACTGAAGGAATAATGTTTATCGAGCTTTTTTATTCAGGAAAATCTAGTAAAAATGATCTGACTGAGGGTGCAAAAGGTTAAAAAAGTCCTCAATGCTTACGATAAATTGTTAAATGTTGTGTTGCAGTCTGAAGCTGGAGTGTGAGAAGCTGGCCAGTGAAAAGACAGAGATGCAGAGGCACTATGTAATGGTAAGAACACTTTGACACTTCACTCGTGCGGTCAACCACAACACGTGACACCCTTTTCTATTGACCTTGAATAAAAAAAACGCTCCAATTTATTCACTTTTAATGCATTTTTCCGCGTGTATGACATACTTCTCAACGAGGCGGGAAGGCGCACCTGCTTTTTGTTCACAGGTGTACGGCTTCCTTTCTCAAACATGCTAATGAAGATGATTAGAGTGTCAAATTAGACTTTATAATCACTTTGTAATTTGTGAATAGACTTTCCTTCTCATTATCGAGCTCTGTCAGGAAGCCAAAGGTTTAACTATGTAGGGCAGAGGCACTTGTGAAATCCTCAAATAAACAGCTGAAAATTGTACAGTATCGGCTTCATGCGTGTGCTGTACAATAGACGACAGAAATTAGGCTTTTTCACCTGAAACAATACAAGTATGAAGGCTAAATGAGGTAAATTATAGACTTTTTGAACAGGTAAATGTGGTGAAAAAGCCTGGAGTGTCTTGGCTTATTCCTGAAGTAGACACATCAATGAGAACAGGTGCTGTATCTCGAAACTCTTTGATGAATCCTAACCGTTCAAACTCTTTATGTCCTCAGTACTATGAGATGTCGTATGGTCTCAACATCGAGATGCACAAACAGGTATGGATATTCCTCTATTTGCTTTTAAGTCTGTCTCTCTTTGCCGTTCCCCTCCTCCTTCTCGGTAAAAAGGGTGATATATTTGGTGTGTGTCGTCGCTTGTGCACAAATGCATTTCTGTGTTGGTTCGTTTATGTGTGTCTCCTACTGTACGCCGCCGCCGTCGCTGCTGCTGCTGCTGTGTGTGCGCTTGTGTGTTTATCCGTGATCGATGGGGCTCTGTCTCCATTTCACCAGTTAGGGCCGGCCGGCTGAGCCCAGAGGCAGGATGAATGGCTCAGTAGATTGATTGGTGCTGTCTAGGGGAGCGGCCTGCTTTATTACATTAGAGGGGCAGGGCCGGGGAGGGCACAGGAATCGATCACAATGAGGCCCGGGCGAAGGAAAGACAGAAGAGCTCCTTTTAGAGGCAGGAAGGCACAAACACTCAGATACACCAACCCAATATATGCGATAATGAGGAGTCTTGCTTTGAGATTAATGGTGTAAAAGATAAACAGAAGAATACAGGGCTTTGCTAAACTCCAAATGCTTCTCGCAGCTCTGTTTACGTCCATGTTGTGCAGTTTTACAGCGTTATCCACTTGTCTGGTGACCCCTAATCACACAGGGAAGACCTTGAAGCTCTCGTGTCCTGTTAGCACTTGCCATGATGTAACCCTGCTGCTTGGCTGAAGTGCGCTGTGTAAAACGCCACTTCAAGGACAATCCAGTAAAATATTTTAATATCTGCAGACAGCTGTTCAAGAGTAAGGCCCTGTAAACGGTGCCAATACAGTCATTACACAAAAGAAAGTAATAACGCTGCTCTGATCACAAACATGAGACTTATTAATCCTGAGGTTTTCTGAAGGAGAGACTCTCAAGATGAGTTTTTGATGCACAAAAACGCAGAATTACACAATTGTTGTTCTACTTTCTGTGTGTAGCCAGCAGCCAATAGCGTTTCATTAAAGACACCATCTTCACATTTAGCAAGTCATCAAAACAAAAACACCTTCTCAACCGGATTCAAAACAGCAACAGCAACAGAATCTTTGCTTTTGGGGCAAAATATGAGGTATAAATGGCCTCCGTGTCAGAAAAAATGGCTGCCCCTGTATTTTCTGGTGTTATTTTTTATCTAATTAGAACAGAGTACTTTGCAGAAAGGCTGTCTGATGTTTCAAACAAACCAGGTTAAGGCTAGGCTCTGTAGTAGCCTTTGTGTGTTAGCTCAGTGGGTTGGGTTTTGTTTGATTTTATTGGATTTATTTGTGAATGAGGTACTGTTAAATTCAATGGTAACAGCAAAACAATACCCCATTTCAAGGCATACATTTGTAGGACTGGGCGATGACTTCAATTATCACGATTATTGGGCCATTTGACCAAGATTATGAGTAATTTACATGTACTTAGTTTGTTTTTTGTCCTCATACCTTCACTGAATCCCACACAGATTCGTGCAGAATAGCAAGTACATCGTCATTTCTTGGATAATTAAACACATAACCACAGGGACATTTGAATACATACACAGACTTGTAGACATAACCATAACAAGGCAAACATACTCATGCGTGAGTACATACACGGATGCACAGGGAGGTAAACACACAGGGTTAAGAAAACAGATGCACGGATAAAAATAGGAGACTTTCACACACACAGACAGTGCTGCACACAAACACGAGTCTCTCCACATGAGTGCGGCCAGGCTCGGGGCATTTACCAGTAATTACTCCGGCTATCGACCAGTGAGACCAGAGGAAATTGGAGGTGGATTGGGCTGGCTGCTTCACTGAGGGCTGGGGATGCTTCTCTGCTTCTCCCACATTCCCTCCCATTATTTTAGTAAACTTCACCAACTCTTTTTGTTTTGTCTCTCCCCTTTTTTCTACAATCTGTCTTTTGCCACTCTCCCACTGCCATCTTTTTCCTTTCCTCCCGGCTCCTCTTTCATTTTATGTCGACGAGAAGCTGCCGTTCTTTCATTATGAGGGAGATGCATCCCTCTTTATTGCACACACACACAGACACACACAGTAAAGCTCCAGGGGAGGTCATTAGCTTGGGGCTGCAGTTGTCAGAGCAACAAGCTTGTGTAGGCGGGGGGTACGGGGGATGCAGACTAACAACCCACCCCCTGCTGGGCATGCTCGTTTGTGTGTGTATGTACTCTGGCAATAATTCTCCAATTATATGTGTAATGGGAAGCCTGTTCTCTGGGAGCTCTCTGATGCAGTTTTTAGGTTTAAATTGGAGCAAAATCGTCGTGCAGATTGTGTGTGCTCGAATTCTCAAATGTGTTTATTCTCAACCCAACCAGAAAAAAGTATGGTTTCCAGTTAGTGCTGCACAATATATTGCAAATTTATCAACAAGCAGTGTCAGTCTAAGCATTTATGTTGCAAAGAGCTGCTTAAATCACAATATTATCCAACCCGAGCCTTATATTAAAGAGAGTACAAATATAAAACTGAGCAGCATTTAATAGGGCTGCACAATGTCAACAAATGCATTATCCGTGCTGCAAAAAACTGCTTTTACCACAGTAATGCTATTGTCTTTCATCAGATGGAAACTGGGGCAATGTCGAAGATAATTTTTTGTGATCAAATGAAAACAAAAAATGTGGTCCTTGGTTTAGTCTTGTTTTGTACTGATTTGTTCTTTCTTAAGTTTAAGTTAATCAAAATATAGTTATTACATATTGCATGGTTTTCTAATATCGTGCAGCCATAGCATCAAGCGTCTACCTCTGACAGAAATCAGCCTTAAAATAAATGTCTTGGTTCCACTTGAAAGACACACCTGGATAGTTCGATTCTTTGTGGGACTATTGCGTCACTTTACGGCTAAGGTTTGGCCAAAGAGCGGCTTAGGTTTGGCCAAAAACCAGCGTTCAGAGTGATACTGCAGCAGTCACAGACGGACAAAGACAGATATTTGGCGCGCCTTACTCCTCGCTAAACTAGTTTTTCAGTTGTTTTGGTTTCCTATACAAGACGCTGACAGTGAAATATCTCGCCTTCAGTAGCTTATAATGCGTTTATGTTCATTATGTCTTTGCCGAGTTAGGAATGCACCTTTATGTTGTCGCTATTCATAAATAAATCAATGAATATGGGGTAAAGTAGCCTAGTTTATTAGCATTTAACGCTACAAACTCGTCCGGTTTCACATTAGCTCCTCTTTTTTTTCTAACAAAGGCTGAAAACTGTTAAATACCTTAGAAATGTTAAGGACTCAATAGCTCGCATCCCATCCCAGACCAGTTATGCATCTTAATTATGAGCATAGTCCATCAAAGATCTGAATATAAAGGTATTGAATGTGACTCATGGGAGTTTTTCTAGAATTTCTTCATGTTTTAATACATTTTCAAGCCAATTTAGCTTCAACTTGATGTATAAAAATGGCAAATGGATCTTAATATTCAACACTTTAGATCATATATTGCAATTTTCCTAATATTGTCCTATTTCCAATGTAATAGGAACATAGGGTTACATACGTGTTCCTATTCACAGTGTGTTTTGAAGCGTCAGGTATTGTCCGCCTCACGTTGGCTCAGATCCTACACTTAGTTTCATCATTAAGCTCAAGTAAATAATCTAATCTGACCTGGCCGTCGGTGCTGGGCTTCTCAGATGTTCTCCTTCATGAGAGCTCATTACTAAACCTTTTTAAAGAGATCTGACTTCACAGCCTTTAAGAAGACCCCTCATTATGCAGGCTTTAGCTCTTCACCCTGATTGACTTCTAGATAAACAGGTCAACCCTCGGGACTTATTCATGACACAAGAGATAACTGTCACGTATAAAAACATACATAAAAGGCCAACGGTTTCTTCGGAGATGTTCAAATCCCTCGGGACGGGCCGCCAACATGAAAACATCACAGCCCTCTCTTCATTTGTGCTTTAACTCAGAGCTATTTTACTTTTTGCTTCCTCTGTGGCAGACTTAAAGGCTGACAGATTCAATTCAGACCTTAGATATTCAAAGACCATGTGAGGGTGTGATTGGTGGCTTTAAAGGGCTGTGTAAAATGGGATTTTAAGGCTTACAACTCTGACTTCTGGGAACTGATGTTCAGGTACAGGCCTCCTTCAGATGGCTCTTTATTTAAAGCTCCTCAGCCATAGGATAAATTAGGCATTATGAGATTGAATTACAGGAGTCTAACTAAGAAACCTTTAGTACTGTATGCTATAAATACAGTAAACAAGTTGGTAGCTTTTGCAAACATAACTCCTTAATGACAAGTTTCTTAAATATATAGGACTAAAACTTCTTTGGTTCTGATTTCTTTATGAATACTGTCAATAATTAGCATAATAAGCTATGTATAGTAATCCATCCAACACAGTAAACTCTTCTGGGTAAGTTTAATTGCGATTTGAAAATGCTCCTCTTTTTAGCTTTGGCACAAGTGTTATTCAGGGTAAACCTGTTTGTTTAGTACAAGCCCAGTTTAGTGACACAGGTATTTTATTTAGACCTCTAAAGAACATAATTGGCTGAACTGTGGCATTGTCTGAGTCTCTCAAGTGGCCTGACTGTGAGCCTAACTAAGAATCAACCCATTATTTCTACTGATAATAGGAAGCTTTACTAACGACTCTTTCCAGCCGGCAGTACAGGTTATAAGTATTGTTTCCATGAAGTGATTTAATTTTGACGTATCACATTAGAACGTATTTATGGAAACATTTGCAAGACGTTTGTCCTTGCCTTAAGAGTTAATGCGCACAGAGTGAAATATAAACCGAGACATTCAGCCTGGGCAGCCATCCTAATTATTTTTATATTCAATACAATAAACTAGTCTGGCCTCAAGTCGATTAAGTTTGATTTCCAGGAGGCGGAATAAATGGACACAGATTAAACTCCCTCTGAATGCAATTAAATAGACGTACAACCAAGAATTTAGGGGCAGCACCAACAAATACTGAATAAACTGCCTCTGAACTAAAAATGAAACTAATCAGAAAAGATGAACATTTTATAAAGCACGCCCTATTTTAGATAAACAATTATGATTGGTCTCTTTATATTGAGCTCTGTGGAAGTCATGTTTAAGAGAAAATGAATGGGTCTGGCTGTTATATTAGCTTTATTGATGAAAAACAGTGTTGAAATACATCTACCAGCTCATATTGTTACACACATTAATAAATAAATAACACATAAACCTTAAGAGAGAGCAGCTTTTTCGCTTGTTACCCACAAAACTCTCCAAAAGCTCAATCTTTTTCCAGAGATCTCTGCAAAATCAATATAAATCCTTGCGTCTCTGCTTCTTTTTTCAGTGTCTGACATAACGTTTGAAAGGAAATGAACCTGAAACATAAAGTTGACATGATACTTGAGACAAAATGTGGCCTGAAGTACAGCGAATAATCCATCCTTAGGTTTATATTTGACTAAAATAACATCGTTTAGCTCTACTCGTCTAATCTGACTGTTTTTGTGGATGTGTCTGATGGCCCATTACTACATTTCATGGCTCCTCCAATTCCCTCTTCGGCGTGGCAGTCTTCGTATCGGTTTAATTGGATGATAGGTAATATGAGTGGCCTTATCTGATTTGATGCCACCGTGGGGGTATCTGGTTTCAGCCAATTGTACCCACCTCCGGGGGCTCGGGGGGCCTGGCGGATGTGTTGGCATGGATACTGAGGGGGAGAAAATGAAGTTAGTCGCTGATGAGATTACTCCGAAGTGCTGATGGGAACGAGAATAAGAGTAAAAGAAGTGTGCAGAGAGTGAAGAAACACAACAGGCAGGGCAGAAACATGAGCTCAGTCAGAATTAGAAAAGATTATTAAGACTAATGTGGCGTTGGGAATGGTATATTCTGAATTAATGTCATGTAAAGTGAAAGTGGTAGATGGATATGTCTCAGGTCAGTTTTTATTTAGTGTGAAAGTCATATTTTGCGGTTGAACAAAGGCCATTGACTCATAATGCACCATTATTTTGAAATCAGTGTGTAATGTGGCAATAGGTCACCACAGTTTAAACTAACTTTCCTCTGTCATGTCCAAGTAAGAAAGACAGCAATGAAGCAATGACAACACATTAGAGCGCACTTATTAATGTCAACATTAGATTGAGACTTTAGTCACTCATGCTCTTTATACGCTGTAGTTGTATCAGTTTGAGTATCAGGACAAGCATAAAATCTGACAAAACTGAGCTCAAACTAGGTCTAGACTAAAAAAAACACATAAGAAGCCATCTATGTGACTGTTGTTGTTGCTTAAATAGACTTTTTGTTGTACTTAACAACCGTATGATGGCAGTAGATTCATTAAACTTTCATAGTATGTGTTTCATACAGAGACTCCCCATTTTTTTCATAAAGCAAATAAAAGTCTGATCTTTAAAGTCTTTATCTAACGAAACTTCTCGAGATCAAAACGTGACAAGATTTCTGGTTGAGGTGAAAAGCTGGCGAGATCAGCTGATGGAGTTTGAGGGTGAAATGAACTCTTTTAAACACGAAAAATATGTAAACATTGTAAGAAAACAATGGTGTACACTGAGGCTAACACTAGCGCTGTGCAGAAAGACAGAACGACCCCAGCTTTCAACCAGCCACGCCTGAAATAGTGAAGAAATCTTGTCTAATCTCATTCTTGTGAACCCTTTCCTGTGTCTCATCACAAGATTAGACAGAGCTGTAAATGTACTACTTATACATAGAATATTGAATGTATAGTGTGTTATTGTACTTATAATAATAATATTTACTATATACTTTAGCTACATCTGTTTTATAAGTATCATTATTACATGGTTGTAGTCTTCAAGTAAAATAAAATCAGCTTAAATTTTGTTATTCGACCTTAAAATTGCAGAGGGATGTTGTTTTTGCGTTATGTCCCGCTTTTATTTTGAAACTTCCTGTAACAGAAAAGTGAAGAAATGATGAATGTAGCAGCTCTTTTTTTATAATGTCTCTCAAAGTAAACAAATCATATTCATATTCATATTGACTTTTAATATTTGGAGTCTGTGTGATGTTCCCCAGCAGCTGTCTTTTTCTAATAAATATAATTATGTGATTAAGTATTAATTCTCATTATCTCTGTTTGTGTGACTTTCTCCATCAGACTGAAATTGCCAAGAGACTAAACACCATCTGTGCACAAGTCATTCCCTTCCTCTCACAGGAGGTAAGTGTGACACCAGCCTTTACCACTCTGCTGCTGCTGCTGCTTTATTGTCTCCTAGTCCCCAGTTTTAAATGGTTTTTGTGTGGTTTTTTTTTAAGCATCAGCAGCAGGTCGTCCAGGCTGTCGAGCGAGCCAAACAGGTGACCATGGCAGAGCTCAATGCTGTCATCGGGGTACGAGGACTGCCAGGGCTTCCACCGACGGTGTGTGTTCTTCTATTTACTTTTACATTGCAACACAAACACACATTTAACAAAACACAAATTGTGAGGTAACCCTTTAAATGGTTGGAAAATAGTGTTTCAGGATCAGCTGCTATTGACAATATTATAGAGAAGTGAGGGATTAGCTTTGAAACACCACTCCAGTTATTATTTTTACATTATTAGTTATTTTTCAGGCTTTAGTCCCCTTAGGCAAGGATTTGATGCTATTATTCAATGCTATGACTATAAAACTGTATAAAATCACTGTATTACACTGCTTTATTACACGCACCATTAAATGACTTGATTTTACGACCTCTGTAAGAAGTTGCTCGATTAAGATTAGAGATTTCCCAGCTCTGTTACATTACTCTGCTTCCTATTTCTAGCGTCAACTTATACTTTTTACGGTTTTCTTATTCTTTCTACATATGCCCCAACACTAAAAGAGCAAGTATGAGTGTTTAAAAGTGAGTTAGTACTTAATATTTATGAACCAAACATAGATTATGCCACTTTATTTGTTAAATTAATGTATTTGTTGTCTTCATTTACAAGAAAATATTTAAAAATCTTGGTGTAAGTGAGGAACAAAGGCTCATACTTATCTATACTTTACTCTCTTTACCTGATGCATCATTAAACATTATAAAAAAAAAAAGTATTCCCCTTGTAGCATATCCATTGGCCACAGTTTTAAACATCAAAAACTCTCATTCATAATTTATGTGGTTTATAAAATCTGACCTATTTTATTTTTCTTTACGGCCCCATAACTACCTTTTTCTTTAAAGTAGCACAGACAAAGCACATTCATTCTGTTAGCCTCAAATCTGCATTAAAAAAAATATGTATAGAGCATCACTGTGCCTTATAGGAATGATGTAAATGATGTGTATTGATTAGACAAGAGAAAACAGTAGAAAGTGGCTCAGAGTGCCGAGGGTGGAGCGATATCAACAGGTCACTCGTGTGCAGACGTAGATAAGAGTACGACTGAACCCGACCGTCTACAGTGGATCCTTTGATTTTTTTTTCCTGGTGCTTCATCAATTCTTTTCTGGCTTTTTGTATCTGGAGCGAGCAGCAGCAGCTAACTGTGTGACATGTCATGCTTCATGCTTCTCAAACTCTGACCTTTTCCCTAATATGGTAATCTGGTCTGCTTCAGTAAACTCAGTCTTCTGACTTCCATTTAGACAAAGTCACAGTCTATTGGTTCGGTATTCTTCTATTGTCATCACTGAGTCTCGCTGTTTGCTTTGACAAAGTTGTCTTTATAGCATCTCGATGTGAAAAGGGTGTTAATGGGTGAGAAAACTTTGACTCTGTGCCAGTGAGGAGTTTGAGGGGAACTCGGAGAAGGGTTGTTGAGGTGGGCCGCGTGCTTGTTAGTCGGCGGGGCTGGTGGAGGTCCGCGCTGGATGGGGGGGAGAGGTAGATTTGGCAGTTGCTGTGTGAGTTTTAATTGCAGGATTCCAGTGTTTGTAAAAGGGAGCAGGGGTCAAAGCGCTGCCCTCACACTCCCCTTACTCTTCCCCTTTTCGGCCGTCTCCCACGCCAGCCTGTCATTCACCCCGTTTGTGAGTTAAATGAGTGTAATGAAGCATGTCTCCCCTACCTCCGCGCACACATCAACTCACACACCAGCTCACACTAACATCCCATGACAAACCCGGCTCCCCTTTTCCTGCATCAATACTTCCCCTCCATTTACGCCCGTCGGGGGTCCGCTGTGTGTTTTTGCATCTGTTGTGTGTGTGTTTCTGTGTGGAGCGGAGCGTCTCTTATCCGTAAAAAACAACAGGCAGCAGGAGGATGCCGGAGTGAGGGCCTGTGCATCTGCCTTGTTTATCTAGACTGGGTGTATGCATGTTAGAGTGATCGAGTGTGACGTGTGGGTGTGTTTTGTTTGATTGCTTGGCGAGCGAGCCGAGCGGGCAAACCGAGAGTGTGTTTGTGTGTGTGTGTGTGAGCAGGCATGAGGGCTCTGGGTTAAAAGACTATTTAGTTGTTTTGCTTTCATTCATAGGGGCAGGACGTAGAGAATGAGGGATGGTTGAGAGGAACAGAGAGGGAGGGGGCACGGTGAGGGGGGTGAGTTAGTCAATTAGGTGAGATAAAAGTGGGTTTGACCTTCAGCACTCCTCCCACCCCTGCAGAGTCGCCTCCTGTGCCCCCCTTCTCCTCTAATCTCCCCCCTCGCTCCTCCTCTCCCTGCGGCGAATCAGTGAGCTTGGATTCCCGCGGCTACTGTCTGAGGAGGCAATAATGATGTTTTGGAACACAAAGACATTTCACGCTCAGACGAGCGCCTGATTTGGTGTGAAAGAGAGAGCAGGGCTGCCAGCCAAACTCCCCCTCCCTCTGACCTGCTCTCCCCCCTCTCTCCTCTCCCCTCACTCCCTCACTAGACCTGACAGTGCAGGCAGCAGCTGGGGCTCTCCCCCACTCCTCAGTCATCTCCCCCTCCTCTCCTCCACATCCTTGGGCTCTGGGCTGTGATCCCAGCTGTCAGTATTGTTCAGTGTTTGACCCCAGAGGGAGATGGCTCTGTGTGTGTTAGTGTGAGTGAAGCAGCAGAAGCAGAGAGGATGTGTTCACTGAAGTTGCTCGTTTAGATGTAAAGTTAGACGCATCTGTTGACGACCTGAGCGCAGGTTCACTCCTCTCCTGAAGTTACAGAGGGATATTGATTTGCCTTTTCATGAATGTCATTGGGTGATTCTTGTGTTTTCTCAGTTTATAACAGGTGAGAGTCTTATTAAGAGAGTACTCTTGTGTTTTATTCCCTTTGGTGAACACAAATATATAAATAAATACTTCAAAAAGAAATAAAGCTGAAGCCTATTCCACCCACAACATATTTTCACTCATAACATCTCAGCAGTGTTTTGCAGAATGCCCAGTCTTGTCTTCTCTTGTCTTCTGATCTTTTCTCCGCTCTTTTCTCGTGTCTCCGTCACAGCAGCAGCACCTATCCCATAACCACGGAGGTGCCCCTGTGCCCCTCACGCCGCACCCCGCCGGGCTCCATCCCTCTCAGCTGAGCGGTTCGGCCGGGCTCTTGGCTCTGTCGGGAGCCCTCGGCGGCGTTCCTCCGCATCTGGTCGGCAAAGACGGTGCAGATAAGAAGCCCCCTCACCTGGGCGGGCCGGACTCTCACCCTGCGGGACCAGAGCACTTAAGAGGTACAAGCACATCCTGGGACATGAAATCATTAAAACATTAAGTAACTGCAGAAATAAGCCAGTTTTATGTCATTTAAGGCTGATTTTTTGCGTTCTGACACTTAAAAATCATATTTGCTCTGGTCACTTTAGTTTTTATATCTATTATGTATTTAATAAACATCAATTTATCCTTTTCTCTTTTTCTGCCTCTTCAAATCCATGTTTCTGATGGCAACAGAACGAGAGCCTGGCACAGTAAGTATTGTCTCAATTGTTTATTGTGGTACACAGTCCATTTATTCCAATTTAGAGAATATATGGTGTTTTTTTTATCTATTTAACATTTAAAAAGTCAAACTTGGCCACATTGATTTCTCATTAATTTATTCAGTTCAAACTTTTTCCGTTAATAAAGCGGAGGTATGTGTTGTTCCATTATTTAGTGAAGCACTGATCCAGTTTTTCTCACGGATCAATGAATTTTATATCTTTTCCTGTTGTTCCGCTCAAAGCCTTGTTTTCACCTGAGTTTACTCCTAAACATCAGCCTGTATTTTGACTGTCAGAGGGTTTTCGTGCGGGTTTAAGGGAACTCTGTGGGGACAGCTTAGGCCTGTGTCTCTTTAGTTCTGCCCCAGATCTACTCTGAGCTGTTAGCTTGGCTTACTCCTCCAAATGGGCTTTTTAGCACGGTCACATGCACAGTCACACCAGCACACACAAACGTACGTGCACACTTCCACACATCCACTGTCCCGGCCCCGGCCTGCATTGTTGTGCCTATTTAACACCTCAGTGAGCAGATTACCCCCTTCTCTCCCCGCGCACCCCCCTGATCCCGCGCTTAAAGCCTCATTGTGTTTAATATCACCACCGCAGAGAGGGGAGGGCTTGGGAAAAGGTGGGGTAGTGGGACGGGGGTGAGAGAACAGCAGTCATATGACACTAGGCTTGTGTGGGACTCAAAGACAAGGGGGAGAGGGGAGTACTATGCTCAAAGTGAACAGGGGAGGGACGGATGGAGGGAGGGAGGAGGGGAGAAATTGCTTATGTTTTGCGGGTCAGTGCCTCTGTGCTCAGCTCACTAAAACCTTTCAATAAAGAGGGAGGGGGCGGGGGGTGTGAAGGAGCGGGACTTCAGTAGAATACAGATTTGCACCCCTCCCTCAGCCCTCTCTCTTCCTCCCTCTTCTCTTGTCACCCTTTCTTCTCCTCCGCACTCTCACACCCTCCGTCCCGCTCCATCCTGTCTGTTCTCTCTTTCTCCTCCCCTGAGCTATTCCTCCTTCATTTACCCTTTACCCCCCTGCGCTCCCTCCGTCCCGCGTGCACATGTGTGTGTGTGTTTGCGTGTGTTGGATGCACATTTCATTGACAGGCCGAGACCATAATGGACTCTACATGAAGCTTTAATCCATTAACAATAGGATCCGTTGGTCATGAGGCCAAAGGGGGCAGCCCTGTGTGTGTGTGTGTGTGTGTGTGTGTGTTTGTGGTTTGGGTATTTATTACATTCATGGGCTGTTTTTTTAGCCACTTATGAGAACTTGCTGCTACTGAAAGATACAGTGAGGTCAGATCCCCACAGTGTTAATTATGAAACTAAAGGGTTGTTTAGGGTCAGGCTCAGAGAAGAATGTGAGTATATTAACATTCACAGTTGGGTTGAGCTACAGTTATAGCTCAGAAAAGCCTTTTAATTGCACTGCCGTCCTTGTCCCAGTAAACAAGCATAAGAGGGAATCAATTTATTGAACACAAGTACTCTCAAAGTACTCACAGACCACACAAGATGTAAGATAGCAACGAATTGGTAACAAACATTTTCTTTAATCTTACACAAGGCTCTCTTTAGATCTTATTCATGTTTTTATTTTTATTCGTTATGTTGAGCTATAAAACAGTGGCTGTGATCTTTGTTTTGGTCCAACATGCAGTTTTCCTTCATTTTTATGTACACAGTTTAATCTCAGTGAGACACAACGTCTAATTTTCAAATAAGACCTGTTTTTTTTTTTGCAATATTTGACACACATTACACATAAACAGTAAAAGTGCTGGACTGTGCAGGCTTTTCCAGTTCGTTTCTAGGCTTTATTTTAAACGGATGGTTTTGTAGAACTAATAGAAGGGGTTTTTTTTCCTTCCTAATGTCCAAACCCTGTACAGATGGATACTAAACATGTGAGTGTGTGTAGTCTGAGGACACAGAGGGCCACTTGAAGTATTATACATGCACAGCCTGGCACACTGGCGGTCATACACAGGGCCTTTCACAGTCGATTACACTTAGCGTGCACACAGACAGACACAGACACGTGCTGAGTCCTGTCCCTGCAGCTGGTCACAGACAGGAGAGGAAGCACTGATAGATTTGGAGAGCCTCTTAATGTAATCATCAACTTCAGTGATGTGGCTGTAACTAGCTTTGGTCAAGTGAGAAAATGGCTTGATGTTTTAAAGTGTGAGCGCTGATTAATTCATGTTTCTCTGAACGATTAACCTATTTTCTCATAAGAGTCTGTTTTGTAACCAGCGTACAAAGAGGAATAGTGATTAGTGGCTTGTGGATTAAATGTTTTTGCACCACAGTGGATCGCGGTGTGTTTTATTTGGGTCGTAATTCGCCTTTTCAATAATCGAGAAGATATGATATATGGAAATGAATGTTTTTACATAGAAATGATGCAAAAAAAGAGTAAAGGATGGCAAAAGTCTGCTGGATGATATTTTTACACGTGTTTGTTGTCCCACTTCAGTTATTCATTTTTTTCTAAATTCTCTTTCCTTTTGTCCTCAGAGTAACTCAATGCTTCCTGAAAGTCTCAGAAACTCAGACAAGCGACGAAACGGACCAGAGTTTCCAAATGACACCAAGAAACGCAAAGTGGATGACAAAGACTCAAGTCACTATGTAAGATTAAATTCACATGTTCAGCTGCTGTTATATTGTAATAAAAAAAAACTGAAGGAAGTAATTTGTGGAATATTTGTTTTTACAGGACAGTGATGGAGAGAAAAGTGATGATAACTTAGTAGTAGATGTTTCAAACGAGGTGAGTATATTTTTATATTTCTCTGAGAATCTGTGTGAAGTATAAAGATATAAACATAAGTTTGTGTCCCGCAGGATCCCGCCTCTCCTCGTGGAACGCCTCTTCCTTCTCCACGAGAAAATGGTCTGGATAAAGCTCGTCTTCTTAAAAAAGATCCTTGCAGCCCAGCTTCTACTGCTTCATCAGCGAGCTCCTCTTCACTCAAGTCCAAAGAGATGGCGATGGTACACAATTACTGCACATGTTTTTTAGTAGAAGTAATGAGGTTTTCAAGTAAGTGATTTTAATGCAATTGTTTTGTAACACATTTTTGTTTACAGCGAGAAAAGGCAGGCACACCTGGGCTCAAGTCAAGCACACCCACTCCTCGAGGGGACTCCACTCCTGGACCCAGCTCTACTCCTGGGATTAGACCCAGTCTGGCAAAACCGCCCTCAATGGAGATCCCACATCCTCCTGGTACGTAAAGCACATTCGTATAGTTTCTCCTTTTGTGCTTCACTGATTTAGTTTTTTTTTTTTCAAACAGTGTTAATTATAGCCATAGCCAAACTTACTGAGTTCCCTCTTTGTTTTTACAAATATAGTCACCTTCTGGCTTCCTAAATGTTCTTCCTGGCTGTCATTAACATTATGTCACGTCTCCTTTTTACTGCCATTGCGTAGAAGTACAGACAGCATGTTCCTTCATTAAAAGCCTTGGTCTGTTGTTTTCCAGGAGCAGGTTTGAGGACCCCCTTGGCTGTGCCGGGGCCGTACCCCGGTGCGTTCGGGATGTTGCCTCATGCAGCGGGGATGAATGGGGAGCTGGCAAGTGCAGCTGGAGCTGCAGCCTACGCCGCTGGGCTGCACAACATGTCACCTCAGATGAGTGCTGCTGCTGCCGCTGCTGTGGCTGCATACGGACGCTCTCCTATGGTGAGTTACACACAGAAGACACCCTGGTTCTGTTGGTGACTGATGCTTTTAAACAGTGAGAAGTTTGCACATTTTCTTCTATATTATCCTTTAGGGGCTTCAGAGACTGTCCCAGATTAACAACCATTAAGAGTTTACTTAAAAAGGTGGAAGTTTAGATCAAGATTTAAGTTTTTAGATGAAGAACTCTTCTTTCTACTCTTTATGGCCTTTTGTGAACTGAAAAGAGCAAATGGTGGAGAATTCACAGGTGTATTTCAGTCTGTGCTACTATTTGAGCAGTAGGCTTTGCTGCGGTGTGTTATACTCAATCACCTCATCACTCTTAGCTGTGTTTGCATAGCATTCATTACAGTGTTTAAAAAGGGTTTAGTAAAGCCACAGCTGTGCCTGTCTCTGGGCAACACTTGACAGAAGCCCAGGTTGTGTACTCATCAGCTGCGTGTGTGTTGGACTGAAGCAGGGTGCAAGTACGGACAGCTCAGCTCCTGTGTTTACCGACCCTTCATGGCTCAGATTTAGACGATGTGTGTGCCCGAGTGTGTCTGTTTGCTCTGTTCTCCTGAGTGTTTGTGTTCCTTGTCACAGGACACTATTGACCTGTGAGAGGTTTTGCCCAAAGGTGCCTGTTAGCACTGTGCTCATACAATCTTTGTGTTTACTCTTCAAGGTGGGATTTGATCCTCATCCGCACATGAGGGTTCCTGGAATGCCTCCCAGTCTGACAGGGATCCCAGGAGGCAAACCGTACGTATATTCGACTCATATTAGCTTTGACATTAGCTTATTGCCCACTCTTTTGTCTAACTTCTTTTGTCTCCTTTAGTGCGTATTCTTTCCACGTCGCGGCCGATGGACAGATGCAGCCCGTGCCGTTCCCTCCGGACGCTTTAGTGGGCCCCGGGATCCCTCGCCACGCCCGTCAGATCAACACACTCAACCACGGAGAAGTTGTTTGCGCCGTTACCATCAGTAACCCGACCCGACATGTTTACACTGGAGGGAAGGGCTGTGTCAAGGTCTGGGACATTAGTCACCCGGGAAACAAGAGCCCAGTGTCTCAGCTCGACTGCTTGGTGAGTTACTGTAAGAGATGGGCTTCTTTAGACACAAAAGAGAACATATGTATTCAATATTTTGTGTTTCAGAACCGGGACAACTACATCCGCTCCTGCCGCCTTCTTCCCGACGGTCGCACGTTAATTGTTGGAGGTGAAGCCAGCACCTTGTCCATCTGGGATTTGGCCACGCCCACTCCACGGATAAAGGCGGAGTTAACATCATCGGCACCGGCCTGTTACGCTTTAGCCATCAGCCCAGACTCCAAAGTGTGCTTCTCGTGTTGCAGTGATGGAAACATCGCCGTCTGGGACTTGCACAACCAGACACTGGTCAGGTATGAAACAGTCTATTAACCTTTAATTATGTTCACGGCTGGGTTTTTGAGTCGTTCCTCTGATCCTGACGAGGGTCTAAGGACAGGGGAGTGTTGTCTTGTGAAATCTGTAAAGCCCTTTGAGGAAATTGTTGTTGTAAAACTGGGCTATGTAAATAAAACTGAATTGAATTAAAGCTGCATGACACACTCCCAATCCACTCCTCTTCTACCCCAACAACTATCTGCCTGCTTTTATTTTCTCAAAAAAACTCAATTAAAGACATAATCAAACTGAAGTCTAGAGTTTACCTTAAACTTTGAGCTGTGAAAGTAAAAATGTCAAAGTACCTACAGTATATTATCTCCAAAAGAATTAAAAAAGAATAAGAATAAATAACAAAATAAAACAAAAACATGAACTTAAAAACAGCAGGTGAATAAGCTTTTTTGTGCAGATGATTAGTAAAAGTCCCATTTAAATACTTGACAGGTTAAAGGACATGTGCAGTCTTTTTGTCCTACAAGAGCTCTTTAGACGAAAGTATTATCTTCATCTCATTAATCACTGAATTTCACCTCCATTTCCTCTTTTCACGTTGATGTAGTCAGTGCTTAAATACCCACTTGAATACTAATATTTTCTGCTGCCATTCATTCAGTGTTTCCAAGTAATGCAGACAAGTAGCCTTTTAGAAACAAGGAAGCAGACTTCAGAGTGTGCAACCGTGTGATTGGCCAAAGCTTGACGTCACAGCTCTGCTTCAATAAAATCTCTGATAATAAAGACGAGATGAAAGATAAACCGTTTTTCTCTGTTAAAAAGAAAAAGCTGCACGCTCAGTGTTGAACAATGTGGATTTAATTCGACTGAAACGGTCTTTTTGCCGTCGTAGCTTCACCCTTGCTTTGTGGCATTTATGTTGCGTAGACGTTGACTCACCAGGTGTGTATTGTTTTAGGTCTTATTTATTTAACTGAGACTGTATGTGTCTGAAACCTGTAGGCAGTTCCAGGGCCACACAGATGGAGCCAGCTGTATTGACATTTCCAACGATGGCACCAAGCTGTGGACCGGAGGTTTGGATAACACTGTCCGCTCGTGGGATCTGAGAGAAGGAAGGCAGCTGCAGCAGCATGACTTCACATCACAGGTATGTTACATTCAGTGATTATAAAATGTGAGCGTTGAACTGGATGAAAATGCAGCGTCATAATTACAGTACTCGCTCTTTCTTGGTAGATCTTCTCCCTCGGATACTGTCCCACAGGAGAATGGCTCGCTGTTGGGATGGAGAGCAGTAACGTGGAGGTTCTTCACGTCACAAAGCCCGATAAATACCAGCTTCACCTTCACGAGAGCTGTGTGCTCTCTCTGCAGTTTGCCTACTGTGGTAAGTATCCGTGTGTAACGCTGCCATCTTGGTTTACAAAAAGCCAGTAGGTCTCTTTTAAATTCCTTTCCTGAGGTTGTTTTCGTCTTTATAATCAATAAAAAAATAAAAAGCCCAACTCGTGAATAGAAATAAGGGAATTCTCATTCAATCAGCGACTCGCTCTGTGGTATTTGTTTTCCCTCCGTTCCATTCACTTAAAGCACTCGGTTTAGTGGCTAACCTTGCAAACACAGACTTAAAACAGATTTAGAAGAGCTCTACAACAGTGGGACAATCACAGGAATATCTGCCAAGTAAAAAACAAACAAAAAACTCCAAATACAGGTCAGGAAGTTGTTTAAGTTTAACATGAGGGATTAAAAGTGTTTTTGCCAAGACCAGAGCTACAAAATGTCAATATTTTGAAAGGGGCTAATGATTTTATTTGTGGCGGTGCTAAACCCTAAACAAGTCATGTGATCGAATGACGTCACGTGAGTGTGGTTAATATTAAATATCTGGATCAAAGTGTTCTTTTTAAACCAATATTGACCATATCCTGCAAAAATAACACGAGGGAAAGCATTCGTTCTGTCTGTTTTGTTGCACCCTTGTACCTATCCTTGTTTATTTATTACTATTTATCCAAATTGTTTACCGGTTCTTATTTTTTCTGTCCTGTAGGTAAATGGTTTGTGAGCACAGGAAAAGATAACCTACTGAACGCATGGAGAACGCCCTACGGAGCCAGCATCTTTCAGGTTGGAAAACTGATTGATATACAAGATATTAGCTTAAACATGACATTAAACACGAAAACATGATACATGTACTTTTTCCCGACGATAACGCTTGTGTTTATTAGCAGCAGCTGTTTTCGGTTTTAATCAGCGGGACGGCTCTTGCCTCATGAACTTAAACACTGCATTTATCGTCTACACTGCATTAAACACGAGCAGAACTTGTTTTACTCTTTATTTCTGCCTTGAACCGCTCAAACAAATGTTCCTTATTCTGTTTTCAGTCGAAGGAGTCGTCGTCTGTGCTAAGCTGTGACATATCTGTGGACGACAAATACATCGTCACCGGTTCAGGAGACAAGAAGGCCACGGTTTACGAGGTCATCTATTAAAATATTCCACGAAAAGGAAACGTTACGGTGCAACATTTCCTGCCAGGTTTCCAGAAATGGACCCAGAGATCGCAGCCATTTTTTTTTTCTCCAAACATTTGCTGAAGTGACTCTAAAAGACGGGACCATTTGACATGCACATATCCAGTGTATCGTTAGCGGGAATTGGAAATCGGAGCTGCTGCGGGGGTTTGCGGAAGCTGAACTTGTCGGATGAGCGTTTCCTTTACACTGACGGACGCCGAGGACTCTGCACCGGGATCAGTTTTATGGACGATGATTGACGAGAACCCGCTTTTACACGGGACGTTAACCTGGACGTGTGACTTGAAGAAGGACTCCGAGCACAATCGTCATGTGTAATAATATAAACAAGAATAAATATGAATGAGTGAAGAGAAACGGAGATTGGTTGTCAAGGTAACGACAAATAGACGGACAAATTACACTGTTTTGTGGACACTGTCGATCTCGCAGCTCAGTTTCTTTGACCTTAGAACCTCAGCTTGTCTTTACGCCACGTGCATTGTCTCATTTATGTCGTCCTGCCTGTTCTAACTGCATCGTAGTAGCGCGCCCAAACCAGAGAGTTCAATATAATAGATCCAGAACGATGAAATGAAATAATGGCGTTGATGTATAAAGCGGTTTTACTCTTTCTGAAAACAGTGAAATGTGAAAAAATAACCTTCCAAATAGAATCTATGATGTGGACAAGTCTTTATGTGTCCAAATTAACACTGAATAGGACCAATCTGAAGAAACGTATAGAAACGGATATCAACTTTTATGATCTATTGATGATAATCTCTTTTTCATAAACGTCTGGCTTGTTTATTTTCTGTCAGACGTGCTTTACATTATCAGATGCCTCAGAGATATAAACACGTAGTCGGCAGAATCTCACACGGCCAAAAATGGGCTTAAATAATATATAATAGTGAATAAAATGATCAGATAGGCAGAGTTTGAGCTCAGCAAATAGCCTTTTTCCATTTGTCACTGGTCATTTAAGGCTAGAATAATTTAAAGGAGCACTGTGTAACGTTTAGCCAGTAGAGACTGTTTGTTTACAAGTGGAGACTATCCAAGAATGTCTGCTGAAATTTGTGTGATTTGTTCAAATACGACTCAGTTAGGGCCTATTTCTGCTCCCTTTATTGGAGCTGTATCTCTCACGATGAGTCCTCGTCCCGGGACAGGATGGTTACACTGGAGGTTTCTGTCCAGCTGAAGGTACTGTGTCGGTGAGATAGACATGATTCTACTGATCTCATGTCTAAGAACCATCAAAATGATTTGGAGAATATATATTTTTGGTGTAAAAGTGACACAGTGCTCCTTTAAATAAACTGTACCAAGCCCTGCCTCTATCTCGATGATGTCTTACTAAATGGAATCTAAATGTGGACCAACTTTACCTCAGCAAAAGATCGTCTTGACAAAAAACTACCGTATTGTCTTACAAAAGAGATTTTCTATCCGTATTGTCGTCAAAGTAGACTCCATTACAGTCCTTTGTGGAGATCATCTTTTGCCTGAGGTGTTAGTGATGGTGAAGAGTCTTATCTCATGACCCTGTGCTCATGTCGTTTTATGTTTCTGTGTTGGATGTTTGTAAAAATGTATATATGTCATTTCTTTTCTTACAGGACATGCTTTAGAAATACGGCTTTTGTACGTCTTTTACATGAAAAAGAAATCAGGAGAACTACTAAATGGTCTTAATGCTAGCTAATCTGAAATGATTGAAATGTCTAGACAATAAATGTGTTTTTTTTTTGTAAATGATGTGGTCCCAGTCATTATTTTAGATCAAATATAAAAACTGTAGCGGCATATTCTTGTCCAGTGTCTCAAACTGGTGGAATACAGGCTTTTTGTGGTGTTTATGATTAAATAACTAGTAAATGTATATAGCTTTTCACAGCATAATACACCAAGACATTCAAATTCTACATAAATTAACATAAATAACACATACATACACAATAAAACATAAATCATATAAACACAGATAGGTATTAATGTATTTTTGTTTAATTGCTATAGGTGTTTTTTAAATTTTGAGAGGTTGTATTCGGTGTAAAAAGTTTCACAATCGCAGGTTTTTTCATATTCTAATGCAAAAGAAATGGACAAATTCAAATTAAAGTTGGGTTTTAATTACGAAACTTTCTGGCTTTAAAGCTGCGTACCCCTCTGCCTGAAGGAGGGGTGTGAACAGTTCATGTGCAGGATGGAACCGATCCTTCATGAACCCCCATTAAGTGCATATCTGTAGGAAAACTATATCAATTGTTTGTGCTTCCTTTGTGCCTTTATGGTTAAGATATTAACGTTTTATTTTTTGTTCGATAACATCATCAGCAAACCCATCACACCCCTTCTCTATGTCATGGGACTTACATATATATATATGACATTTTATTATGTTATCCCTCCATAAAGCATTACATCCACCGATTTGCTCACAAAAACACTTTTATCCTGCTCAGAATCAGAATTCCTTTATTTATTCTTTTTTGTTACAGGCCAGACTAGTGAAAAGATAAGAAGATAACAGAAATATAATCAATAAATATCAATATACAGTACCACAGAATATAAAAACATACAAAACATATAAAAAAATCAGTAAAAATGAACAAGCATTTTAAAATATTATAAAGAAAAAAGCAATCTCTTTAAAAAAAATGTAAGAAATATCACTCTCAAAAAATATTTACACGTATATACATTTTTTTGTGTATAAATAGTGTGCATTGTCTGTGTGTATGTTACAGTACAGAGTTGTTACTAGTTCTATAGACTTACCCTTTTCTAATTTGACACTTTAAGCCTTTTGCAGGTTCGTTTGTGGCTCTGAAGAGGAGTTAAAGCGGAGACTAAACAAACTGGGAGGCCCACTTCTGTGCGTCTGTAGGAAATGATGCGCGTGTTATTTATCTGATGTACCATTGATATGACAGAACAGATAATATACGAACAGAGCAGCTGTTCAAATCTCAACTGTGTGTAAAATGACCAAATCCAATCCGCCGCTTAATACTAACACCCACAACAAACAGGCTCTCCACTCCGATGTCAACCCGAAATCTGATTAATTACCGTGAATATATAATTCCTCGTTTATCTGCTGCTTTTGTACACACACATATACACACACACACACACACACAACGCTGTACACTGTGATGTGATTATGTGGTAATTACAGCACTCCCAGTGACAAAATGAAAACTGATCCTTGGAGAAAAATGGAGAAAATGTCACTGGAAGTTTTGAGGTCCGTGCGGAGAGATTTGTGAGCTCTGAATCACAGCGTTTTCTTTTGATCATGGCTGCCGCTGCTTCTCTCCGATACACAGACGGATTATTCTCCCTAAATCTCTCAAATCCCTAATCCTATTTATCTCGACGCCACACAAAAAAGGTGCACTCCTCCCACTGCTCAGCCTCTGTGTACAGTAGATGGGAATATTTCAGTTTAGGCTCACTCTGGAGAAGGATTAAAGCTAAGTATAGACTTCTCTGGACCGTCTTGTGTTCGCGGTGCTGCTGTTGCCAAATCTGAATAATGTGAATCAAAATAAGGACTGTAAAATTCATGTTTGCAAGACTATACAGCAAATAATGACGATACAAACCAGAACTAGTGAGAATTTGTGGAAAAAGTAGTAACACAATATTAACGTTTCCTTTTAACGTTGGATCATGCATAAATACCTTCACTTTCTTATGATTATTCTTTACTTTTACTGATCCTAAAAGTGCATCTTCCAAATAAAATCAATTCATTGTGTATTAATTGTAGCAGGAATGGTCTTGAGTCATATCTTTACCAATAAGATATGACTCTGGTTGTTTGCACAATTCATAAAATGATGGTTTCAGAAGCATTAACCCGCATTAATCTGTTAATAAGTGTCTTAATAAGTGTCAGTCTTTGTGCTGGTCCCAAGCCCGGGTAAATGGAGAGGACTTGAGCATCTATCATAAAAACACAAATAAACTAAACATATGGATTTGTAAACATGGCGACCCCTGAAGGGAGCAGCTGAAAGACACTCACTTTTTGTTTTTTCCTGATATTTTTTAACTAAATTGCACCTGATGAAGACGTACGGCTCAATAACATTAATACATTTATATAAAACTTCTGTAACAATGTCCTATTTGCATGACTAACAGCATGTAATTCATAATATGTGTGTTGGCCTTTTAAAAAATGTAAAGTTTCCCTCAGTATGTAACAATAAAGGAGTAGCTCTGGGGCAAAGGATTAAAAGTACAGTGGGTAGTTTGTGGTGTCATTTGATATTTAATATTGCAAATAGAAATCACACATAGCTATTTTTCTGCAGCTTGCACCTACAGTATCCCTGAAGAGATCGAAAATCTAATGGATATTTTTTTTTTAAACAAAATCAGTTTAGTTCACAACTGTCTCAAGCCTTCATGTAAAATATTTGATCAAATCTTAGTTTATCCTCTCTGTGCAGCAAAAATAACAGAACTAAAGACTCTTTTTACTGGTTTCTATAGAGCAAGACAGACATAGAAAGAAAGAAAACAAAGACGGATGATTTAAGACAAAGTGACACCTCAAAAAGAACTGTATGAACTGTCTCCTCCATCTTTCTTTCTTGTTTGTTTTGCTGTGTCTCATGCGTCCTCCTGCGTCCACACTTCTGTATCGTATTTTTGTTTCCTCTCCAGTTCCCCCTGAGCTCCTCCTCAGGTAGCCCCCTTACTCTCTCCACCTGTGTGGGTTTGTGTGAATGTGTTAATGAGCTCGGGGCCGTCTCTTCTCTGAGCGCGGTGTCGTGCGGAGATGATGAGGCTGCAGGTATCAAAAACAGCTGCCAAACACACACAGCCGTCTCCGTTTACACACCGAACTCGTTTGACATCATGATTAATTATTTGTCACCGCAGTCATACACGGGAGTTTCGAAATACTGAGGACCAAGAAAGAGTGTGTCGGGGCGATGGAGTTCATGACAAAAACATGTTCTGCCTGATATTTAGATAAAAACTGGACGAATTTGGCTGAAATCTTGCACATAACCTGGATATTTTATTGTTGCCTGAAGGAAATGAAGTCATCACAAGGTGTCTATGGATTTTCATGTGTATCTTACAAAAGAGGCAAGAATGAGGCCAACTTGATACAACACAACAATTATTTAACAACTATTCTTTGACTCACAAATTGACAAACGACATTAAAACAGAAAACACAAGCAAAAGTCTTACAACACAGGGCTTTGAGATGCAACACAGACCTACTGCAGTTATATTAAAGCCCTAAAGCCCCGTAAAAGGTGAAAAAGTATGTCTTTTTATTGTAAATTTGGTATAATTTGGAAGAAAAAGTGCTCCTGTTTTAACTTTTTAATGAAATCAAAGCTGGAAATACCCCTACGCTGCTGTTGAGGGGCAGGTGTTAGGGTTCAGACTGAAATGGCATTAAAGTACTCTCTAGGGCTAAGCTATTGTTTTTTCTGACACTAAATAATTGTAGTTAGCTCAGTTTTTATGTTAGCTGATATAAATTTTAGGTTCCTAGTTACTACAGCTGACTTTCTTATGGTTTCAAGATTTCAAATGTATTGTTCGGACAAATATGAATTCAAAAACAAGCTCCCAAAAAAAGAGTTGACTGTTTAAAAATAATAAACATGATGTTCGTACACTATAATGATTCTATAAGGTCAAGATATTAACTAAGACAAATACTCTGATGCTATTATTTTAAGGTAAAATGTTAGTTCCATTTTTTATTTGTGTTTTGACTTCCCCGTAAACAAACACAGCATTAAACACACCATACTGTTCCGATTTATTTAAATATTTCTCCACACAAACGGACTGCTGCAGAGGGCCGATAGCACGACTCTCTCCTGTCAACACGCGGGATAATCAGCTGCTGGGGATTGTGGGTAAGCTGTAATAATCCCTTACATGGAATATGGAAAGCTTCAGAGAGTTATTCAATAGGACACAGATAAAGGTGGGTGCGTTTGTGTGGAAATGTGTGAGCGGGCGGTTTTTCCTTCTTTAATATTCATCTCCACCTGAAGCTGGCTGTCGGAGTTACTCACAGAGCACACAGACCCCCTCCTCTCAGAGCGAGCGGGTCTTAATTATGCACCAGATCCTGAACAAGGCTCATTTAGTCGGGGGTCCCACAGAGGATACAGCCGTGTTTACCTGTGAGGAGGCGGGCTCTTTCCACAACGCTGCTCCCGGTTTACATCTTCATCAGAGCGCTGTCAAACAGTCACAGCTAATTGAAGACATAATGAACTGCAGTAACTCTGACTCTGTAAACAGCTCCTGTGTTCTGTTCTCATCTATTCTTTATCAATAGTTCATGTTGTGAAGAGAACCCAGCTTTGTTTAAAATGTAGGTTTAGTTCTGGTTTAGACCCAGTTCAAGCCTGAGTTAGTTTGTTGTAGTTTGTTCTTGTTTAGGCCTAGATTAGTCCTGGTTTAATTCTTGTTAAAGCAATAATATGTAACTTGGCTGTATGACTATCAGGAGACCAATAGGACTCTTAACTTTTTATAAATATGTTATAAATATATGTCTAAATATAGGCACAGTTTGTGTATAAATGCTGTAGTGTGTCAGCCAGGCCAGTAGGGGCAGTGTGAGCAGTGTCACCAAGTGTATAAACACAATAAAGATGCAACAGCAAAGGCCTGCTTTAAAAGATAGTCATGTCTTCTGCTGATTTTGTGGCTCATGTGTCAAAAGGAGTTCTGTCTTCCTCAGATCAAGTCCATTATTCCCATCATGCCTCATGTCTCCAGTCCTGTGTTTTGTCCAATGAGCTCAAAAGCAGTTAAGTGTTGTGACATGATAAAAATTTGATATTTTTAACTGAGCAATTATTTTGGAAGTTGCATGTCCTGTCATCCTTGCACCAGCCGCCTCTTTTTATATTGTTGAGTATAGAAAATATCCTTTTTTTGTCACTCCTCACTTTGCTTCAACACCTGATTTTGTGATATAAAGGTGCAAACCATGTGCACAAAGTAATATTTAACATCCACTTGATCATCTTTGATAATTACTCTTTCTTTTCTGTGTGCCCAGTGTAGTTTTTCTGTGTTGATAACACTATCATTGTGTAAATAAACTGTCAAAAAGCAACAATATCTTGTTTTTATTAAAGTTGTTGCATGAAAATGGCCTCATACTCTTATATTCTTCAATGGGACACATCCTTTTTGTGCCTGTTGCAGCTCTGAGGTTGTTTTTTTGTGTGTCTAAATGAAAAGTACACTCAACAATGATAATTTATTTCTTCTAATTTCTTAATTTTCTTGAAACCACACCATCGCCCTGTGCCAGTTGCTGTGTATTGACGTTATGCAAATGTGAAAGAGGTGCGAGCACAGTCCGTATTGTGTGTTTCTGTCTGCTCTGAAACCCTAACCACCTCCGAACACATTCAGCTGTGGTAGAATTGATCAGAAAATTGGCGAGCAGTGTTTTTTTTCCTGACACACAGCTCCAGGACTGCTCCCCGAAGACTCCAGAGCTCATCATCTATCGATTACTCACAGTCGATGGCTCTAAACCAGGCTCCTTCAATCAGTTATTGATTACCTTTAAAATGAATCAGGCCACGTAATAGCAACAGCAGCCATCCTGAATACTTTATTGGCTTTTAGGCTGCGTCCACACTGCAAGAAACCCAGAAAACACTAAGATTACTTCAGACATTATCATTTATTATTGGTCTTTTTAAAGTTTCTCTAATGAGCACTGAAGCAGAGGCAGTGTGTAAATAAAGAAGGACAAATACATATCTTTTTCAAAATAAAGTTGAGCTGTTTAATATAGTATTTGCTGTGAGGGAGTCAATATTTGGGGAATGTATTCTTGCACCGCTGGAGGAAGGATTTACAAGGATACAGTCCCTTTTCTCCAAACAAGGTATTAAAGTTTCCACAAAATAATGTCTGCATCTGTGAATTATTGCACATTGAAAAGACTCTAGACAAGAAAGACACATTTTTACAGTTAAAAAAAAAAAAAAAAGCTAAGCAGAGGTTGCACACAAATTAAAAATTGATAATATTCTTAATTTATGGTGTCAATATAATATAAAACTGTATTTTTCTTGGTAAATACTGTCTTCCTCCACAGTCATGGGTATCTGCATGTATTTAAAAGAAGGATGTAAAAAAAAAAAAGCAGGTTAAAGCAATAGAAAGGTCACATGGAAGCGTCCTGAACCAGATTAAAGAAGATCAGCCCATGTCTGATCTGATCTGTCCAAATCAGGTCTGATCTTGACCACTTTTGAGACCAGTGTGAACGCAGCCAAAGACACCTCATTAAAGTCCGGAGAAGAGCTCGGAATAAGTAACAAACGAATCCAAAATGAAAAAATCACCAGTCTGCTTCTTAATCCCTCTGTTGCACTAATCTCTATTATTTTAGCCTTGGCTCTGACTGCACTCACATAAACACATCTTCACTCTAAAGTAAAAACGCAGCAGTCCTCCCCAGAGTCCGGATTTCCGAGGGTTTTAATCAGTTAAATATGTGCGTGGCTACGTGGCTAATCTGCTGCTTAATCTCACTAACACTTTTTTATGGGATTGCTCGCTGCAGCAGGGATTAGCGCACGACAGATCACAACCCGATTTCCATAATCCTCCTCTTGTGATAAAACTCTTGTTTGTCTCTCGTCCCGTCCTTTTGTCAGACGCAGAAATACCTCCCGTTCATGTCGGTCTCTGCTGGAGCTGGAGGAGTGGGCCTTCTTCAACAGAACGACAACAGGAAAACAAAAACAAGTGACGAGTTATTTATAACGCAGTCGGACTGATAATGGAATTGAAACTTGACATAGATTTCATATTCTTATCTTTTTTTTTAATACTTTTATTGAGTATTAAGTGGGGTTAAATGATCACCCTTAGTCTTTTGGCTTTAAATATCAAATAAATGCTCCCACAGTAGACCTCAGTGGTGGAGAAAATGCATCCTCTTGAACATTTCCACAGTCCATTTAAAAAATGATTTGTTGCCCTTATATTCTACTCCTTTAAAAGTCCATTACCTAATTTTTTTGTTGCATTTAGTTTGACAGTTTGATCTCCTAAAGCTAATTGTAACAGGAATCATCTGTGAAAAAAAAATGAGACCTTAAGACGTGATCTAGTCTTTATAATTAAGGATTTTAATAGGGATTTTGACCAATCACAGCTCGCTTCAGGTAAACAGCTCAAAAAAGATCAAAAATAGAAAGATAGAAATGAGCTGAAAATGAATAATTAATGGATAAACGTTAACAATGCTTCGACGCAATGTTTAACAATACGGAGATAATTACAGGTAAATAATGAAGGTAAACTCCAGAGATACAGGTCAAACTTAAATTTTAATGTAATTTGTAAGTATTTTGTTGTGAAAAACTGGTCTGATTTAGCTTTTTTTAAATAAAAGAAGCAGAAAAGGTTACTACGCCGATGTTGGGGCTGAAACCTCCAAAAAATCATGTACTGCAGCTTTAAATGATGCATTATAACAATAAACTTCTATAAATTTGGCTCTTAAAAAGCTGGAGATACTGTTCTTTGCTGTTTGTTTACACATTCACAAGAACAGAACATCACTGAGTATCCTGTCACTTTAGATCCATGTCAGAAGTAGAAGTAATATCCTAAATGTCCATAAAAGTAGTGATCCTCAGAGTTTAATTACTGACGATCTGAAATATTACAGTTTAATTAGTGCTAATAGTGACAGCCTTTTGAGTTTGGAGTTTACATGTCCTCCTCGTGTTATTGTGGGTTATTTCTAAGTCCAGCCTTCACCAAAGACATTTGTGGAACAAGCTAAACTGTAAAAAAATTAATAAATAAAGGCAAATCCAACACATACCTTTGTTAACAATGGCATTTTATAACTTTAAAGCTATTCCATATTATTAAATATTACACCTGTACATAAATTAAATTACATATTTGCTCTTATTGTGGATTATTTTATATATTTACTTTATTTTTATTTTGTGTGTTCATGAGAGTTTGTTGTAACTTGTGGATTAATAACGTCTAAATCTAAATCTAAGTCTAAATCATTTTAATGGTAAAGGCATTCTGGAAAAAAAACAACAACTCCTGTAGCATCTTGTATCTATACGCTGTAGCTGCTGTGTGTACGTCACATTTGCCAGTCTGACTTTTTATCTGTGCTGTTTCTCTCCACTAGCCTCCATTTTCTGCTCCGAGGGTCCGGAGAATCCCCTCATGTGGAGAAAAGCTATGATAAAGTAAGAGGAAGAGAAGCAGGGGGGAAGGGAGGACAGAGGAAGGGCAGGAGGAGGAGGAACGAGAGGAAGAGTCACACAAATGAGGAAAAAAGGAACGAGGCCGAGGACGGGAAGAAGAATCGACAGAAGGAGAAGACAGAGAGAGAGATGGAGGAGTCTCTGATGGGTTTTTATGAATCTGACTCCTCCCACTCAGATATTACAAGGCCTGGGTCAAGCTGATTCAACCTTAAATCCTGGTTTGTTATCGGAGAATACGATGATTATTTTAGACGTTTCAAGGTTTTGTAGAAGAACTGGCCACTTCTGAACAAAGACAAATGCACAAAGCAAAAAGAAAGGGACAAGGGACAATGTTTTTTAAGTCTGTAGCAAGATCACAGTTAAAACAATGGCCAGTATTTAATTTAAGACTGACAAATAGACATTAAATCTGCTCCAAAGGATTGTTACAGATCTGAGGTTTATGATTATGACCAATTCAGCTGCTCAGATATTTTTATTTTCGTCATGTTTTAGTTTGTAGCTCTTCTTTTTAATCATTGTTTATGTCAATTGTGCTGGTCTGTCTTCAGTCTCTTAATGTTTTTTGTGTTTTTATGCTCTCGATGAAACTCTTTTGGCACATTAAGAGTTTCGTGTGTTCATTAAATGAGCCCAAATTAACCTTACCTTTGCTAATGTCTTCTTCAAAGCTTTACATGTGGGATAAAAATCTGTACAGAGCGATTAAGATCTTTTAAAATGTTTTAAATCAGAGAGAAAATCGTCCGGATTTTGGATCTAAAGTGTAGCAGTGTGATCTAATAAAATGAATATAAACGCGTCGAAATAAAATGTCAGAATCGGTTTTCAGTGAGATTTTTTCACCTCTGATCACTTCCTGAACCGTGGACATTGGTTGTTGAGGAGACTGTGAAGACAAAGGATGATTAAAATGACGAAGAGGAGAGATGGTGTGCTTTGAAAATGAGGCTTTAACCGTGTTACGCTGTGGCCGCTCCATCTCCATCGCTGTGTATTTACGTGTATATGTGTGTATACGTGTCTATGAGTGGGTGGTTCGGGCGTGAGCCGCTATCACACCCACGGGGCCTTCACTCTGTCAGTGCTCGGCCATAATCAGTCTCTATCTCTCTCCTGATCCATCTCCACCTTCATCTCTCCCCTGCCGCTATCACTCACGCCCCACCCTCACCCCTCACCCCTCCATTTTTCACTCTCCCACTCCCACACACACCCGCAGGTAGAGCAGATTAATGCGCGCGTGTGAATCGATTCAGCCTGTGCCCTTTCTAAGCATTCTACAAGCTTCATTGGCCTCTTGCTCTTCGCTGAGCAGCATCTGTTTCACACTCGACTACAGCTGTACGCCACATCGCTCCATCTACCTCTGGGTTCACGCGTTCACTTTCTCCTTGACTGTCCTCTTTTTGCCTGATTCGTACTGTTTTAAAAATCCTCTTCTTCTTCTTCTTCTTCTTCTGCACCGAGCCGTCTCCATCTTCCATCCCCCAGACGCTCAATTGATTGATGCTCAATTGGGTTCAGTGAAAAAACCCAACAGTTTACAGTGTATTGATTGTAAAGAGCCTAATTGTAGCTTTCACAGCTTCCCGGCAGATACCTGGATTTAAGAAGCTTAATTGGGTACTGTTTCTGACTAATCTAGTCTATTTAGCAGATGGTGATGATCAATATTCATCTTCATCTAGTGTCACTTTCTCAGCAGGATGGAAGCAAAGCAGCCCAGATGTCTTTTTCAACAGACTCACTTTACTGATTAAACCCACCCAGTCTCTCAAATCTGATGTCTCATATGTAACAGCCACATTAGATAGTTCCTAATGTGCTAGAATAGTCAGATTGTCTGGGATGTCCTGCTAAAAATACAGCTGTAGCTAAATGTTAGTGTATTGTGGGACATTGTTATTAAGAAAAACACTAAGACACACTATTTTTTTATTAAATGAGACTTACAAATATCTGTAAAAACGCAATAAAGTCCCAGTTTTGAATGTGCATCTATAGTTTATGTAGATTATGTTCTGAAAAAGACCTTTATAGGAGATTTTTTGGCCTAGTTTTATGTAAAGGCAGTAGCTGAAGCACAGACTCAGACTATTTTCCGTTTGAAGCATCTCTGATAGATCTGAGAGTCTGGTCTAACCGATCAGAGACATACTCACACAGATAACCCGACTCTGAGACTCTCCTCGGAGCTACATATCTGGTGTTGCTATTTCATGTTACATTTGTAGTGACGCAGTTCGAGGAAACACAGTCTTGAATGCTTTACAACCGTCGGTGTTGAGTGTCCTGTATTGGTGGCTAATAAACCTCTGCCTAAGATCATCCAGACTGACTCCTCTCGGCTCTAAGAACAGCTCAGTATTACCCTTGAACCTTTTCAGCCACTAAGATCAAATGCACTGATGCAATTCTTCTTTTGTTTTTACCTTTGATATAAAACAATGCAATTACCAGTGTTTTAATCGGGGAACACATCAGCTTTTCTTGTCGGTTTGTGGGAAAATGTGAGCGTCCCAGTTTAGGGGTCTGGAAATATCATAAATCTATTCAAAAGGAAAAATAACCTAAAGTGACAATAAAAACCTTTGTTTGCATATATTTCATTTGGTTTGGTATTTGTTTTATCCAATACAATATATACAACAAAGACTATGAACACCAGGGATTAGCTTCAACAAGGTTTGTAAAATTTCCAGAAAGCAATGGAGGGCAATAAATAGAGAGCATGCATGAAGTGAATGGATGGATTAGTCTAAGGCCAATGAAGCAAACAGGTGAAGCTAATGTCTTGTATTGTTTACATCTGAGGCAGTAGATGGGATGAAACATAAAGACAACAGCTGCTGAGATGTGTGTAACATTGCTAACCACGCTACAGATTGTCAGTAAATTAGTAGCAGTAAAGTAAGTTAAATATGTCAAATGTGTGCAGTGTTCAGACGTGTAGAGTCTGGTTTAAGCCTGTGTGGATGATTGTGTTAATCCAGAGGCAGCGGGGTAAATGACAGTCGACGCAGGTGGAACCAGAGCTTGTTTGTTTGGCGCCGCAGTGACAGAGCTCTTCCGTCCTGTTATCACTCTGCTGTCAGGTACCACTGACTCTGAATACAGCCACTTAGCGTTCATCTCTCATTGCTCCCCGGTGAGACGTTAGACAGGCCGCCTCGCAGCTCCGAGACCAGATAATTACTGTTTCCTCCTCACCTCCATCCCCCCTTCTCTGCCTCCACTTTCCTTTTTTTTTTTTTTTTCTTCACTGCTCCTCCTCTCCAGCTGAGTGATTACCCCTCATTAAAAATCAGAATAAAACATTGTTAGCACAGATCGTTAGGGCTCTCTCTCCCATCTCTGTCTCACCCACTACTCTGTCGTTAGCACTCAGCGCCGGCGCTAAACGAGCGGCCTTTGAGGAATGTTATTCTAATTCCAATTAGCTCTTCAGGCTTGGAGGGGAGCCAAGTCCCTGAGAAAAACACAGGGTGATGCGTACGCCAATGAGAAGCAAATAGGAGCGTACACGCAGAAGGACACATTTAAAACGACACACACAGACGCACAAACACACTGCAGTGACACACACACACACACACACTGAATACACCGAGAACAGCAGCGGCTAATGGCTTTGGCAGCACTCTCACAGGGACCTGAAGAGCAATTAGGCTCCAAACTACACATTGTAAATCCCCTCTGATTAGTGCTGTGTGTGTGTGTGTATATGTGTGTGTGTGTTAAGCACTGTTTATCTGCCACCAATTACCTCGCCCTGCCACAAGAGACACTCACTGGATAAATGCAATCTCCAAACACACACAAGCCCCTCGCATACTTAATTCACTTACAGGGAGACATTATCCAAGACATGGATTATCAAGAAGTAGTGAATACATCAAGACGCCAGCTTCAAAGAGTGATAGTTTGATATGTATCAGGGTTCAGGTGCTCTACCCGTTCGTTTAAATGACACGGACGCAGAGAAATGTGAGTTATGGGTGAGAAAAGCTAAATTTGGACTTTAAAAATGCATAGAAATGTTACAGTAATACAAATTTATCTTTAGACACGCAGCAGTCGGACTGGAGTTGCACCAGATCCGTCTCCGCTGGTGAATCGTGAACCAAAAGTGCATCGGGAGCATGTTCTTACCGGGTTGCAGAGTGGAAATATAAATATATATTGCATTAAAATATAGTTGAAATGTTTAGCTATGTACAGTTTGCTTATGCCTTTGCAGAAGTAAGTATTTAAATATGTATAATAAAGCTCATTAAACTGTTTTTGAAAAATAACATGGCTTGGTTTTGTAAATAGTGGCTCGAAACTAAATTATCAGGTAAAAATGTGGGTCCCAAGATGAGATCAGGTGAGAACCGCTGCACTAACTAACATATATCTGTGTATGCTCCAAACTAATGAGAAAAAGACAAGCTCGGCCGGTGCAACAGTGTCTATATCGAGACAGAGCTGGAGAGACATATTTATGAGGGTTCAGTGTTTTCATTTGCAGCAGCCACGGCTCTGGAACGCTGCTGGACTAGCCTCACCTGCTTCAAATATGTTTAAATATGTTTAAGATAAGGATCAGAATGGCAAACCTTGGTCTAACTTAGGTTTTTTTTCCAGGAAGTGATGCTACTGCCTCTCTGGACTTTATTCTGAGTTACAGATACAGTATGAGATACAGAATAAACACAATTTACTCACTTATCTTGTTGGTGATCAAGTAAAAACCTCCAGAAGGGTGTCATTTATAAACTACGGTGATAAACTATGGTTGGGGATGTTTATATCATGTGACTGGAGCTTTCACTGTTTGGATATGTTCGAATACACATAGTACCAACATTAACCGCCACCACTGCTCTTAATTTAGTTTTGAAGCTGACTGAGTTTCGTCCACTGCTTCAGACTATACCCTGACATGTGTGAACGTATGTCTCATGGATGAATGCTGCATGTATCGACACAATAGTCTTCTGGACATAGTTTGGATGAAATAAAAGCGGATTTATCACATCGTAGCAGTGCAAGATCGAATAAACTGAAAAAGGAAACAGTGAAAGGCATCCAGGTCGTTTCTGTGACATCCATTCTCTGTCATTATCCGATATTTTTTGAAAAATGTTGTGTTTTTTGCTGCTAATCTATTCAATTTGCACAAAAAGACTGCAATGTGTTTAGATCCTGCTTATAGCTTATGATTGCAGGAAATGATACAGTAAAGACAGAAAGTGTAATACCCCAGAGTCAACCAAACCGACAGGAAAAAAGGATTTACTGGTTGCTCTTAATTCTTTGCACAAGTGCGTCTTACATAAAGTCCGTTACATCCAGCTCCCTATGGTTGAGTTGAGACTTGGCTGAGTCAAACAGGATGCAGGAGACACAAATACACTCAGAGAGGAGCTGTCTTATCAGTTTATGACGGTGTGACTGGAGGATTTAGTCACATGACCCGCAAGACAGGAGCAGCCAGGCGCCAAAACTAATTTCCACCTTCAAAGACTGCCTTATCTCCTCAGATGCCTCGTGCGAGTGTGTGTGTGTGTTTGTGTTTGTGTGTGTGCGCGCCTGCATATGTGTGAGCTGATGATCTGATGTCCTCTGACAGAACGAGTCGCAGCGAATCATGTATCACTGTCTCATCTGCATCCATCACACACACACACACACACAGAAAGAAAAAGAGAACGACAGATAGACGGACAAATCGAGAGGAAGGACACAGGCGGACGAGCAGAGGCAGGCGGAGGAATGGGAGATAGGCTAAGTGAAGGATGTGAAGCATGAAAAAGAGATGGAGGGATGGTTTTAAAGAGAGACGCACACACGCGCCGAGAAGGAAGTCGAGCAGCGTCTGATTCAATGTCATATTCCTTTCAGACGCAAGATAAAAACCTCAGGCCCCGACAAAGCCAAAGTTCAGCAGATACAGCGGAGTCGAGACAACAATCTGTATTCAAACATCTTCTCGGGTTTTATCGAGGAAATATCAGAGAAAAACACCGCCGCACCTGAGTTTTTTTAAGTGACAGCAGCAGCGGGCGAGGCGGAGGTGTGTTGTATTTTTCATGGTGCTCTTTTGAAGTTGTCCCTACGTTTTGTTTTTTTCCCCTCTGGCTCTTCAAAGGTCAGTGCGTTTCATCTTACAGCCAGCAACCCCTCGAACCGACACCGCCGCACCTCCGCCTCCTCCTCGACACCGCGATGATGATGGTGTGTCTCATGTTGTATTCTCTCTGTTCAAGACCTCTGTTTCATGCTCTTTTTGTTGTTGCAGATTTCACTCAAATCAAATGAAGATCTAGATGATATCGGATGAATTTCAAAGGAGAAGAGAGGAGCGTGAAGAGGAAGAAGGGGGCACGGAGTCAACGCGCACAGGAGAGAGTACAGACTGGTTTTGTTGTGATATGCACTAATTGACTGGCAGAAAAAAAAATGCAAATTTCACTTTTCTCTGTGTAACGTAAATGATGAGGTCTGACTGCAGAAGAAAAGAAGAAAAGAAAGAAAAAACACTGAAAGACACTGTTGCATGGATGCTTTTTGCTAACTGTTAAACAATGATTTCCTTTATTTTAAACAAAACATTTCTTTATTAAAATCTGTATGTTGCTTGTTGCGTAATTACCCAATAGAATAGTGTCAAAAAACTCAATCTAGGCCTTTTTCCACAGATTTTAATTGATGTAAATGTTCATCATGTGACAATGTTCACATACAAGAAGTTCTGCTGCCACTCAAATAAAAAAATAAAAATGCTTTCCTTTTCTTTTATTACTATTCTGATGTAGATGCAGATGTGGCCAGCTCTAAAAAGCCAAAGTAACTCACAGACTCACAGATTTAGTTTAAGTTAAGCTTTAATGGGGCACGTCTTCCAATAACCATAAAGTTGTCGGTTCGATCCCCGCTCCTTCCTGCTGTTGTGTCCTTGGGCAAGACACTTTACCCACAATGCCAGTGTCCTTTTACGAATGCGTTAGTGTGATTTTGGTGGTGGTCAGAGGCTGTCCCATCTCTCCGTCAGTCCGTCCCAGGGCAGGTAACTTACCACCACCACAGTGTGAATTAATAATGGACTCTGTTGTAAAATGCTATAAATCTAATACAGTATTGTTTATTATTTTTATTCCAATAGTATTTTACTTTGGTTCACATTGTGCCCAAGGTATACGGAGAAGGTTTTGCCATTTAGGCTTCTGAGTATCTAGTCTGACTCCTGCTTTGTCCACTGTAAATATAAAATAAAGGGTTGTTGTGGTGATCTTTTATGTGTGACTTAAGCTGTAGTTTAAAGAGGAGCACAGAGTTTGTTGTTTTGAAAGAAGAAACTAAAGTAAGAAATGCTTTTTTGATGCTGTGTTCAATGATACAGTGGCTTGTGTGCAGTAGAGTGTTTGTCTAATGGCTGGGCATCTGGAAAACACTTTTATGCATCATTTAACAATATTTGGTGGAAAAAATGTGATTAAAGTAGTTCAGTAGTCGTCACATTTTAACCATATTTGATCCAAGATACGAGCTGATATTCGACGGACGTTCCTATAGGCGTCAAAACTGGCATGTATTTGGAAAGAACAGCTGACGTTACCATATTTTTACAGCATTTTTTCCAGCGTGAGTGTGTGGGTGGAGGTAATATAACGAGGTGCCATGCATGAATCATATGTATGTATCTTCTGTGCTGTACATGCACTGAATATATTTATTTAATGTACTTCTGAAGCAAAGACTCAGCTTATGTGGCTCCGTTATTTGCATTCTCTGCATGAAAATTGCTGTGCGGGGTAAAATAGCAGTAAATGAGCTAATTATTTGTCAGGTGAGGGCCTCCACTTCATTAGCTCTAATTGGCCCTGGTAATGATATACACAGAGTCAGAGGAGTGTGTGTGTGTGTGTGTGTTCATATACAGTACGGTGGATTTATCACGAGCCTGACCTATTTGCGGAGTGCGTCCTTGTGTGCGACGGTGTTTCTGTGTGTGATTTGTTGTCCGCATCACATCCATTAGCATCCTCCTGACCTGGAGCCGTTCCAGCCAATCAGAGGCGGGCGTGCTGTCAGCAGGTGTCGTCAGCTCGCGGTGAGATTTATCAAAGTGACGGAGCGCGCCGCACAACACGACAGCAGCATTTATCTCTCTGTGCCACCACTCTCCTGCACTTACAGTAAAAACACAAAAACACACACGTACAGGCTGCTTCACTGTGGCTCAGGGAGAGTTGTACTGACTTAAAAATGGTTCTTAAAAGTGACTACGTCCACAACATAAAAACTAAACTGTATAAAAACTCAGAAAAGAGCAAATGCGGCCCTTTGCAATGTTTTATGTGGCCCTTCAATACGTTTGTTTGGTGATATTTTAGATGGATTTGAACAGGTTTTATTCTGGTTTGAACAGGTTTTAGATGGATTTGAACAGGTTTTAGATGGATTTGAACAGGTTTTATGTTCCAATCCATCTAAAACTGGTTCAAATCCAACTAAAACCTGATCTTATCCATCTAAAACCTGTTCAAACTCATCAAAAACCTGTTGAAATCCAAACAAAACCTATTCAAATCCATATAAAACCTGTTCAAATCCATCTAAATCCTATTAAAATCCATCTAAATCCTGTTCAAATCCATCTAAAACTGGTTCAACTCCATCTTAAACCTGTTCAAATCCACCTAAAACCTGTTCAACTCCATCTTAAACCTGGTCAAATAACACCTAACTGTTCAAATCCAACTAAAACCTGTTCAAATCCAACTAAAACTTGTTCAAATCCAACTAAAACCTGTTCAAATCTGACTAAAACCTGTTCAAATCTAACTAAAACCTGTTCAAATCCACCTAAAACCTGTTCAAATCTGACTAAAACCTGTTCAAATCCAACTAAAACCTGTTCAAATCCAAACAAAACCTGTTCAAATCCACCTACAACCTGTTCAAATCCAAACAAAACCTGTTCAAATCCAACTAAAACCTGCTCAAAACCATCTAAAACCTGTTCAAATTCAACTAAAACCTGTTCAGATCCATCTAAAACCTTTTCAAATCCAACTAAAACCAGTTTCCATAAAAAGAGGAAATTAATGTTACAGATAACTTTTGTAAGACTCACATTAACTCTCGCGGCCCTGTTTTTAGTTTGACACCACTGACCTAGATGTTTGGGGATTGGATGTTGAGTTTTAGCTTCTGTCAATTTGTGAGCACCTGTCTTTAATGTTTTTGTTATTGTTTGGTCCTGTGTTTCATCTGTAAAGCTGGAGGTTGGGGAACACAGAAAGGGTATTTTTGGGGCATGTTTTCTGCAGCATCGAGCACGGATAAATAGTCCCAGATTATTTATTACTATGAAGGCTGCATATTAGGAATATTGTGCAACTAAAATATGCCCTTTTAACAGATCCATGGGTGCTTTCTGCTGCTTGAATTATAAATCAGAGTTAGATTTATTCAAAAACAAAAGGATGCTGCAAAACAAATCTACAGAAAACTGAACTGGTTATTCACATAATGCATAATTTAGTATTTTTTAACATAAATGGCTTGTTCTTATAGTGTCTACGTATAATATCTCTAATATCTCTATAATATCATGAAGGAACTGTATTAATCTCTCTAATGAATGTGCATCAGAGGTCATTAACAGTAATTAAGATAACGAGACAGCTTTGCATAACATTATATCACACTTTCTACTGTATATCCAAACTAAAAACACTTCATCTGCTCCAACTTTCTTATTCAAGCTTCATTATTTCCCACAAACTGCTCCGTCTTGGCAGCAGATCCCCCTCAGGACTGTCCTCACACACTGAATACACCACACAGCAGGCCCACCCGTGACCTCTGACCTTTCACTGTGGCTCGACCCCATCATCGTGATGTACAGCAAGCTCATCATCTCCATGGAAACGTGAGCCAGTGGCACAAAGCGGCGCTGCGGGGGTAGTGTGTGTGTGTGTGTGTGTGTGTGTGGGAGGGGTCCGGGGTCTAAACACACACACACACACACACACACACACACACACACACACAGTCTCTAATAGGCCTCTCCATCTGGCTATGTAAATCAATGCTGACCTCTGTTGAACCCGGGCTGTGCAGTTTGACAGTTAATCACTTGATAAGTGTGTAGGGCTTGTGTGTGTGAACAAGTGTTTTGTTTCTGTGTGTGTGTCGGAAAGAGAGGGATGATATTAAGATGATGCCTCCTGACCTTGTGCCGAATCAGACGGAGCGGCAGGCGACCAACGGGAGCGCTTCAAAGCAGATCGCACGACAGACACAATATGTTCTTTAGCGGCGAATTACATGCACTACATTCAGTTAATGATATATGTGTGTGTTTTCTTCCATTTTGATAAAGATTAGCCGAAGGAAGAGTCAGGATTATTGTGTATTTGAGGCTGACGTTTGAGTGGGATGTAATGCTTACGGGTTTCACAAATAAAGGATGTTATAAGCACATTTTTTCAGTGTCAGGAGATGGACACTACATGGAAAACTAAATAAAAAAGTGGAAAAGTCAAAATATAAGTGAAAATATTGGATGCATAAGTGTAAAGCTGGCTCTTTTTTAACATGAATTTCATTTGAATAAACATAAGATTAGATTTATTTGTCACATGCAGAGTTATATAAAAAGCAAGCAATAAAAAAAAGCAATAAAAAGTAGATGTCACAAAGCACACAGAATATAAAACAATAAATAACACTGATCTGTAAAATAAAAACGAAAAAAAAGATATATGTGCAGTACATAGACATTAGAATGTGAGAGTAAGCACAAATACAGACACAAATACATTCAACTGGAGCTCTTAATACAATCAAATAAAATACAAAATAATGAAATAAGACAGAAGTAACTCTGCTTTTACATTTTTATACTTAACTATATATATTTGTGTATAAGTCATTAGTATGTTCACTTTTAAACTACTTTTATAACATCATTTATTTTAGGTAATAGTCATTTTTTACCTGAATCGGGGAGAAATGCCTCTCTAAGTGAATAGGGTTTGTACATTGGCAGCTGTTTGTTACTAAATCATGGTAAACATTATTCACATCATTTAGTTTCCAAATATAGATTCCTTTAGACAGAAAATAGGCCTTTAATTGCCTTAAATGCCTTCTGACAATTATCTACTGTAGAAATAAGATACCTATCACTAAGTATCTCATGGACTATAATGCAAAAAAACACAATTTTACATTATTTAATCAAACACAGTTCTGTTTGTTTAGCACTTGTTCAATTATTCCCACTTTTCGAGCTCATGCAGCAGATTATTGCACTTACACATGACTTTTCTTATGTATTATGCATTATACCCTCTCCATTCAGTTGCCTTCAGGTGCACAGTGTGTGATAAAGTAGATGAGTGTTGACCCAAATGTAGATATACATTTCTGTGCGTGCAACATGTCAATATCGACTGCTCTCGTCTGTGCTCAATACGTCAATACTGTTTCCAGACAAACCCTTTCCGTGCCGTTGTGTGGGCTGAGCGGGGTCACTCTGTCAGGGGCAGCTTTGTGTGCACTCCCACATTCGTCATATACGGACTTAATATAAAAAAAAACAATATATGCGCTGTCTGTATAGATTAGTATGGACGGCACGGAGAATATAGCCAAGCAGAGGTTTATTTATATCAACACAGCCTTTCAAAATCCTGCATAATCTTAATAATACCCATTTTATAGGGCATTACAGTGGAGCCAAATAAACTGATAATGCACATTCTGAGATTAAACCAATCAAGCTAATCTGTCAGATTAACGCACATTATAAAATAGGCACTAATCCCAGTCCATCCTTCCTCAGAGATAACAACACTGTCTCTTCATTCAAAACACACATCTGTTTCCATAAGAATAAAAAAAACAGTCATTAATTCTCTACTGCTGCTTTTTTTTTATCTGATTAGCTACAGACAGGGTAAAAAATGTTTTTAATATTGTCATAGATTCTAATAAGAAAGCAGTCATCATCAAAATTTAGTTTTTCACTAAAGTTATCATAGTAGTGATGGTGAAGGCTGCCCTCTGTTGGTGGAAGGAGGTATAGCATGCTTTCAAAAATATTTAAGCTCTTTGCTAATGTGTTCATTCAAAATATAGGTCCCTAAAGAAGGCAAAAAACGATATATCCTACATTTATTTTGTATACAATAGGTTCAGGAATGTTTAATGTTATTGTTTGTGAAAGAAAGCAGAGATATTGTTAAAAACTGCCAAAGGAAGTCATTTTTTTGTTTTGTTTTCTTTTCTGTTTCTCTATAAATGCTCATTAAACCACTTTAAGACTCAAATAATAACTTTTTCTAAGGACGCCAATGAGAAGAGGCTCATAAATTTGAGAAAATCATTAAATATTGTGATAAATATCTGCACTCTTGATTGCAGGAGTGGAAGGGGGGCAACTATTTGGCACATAACCCACCTGCCCTCTGAGAAATGTCTCTGGTCTGGGAGCTTTAGAGGATTTTGAACGACCCCAGAGATCAAGAGTCTGCCCTCAGGCCGAAGGTTTAGACCCAAATCCAGACTGAACCGGTACAAGTCTCTCTCTTTTATTCCATCTTCCACTGGATTACTGAACGGAAATGTAAAAGGGAGCACTTTGTGACTCTTAAAAACAGACCTAAACATCTACTTTTATATTCTACCCACTTATTAAATCTATTGAATGTCTCTTAAACTATGTTACTGTTGTTTTTATGTTGATGGTTATGTGCTGGTTTGATTATACGATGTGATAAAGAGTCATGTGACCAAAAAACTTCTGCATTTGAGAAAATAAAGTACACATTAATGAAGTAACACTATAGCAATTATGATTAGTGATCTTGTATTTGTTTATGAAATTACCTGCTTTTACTTAAATGTTCTTTACTCATTCGTTTTTATGAAATTAACTAGAAACAGGTTAAAGTCCATTACACAGCTTCACTTTCTGTTTATTAACCTTAAACTCCGTGAAGGAAAATTATTATTAGTATAAAAATGGACATATTTCAACGAGAGAGTAGAGTTTAAATTATAATAAATTATCAGCTGAGCCCTGAAACATTTTTTTACCAGTCGAAAGCCAAGCAAAGTGCTACAGATCTAGTTTTTATTCAAGAAAAAAAGTAATAAAATAACATCAAAGAACGATTACTTTATGTTCTTTATGAGTTGTGGCTTGAAAGTGACGTTTTGTGGCTGTGCTCCTTCACAAAAACACACTTCAGTACGACACACTTGATGAAGGGTGTGGGGTGTCACCATCTGGAGAGGTCAGAGGTCAAATTACTGGACCACTGGTCATTCTGATTTCATTCGGGACACGACCCCCTCCTCGTCACAGTCTGCCGCGCCGCTGTGGATCCGTGTCGTATTGTTGTCATGTCTGGTTTTGACGATCATAAACAGCGTCTGGTGGGCTTCTGTCGGGACGAGTCTGGTGTGTGTTTGTGTGTGTGTTTGTGTGTGTTTGTGTTAAAGAGGCACACGTTGAACTGGGACGGAAATGAGAGAAAAGGGAAAAGATAAGATAAAAAATGTTCCTGGTGTTTAGGTTTAATTTAATTTGATTATCAAACTGTTTCCATGTTACAACTAAAATAGAATAAAAAGGCAATATTTGACTAGATATTCTTAATTCACAGCACATCCTTTAATAATATAATTTTTAACTTTTGGAGGTTGAGTTGCTGGTACTTATTTCACCATTTTATCTAACAATTATATGGAATTTTTAAAATATATAATCATTATTGTATATAACTTAGCTCTTGTGCTTTCTATGGTTGTTTTTATGGTATGTATTAATCACTCTGTTTTAAACGTGCTACTGACCCATTAAATCTTCTAAATCTTCTACTAAAAGAATTGTACAACTTGGTTTATAGGAGACAACACATATATTTGATCTTCTGCCCTGTTGCTTTAAGTTTATTGACAAACTTTTGTATTTCTAGTTATTCAATGAAACGTAAAATCACTAAAGAACATGGAAATTATTACATACATGCTTGTACATGTTTATAATGGGTAATTTCACACTAGCAACAGTGTAATAACCATAATTACTATAGTGTAAGCTCATATAAAGAGGTTACACTATAAGAAGGTTGAGTAATTGTAGCACTATATTATTTTGGAATGTTATATCTGCATGTTTTCATCTGTTTTTATTATATTTCATGACTTTGTACAGGATGATGCAGGAGATAATGCATGTTTTTATGATGTGCACATGTTTTTTTGGAGATTACACTGTTTTCTTAAAGTATTTGTTGCTCTCTTGAAAGAACAGCAGATCCCAAAGTTCTTTTAGCGCCGTTCAAAAACCAAAATAGGGCTTAAAATTCGTTTTTCTTTTTCCCCCCCCCCCCGGGGGCCCGGGGGGCCCCCGCCCCCCCCCCCCCCCCCCCCCGGGGGGGGGGGGGATGGGATTTCCCCCCCCCTTTTTCCGGGGGGGGGGAGGCACCCCCTCCCCCCCCCCAGGGGGGGGGGGCGGGGCGTCCCCCCTCCTCGGGTTTTTTTCCCCGGCGGGCTCTCCCCCCCTCCTCTTGCTTGGGGGGGGGGGAGGAGAGGAGAGAAAGGGGGGGGGGGGGGGGTTGGATTTGTTTCCCATCCCCCCCCCTGACTCCTTTTCTTTTTTTTTGGGGGGATCCAGGGAAAAAATAAAAAAAAGGAAAAAGAAAAAAATAGGAACCCACCATACCCAATTCCCCGGGGGGGGGGGGGGGCGGGGGGCCCCCGGCTTGGGAAGATATTTTTTTAAATGAGCCACACACATGGGTTTAACAGCCCAGGGTTTTTTGGTTTTTAAACGGTGGGGGGTTTTCCCGAGGACAACAGGAGGTTAAATTAAAGTGAATTCACGAAATGATGCGTGAAAATGAGGCATAAAAGGAGAAAATGAATGTTAAAAACAAACTAAATCTAAGTTTTCTTCTTCATTTCAGTCTTTGTCATATGACACACTTTAAAATGTAATAAAACATACCCGAGACTCACAATCTTCGGCCTCTAAAAGTATTCCTGATTACTATGGTGTCCCTTCAGCACGCACTCATGACTAATACCACTCCAGCCACATAATCTCTGCTACTTTCTGTTTTTGTTAGAATAAAACATACAAAAGAACTGTACAAAAGAAAATGCAACATATTCTAACATATGGCAATTATTACAAAAGGACATAAGCCTTATTTTTTTGCTGTAAAATCGAATACATTCATAAAGTATTCATGTATTCAAGTGGATTTGAGGTCAGAGCCTATTTAATATCTAGGAAACATGGCTATTAAATGGGTTAATAAAGCATCCATATTTCAAAAGATGCATGATAATTAGTTTTTCCTAATCTGCAAATGCAAATCAGAAAGCTGCTCTTTAGTCTCCTCTAATGTATTCATTACTGTCATTAACCTTTCTGCTGCACAGACCTCTTATCTAATTATCCCCCCGTTACCGCCGCACACACACACTCCTACACTCTCTCACACACACACACACACACACATCTCATCTGCTGCCCCCACAATCCCCCCGTCTCCGCTACCCCACATGTTGTTTGACAAATGAGTGGTCTCGCCTCATCAAGCACATGACAATGTAAACAGATGGGAGGTGGAGACAGGGACCCGTGCCAGCGCCGAACACACACACAAACACTTCCACGTAACGCCGAGTCCCAAACATATGTTGCATTTATTCAAACCGCTTCGTTCTGAGACACTCGCAGACGCTCGGGGATTGTGGTTAACAGGAGGCGCTTTGAAACGACCAACCAAAGGGAAATTAACTGATTTATTGATTTGTCTATGTCTTTGTCTCTGTACTTTTTCTTTGGGGTCAGATTGTCGAGGCAAACGCACAAAAAAATAACCAAAACAGTGTCATATTCTCCATCTATTTTCATTGAGAAAGATGTACATTTTTTTTCAATAAATTCACAGTTACACAGCTTTTTAAGGCTCTTATCTTAACTTTTACACGTAATTCCACTCCTCACCAGCAGGGGGAGTAGAGAGCACAAACAGAAAGTACTGCAAAGGCATCAGTAGAAGAAGGACTATCACTTAATACTTAAAAGTATTTTTAAACAAGTGTTTGATGGTCAATTTTCCTAAAACCAAGCAGCACAATTGTGAAAGTTAGCAGTCGTATAGCTCAAAACAATTAAGTAGCGACAACAAACAACAGTTAAAATACAAATAAACACATAAAATGTCAAAATGTCACTTGGTTCATTGCTATTTTGTTTGTGTCTATTGTTGCAGTAGCTCTTGACTCCATCTAGTGGTACACAGTGATACAACAGCTCCGATATCCTAGCACTTTTTGATTCATCTGAAGATATCTGTGACATAACAATGACATTTTGGGGTATTATTTATTCTAATGACGGACTGAGACCTGATTCATATTTATACACAATTTACAAAGGTCAGTAAACTTTAGAGTAATTCCACAAGTCAGTAGTAAACAAATCCATGAGGAAATATAGAAGAAAATGAGAAAACCCATCAAGTAAAGAGCCTAAGATGTGCCTTTTTTAGTGAAATCCCACACTGCACGGACAAGATAAAAGTTCTGCTGCCGACAACCTTTCTTCCAGCCGTCTTTAAAATTATTACATACATGAATATTGCATAAAATCACACTCAATCTCTGTTATTCTGCAGAACCAATATCAAAACATTGTCTGTAATTGGCAAAAATGGAATATAAAATAACACCGTAAGGTAACGTAAGGACGGCAAGTCTCATAATCCTTTAACTTCACTTAAGTTTCTGTAGTTCTCAGCTTTAAAGCCAGAGGTATTAGATGTCACTGTTCAAAGTAAATGTTATTTTGACTTAATAATAATAAAACCTCCACATGCTGCGACCTGTCATGGCACATATCTTTAGGTCATTATCTGCTCACTTTCTTTTCTCCTTTCATTTCTCTGCTGCAAAAACTGGTAGTAAACATTCACACACAAATGACATGACAAAAACACAAGATGCAGTTTGGTCCCAGCTACAGTGGTGTTTTTAAGAGTCACACAGCCGGTTGTTTCTTTAATAAGGTCCGTGCGATGATCAAGTGCAGCAGGAGAAGTTGGGTTTCTTTCTGGGAGCGTCGAGGCTCGGTAAAGACTGGTGACGAGTTATTTCAACACACGTCTGGTGCTTTCTGACCTGCCTGTGTGTTCAAAAGAGGAGAGTTTACAGTCAGAAGCTGGTAAAGGCAATATTCTTAAATGTTCTGAACAATGTTGGAAAAAATATACATTAAAAGCTCCATAAACTCTCTATACACTTGACATGAGCGGATTAACTGGGCACAGCTCGAGGAGAAGCACATGTTTATTTATTTTTAACACAATCTTATATTAAGGCTTGGGACATTTAAGAACTAAGTGGATTTTAATGATGATTAAATCTCTGTGAACTGAGCGAGCTGATTGGATAATATTCAAGACACAAAAACAAAAAGCGAGGGAAAAATAAGTCAACATATAAAACAGTTAAACTACTTATAGACACTAAAATATCATTTATTCATAAAATTATATATGGGTTTATTGTTAAGACTAATATATTTATAACTTAATGGTGATAATTAATGTTGTAAATGATGAATTGAGGATTAATTAAGTTGTTACAAATACTCATCTAATGCTTAATCGAGTTATTCTAAAGTGTCTAAAGTCTTTTCAAATCAAATATGCCTGTTTTTTGGGTTGTTTTTTTTGAAAGAAAACAGAGATGTACTGCTCCAGTGGAAACGAGGCCAGGGCAACTGTAAAATGAGGGGTATTTGGTGCAGAATGGACCACTCATGTCGCCACTGGATGCTGCCAAAAAACTACACACTGCTCCTTTAAGTCTAGTCTTTAATATTAAACACTAGCACTAGGATTATTTTTTATTTTCAAAACTATACAGGGCAGTCTTTTTAGAGACTATAGTAATATATCTCAAGTGCATTTGCCTTGGATTAAATATACATAATAAATATACATTTAAAGCTCCATTGAACACATTGGAGTTTATTTTTATTGTACTTTATTTGGTAGGTTTGTTCTGTGATGACTGTTCTCTGTATTGTACTGCATCATGGTACTGTACTGTCTACATGTCTGTTGTATTGGGATTATGTTTGTTTTTTTGTTTTTCCAAGTCTGGGAACAGATGGAAATTAGCATTGTGCTAAATCCGGTGTTTTTACAGCAATATGCATAGTACGCATTCATTAATATGCACCAAATAAACAAAAAAAAAAAGAGGAAAAGAGGCAGCCATGAGTGTTACATTCGACTATATACGATGTACTCTATGTTTAACTTCTTATTGATGATTTTGAGACCACTATGTCACTCATTTCTTTGTGAACAGTAGAGGGCAGCAAAGTGCAATACAGTGATATTATTTTGGTGCAATGTTTTCATTTTATTTAAGTTATGAAGCAAAAATAAAAGCTGTAATGTAATATAATCAGACCTGGAGTAGTATTATTTTACCTGGCCAGATGCAGCACTGCTTCCAGGATGTTGGAGCCATCTTTCGCACTAGTTTCACAGAACAAAGTGTTGTAAGTCTGTTAAAGGAAAAACAAGATATATCAGTGTGATGCTTAATGAAACTGAGACTGTTGAGTAGCGTGTATCACCATAGAGAGCTTTTCTCCATAACTGCTGGGAACACAGTTGATACTTTCTTCTCTAAGGTCACATTTATTACCCACAAGCATTATGGGGATGTCCTCTGGAGACACGTCCTGTCACAGAGAGCAATGGGACAACTTATACATTATTCAGAAAGAGTATTGAGTGGACATTAAGCACAAGAAAGAATAGAGACACACATAAAACACACAAAAAATCACACATTGGTGATACTTTACGCCCAAGACTTACTGATCTGCTGCGTGTAAAAGAGAAAAACATGATCAGATGGGCACAGACAGCGTGTAATGTGAAATTGACACCCAGAAAACGGTGTTACCTCGATCATATCCACCCACTCTCGGATGTTTAGGAAGCTCTTCTCACAGGTGACGTCGTACAGCAGTAACACGCCATCTGCTCGACGGAAATAAGACTTAGCAATGCTCAAACCTGAGAAAGAAACAAACGCAAACAATACAGAACTGTCACTATTAAAGCCAAACACGTCTGAGCAGAACTGTCGCAGAAGACACACCTTTCTTGTCCTGCCGTGTCCCATATTTGGAGTAACGCAGGTTCTCCATCTACAACTAATGTTTTCATCTGGAAATCCACTCCTGAAATAATTAGAGAGCAAGAGAATTACAATAAAGTATAATGAAATGTATAATTAAACAATGTGCTTTTGTTTTTGTTTTGTCACATACAATCTTGGAACGAAAACAAATTAATAGGACACATTGAAGGCAGCAGCAATTCAAGATGGATTCTCCTAAATCTCACAAAAATCCAGCTGCATCTCAAGGTTAACCCTGATCATAATCTGTATTTTGGCCATTTATACTTATTTTGAGTTTTGGGAAATTGTGGCAGAACCTATGTCTTTTATGACTTTGTAGAAAAATATAAAGAAAATATTAGAAATGTGATTTAACATTTTAATAAATCTAACATTTTTCACTCTGTTTCTTGATATAAAGAAGTATGTTTGGGGATATATGTTTGAAGCATTACTGACAGTGCATCTGAAAAGCCAAAATGCAGGAAAAAAACAAAACCACCAACCCCTCAGTTTCATTTTTATACAGAATTATAATCATATTTGCTCCATGTAGATTAACCTTTGTCTAAAGAAGGGACAAAGAGGTTCGTTTTTACAGTCACTCAACAATCTGTGGACGCTATAAACTCTTAAATTTATCCAAGATTTTTTTTTCTGCCTTTTAGTTTTAAAAAAGAAGGCAATATTAACAAATTAATCACTGAATGCTTTATCTGTAAATAAGTTATTGCCTTGTAAATGACCTATTAATGCACTTATAAGGTATGTAAGCATGTAATCTACTAATCATTTGTTAATACATTGTTTACTTGAAACATATTTGGATTTATAACGTACATTTACTCAGTGTTAACGTATATGAACTGACCCAGAGTGGTGCCGGAGTGTAACTTGAATTCATTTTTGCAGAGTCGGAGCAGGAAGCTGGACTTTCCGACAGCAGCGTCTCCGGCTAAAACGATCCTGTAGGCCTTCTCTGAGGTCATGTAGCCCAGGTCAGTGCTGTCTGTGTCCTCCTTCTGCGCAGCAACAGGACAGAGTTACGTCGGAAGTGGAGGTTTTATTGTGTTATTGCTTTTGTTTTGTTTTTTACTTGAATATTGATGGCGGTGATGGCTTTCTTCACTCTCCGTTCCGGGGACGTCACAGTTACGCTTTCGGCCGGCTTCCACTCCAAAACCGAGCTGGTGTCGGAGCCGATGGCAGATTCAGCGTCTAGTGTCTCTGTTTGCTGTAAAAATAAGAAAATGACTCAGATAATTCCTCTCAGTGCCACAGGAAACGCACAAGGTCATGTCAGATTCATATTTTGCCATAAAATTTAAAATAAAACAAATATTATGTTTTATATTTATATTAAAAAGTGCACTTTGTTGTGTTTCTTCAACCATTTTAGTTTGTTTATGTGTATAATAAAAGAACAACATGAATATAGTGCTCAAAAGTACTTATATTGTACAGAAATTAAATCATTATTGAATATTTAGCTACGATAAAGTAGGATTACACCGTTTTAATAGAATCATGCTGTTATTTACAACACGAGGAAATAGGAAAATGTTAGCTTCTAATTATTTAAACTTAATTTATGTTTAATTTTTGTAAAGTAAAAGATGCTGCAGACTGAAATTTAGCTTGAAAACAGCAAAAACCCTGCAATTAACTCACAATATGAAGGGCAATGTATGAATTTTTTTAATGGAGACATAAAATTGTGCCTTCCTTTGTCGTTTGTGAATGCATTACGATCAAAGAAGAAGAAATGTCAACAAAAGTGTATGAAGCAGAGCGACTCAACACATTTGTTCAGGTTTGTTTTTGTGTTTCACCTCTCTGCTGAAGTTTTCCTCCATGATGATATCATAATTGCCGCTCTTCCCGTTCACTTCGTCCTTCTTCTCCTCCTCCTCTTCCTCTTGGTCCTCCTCCAGACCTTTAGCCTCCATCTCAGAGTCATATCCGCCGTGTGAGCCTCGGAGCGTGGACAGACCGCTGTCCACGTAGACCTCGGGGAGACTGTCCTCCTCGAACTCGCTGCTGTTGCACCGCCTCAGGCCCGGGTCACACATGGCCAGGGCCAGAGAGTCGCAGCTGGGCCGGCGGGTGTACAGGGGGTACTCGTCCATCCTCTGACAGAACCTGGACTCACAGTCGAAAAGAGACTTCATCGGGGTTTTTGTAAAGAAGAACAGGAAGAATACATGTAAATAAAACCACGATGTCAAGGACTGAAATGTTAGAAGTAGTAATTAGGGTGATCAGATGTCCTGGTTTGTGCAGGACGGGACTGGAATCTGCTTTTTAAGACACTCAAAGGCGCTGAACAGAGTGTAAAAACAATAAAAGACAGAAACAAAGCAAAGCAAGATTAAAAATAAGACACTGAAGACGAAGAAGTTTTGAACAGATGGATCTTAAGTTGATTTTCATAAATTGTGCATCCTGCAAATTGAGAATATATCCCACATTTTGATTGGCTGTAGATAATTCCAGTTTTGTTTTCTGTCCTGTAGTAACAAAATGAGAAAGACCATTAAGACCGAGCCAATCGATCATCTTTATTCAAGCAGAGTGCACGGTTCTGAACAGAATTTGTCTTATTTTGAAAGAAACACAGAAGATGCTGCTTCAATAAGGACTAAAAATACGACTATTGATGGGTAAAGCCAGTCCGATGTATTCTGTATTTTTTGTCGATCAATACAGCATTAATAGGTGCCGCATTGTCCCACTTTGTCCCACGTTAATAAACTTGTAATCCCACATTTGGATTATTATGATCTGGTGTTATAAAGTGAGTTGGTTGGTGCTGGAACTACATCAACAATAAAAATGAGCTTATTTTATCATCATTCTGGCAAATATTTACAATAGATCCTGAAATGTTTATGTAAACCTGACAAACTGGAACATGTGGATGATTTGTGCTTCAAGGATGGATAATTAAAAGAAAACTCTAATATTATATACTCCTGATAATGGGACAACGAGCTATAAAACGTCATTAAGTAAAAAAGATCGAGCCAAATTTCAGTCTTAAATCAATCGTGACATAATACTTTGTTTTAGCAGAATCGATCACACGGAGTTAGAACCAAACACAAACTCTGAAGTGAGTTCAACATTTACTTTTACAGCAGAGTAAACACAGCCAGGCAAAAAGATCCCCTTTTCACGTCTCTACTGTTTCCTTGAGCAAAAAGCTTCAGTCGAACCTGATAAACATGCTTTAAACTCATTTAAACACAACCTAAACTAAACTCTCTGCACATTACCTTATACTTCTCTTACCTGTCTATGAGAGCGTTGGGCGATGAGTAACAGATGCTTTTACTCCTGTTTCTGTTCTTTATATCTCCAGGCGACCCACCGTTGGACTGGAAAACAAAACATATATTACTCAGTCATTACTCAGTGTATATTTGTCATTTAAACTTTATTTACCCTTGTGAGTCTCTCCAGAGCAGTCCTGAGCCCGTCGTTACTATCGTGCAGCTTCCTGTTGGCCGTCCTGTCGTAAACGCACAAACATAAACACATTTAGATGTTTTTATGTCATGGTTTTGTAATAAAACTTGCAGCATTGTGTTTATAGTTTTAGATTTGAAATGACTTACTGCAGAATCTCGATCTGACTCTCCAGGATGTCCCGCTCGTCAGAAAACTGCTTCATCATCTCCTCGTCTCTGAAACAAGAAAACTTTATTTATACAACGACAATTGCGACAAAAAGTAACCTTACGGCACTTTACAAGAGAAAACCCAGTGATATAAAAAACTGGAGTCATGCATTATTGAATATTTATATTGTTTTAGTGTCCCATTATTGACGTAACACTGCATCCTGCTGCTTTATATAAGAGCTGCACTGTAATAAAACCATAAAAATGAACACTATAAATGTCTGCTCGTTTGTACAGTCAGTCATCACATTTTATTTAGAGAAATAACACCAAAAATACAAATTAAGTGACAAATTAAGAGACTATAGGTGATATTTTACCTTTAAATTTCCACAGTATCAATAATAATTCCTTTGCTTTACATTCCAGCTCATTAAACTCACAATAATATTAGAGTAATTAGGTAATACTATAGTAACTTTTGCTTTTTAACTTAATTACTAACATTTGTGGCTTGATATAACCATGTAACCAGTAGATGCTCGTGCAGGGCTGGAAACTACTTAGTAATTAACCAGAATTGCTTTTGTATTAACATCTCAGTCCCGTTAGGAGCCTATCCCAGCAGCTTTGGGACTTAGGTTGACAAATCCTCAAACTATAATAAATGACTGAAGCTAGTTATCAAAGCAGCTTTTAATCAATGTATGCCAAAGATTTCATTGTTATTTTTTACCACTAACTTTCTTAGCTAAGTCCAGTGGAGCCAACCAATTATATATTATTTAATCTAAAACTTTATTTATTATTTTGGTTTAATCTGCATCCATTTGTCCCGCCTCCTGGAAATCAAACTGGGATCAATGGGACCAAAAATAGAAAAAGAATGAAAATATTGACTAGTTTTGTTACAGATTTTTGTGTCAGTGTAAACAACAACCTCAATAACAACATATTTACCTACATTTACAACATAATTACTTTGGATAATGATTTTCAGCTGATTTCTGTGCATGAAGCATGAGATATAAAGATGAAGAGCCTGTGTTTGTGTGGCTCCGCCTTCTGCCTGTTGCTAAGTAACTCTCCCAAAGAAGTTATTGTGTGTGAAGTCACTCCAGGATATCCTGTTTCAGCTGTGACAAAATGAAAACACCAGCGGGACTCCACAGAGCGTCACCGAGACTCTCACAAACACTCACTGTCTCCACTCAAACAAAAAATATGTACAGACTCACGTCCAGGATCACGTCGAAACTAAAAAACCTCTTTAAAGTATCACGCTCCATTTCACAGTGCGCTGTTATTCGTCTTTATATGGAGCAAAGGCATAAGAACTGGGAGAAAAAGTACATTAAAACGGAGGAAAATTCACCGTTCATAGTTGATGCTTTGATCCGTCAGCTCCGTCTTCAGAGAGTCCATCTCACTCTGGAGACAGGCCACTTTAGTCTGGGACCTGAGCAGATCCTGCTTCAGACGCTGGTTCTCCTTCAGACGACAACAGAAGACAGAATATATATGAGACCGAGTCGGGCTATTATACATATCTGCACCAATATGAGCAACTGCAAAATCTGTATCTCTAAAAACTAGATAATATTTTGTATTATTAACATTATGGTTTTCCTTTTGCTCTTTGCCTTTCAGAATAGTTGTCCAATCAGAGCCTTAACTCAAACCGGACACACTGTTCCCTGTCAGTCTACTGTCTACTGTCAAATGAAGGCAAAAAAAATCTATAAAAAGGCATGGTTAAGACCTCCTTGTGTTCTTTGTTTCATCCTGATTTAGGTCTGGTTTATTCCTGGTTTAGGTCTGGTTTAGGTCTGGATTGGTCCTGGTTTATTCCTGGTTTATTCTTGTTTTATTCCTGGTTTAGGCCTGGTTTATTCCTGGTTTTGGTCTGGATTGGTCCTTGTTTATTCCTGGTTTATTCTTGTTTTAGGTCTGGTTTATTCCTGATTTAGGTCTGGTTTATTCCTGATTTAGGTCTGGTTTATTCTAGGTTCAGGTCTGGTTTAGGTCCGGATTGGTCCTGGTTTATTCCTGGTTTATTCCTGGTTTAGGTCTGGTTTAGGTCTGGTTTATTCCTGGTTTATTCCTGGTTTAGGTCTGGTTTAGGTCTGGTTTAGGTCTGGTTTATTCCTGGTTTATTCCTGGTTTAGGTCTGGTTTAGGTCTGGTTTAGGTCTGGTTTATTCCTGGTTTATTCCTGGTTTAGGTCTGGTTTAGGTCTGGTTTATTCCTGGTTTATTCCTGGTTTAGGTCTGGTTTAGGTCTGGTTTATTCCTGGTTTATTCCTGGTTTATTCCTGGTTTATTCCTGGTTTAGGTCTGGTTTAGGTCTGGTTTATTCCTGGTTTAGGTCTGGTTTAGGTCTGGTTTAGGTCTGGTTTAGGCCTGGTTTATTCCTGGTTTAGGTCTGGTTTAGGTCTGGTTTAGGTCTGGTTTAGGCCTGGTTTAGGCCTGGTTTATTCCTGGTTTAGGTCTGGTTTAGGTCTGGTTTAGGTCTGGTTTAGGTCTGGTTTAGGTCTGGTTTAGGTCTGGTTTATTCCTGGTTTAGGTCTGGTTTAGGTCTGGTTTAGGTCTGGTTTAGGTCTGGTTTATTCCTGGTTTAGGTCTGGTTTAGGTCTGGTTTAGGTCTGGTTTAGGTCTGGTTTAGGCCTGGTTTATTCCTGGTTTAGGTCTGGTTTAGGTCTGGTTTAGGTCTGGTTTAGGCCTGGTTTATTCCTGGTTTAGGTCTGGTTTAGGTCTGGTTTAGGTCTGGTTTAGGCCTGGTTTAGGCCTGGTTTATTCCTGGTTTAGGTCTGGTTTAGGTCTGGTTTAGGTCTGGTTTAGGTCTGGTTTATTCCTGGTTTAGGTCTGGTTTAGGTCTGGTTTAGGTCTGGTTTAGGCCTGGTTTATTCCTGGTTTAGGTCTGGTTTAGAGCTGGTTTATTCCTGGTTTATTCCTGGTTAAGGTCTGGTTTGATTCTGGTTTATTCCTGGTTTAGGTCTGGTTTATTCCTGGTTTAGGTCTGGTTTATTCCTGGTTTAGGTCTGGTTTATTCCTGGTTTAGGTCTGGTTTATTCCTGGTTTAGGTCTGGTTTAGAGCTGGTTTAGAGCTGGTTTAGGTCTGGTTTAGAGCTGGTTTAGAGCTGGTTTAGAGCTGGTTTAGGTCTGGTTTAGAGCTGGTTTATTCCTGGTTTAGGTCTGGTTTAGGTCTGGTTTAGAGCTGGTTTATTCCTGGTTTAGGTCTGGTTTATTCCTGGTTTAGGTCTGGTTTAGAGCTGGTTTAGAGCTGGTTTAGAGCTGGTTTAGGTCTGGTTTGATTCTGGTTTAGGTCTGGTTTATTCCTGGTTTAGGTCTGGTTTAGAGCTGGTTTAGAGCTGGTTTAGAGCTGGTTTAGGTCTGGTTTAGAGCTGGTTTAGAGCTGGTTTAGGTCTGGTTTAGGTCTGGTTTAGAGCTGGTTTATTCCTGGTTTAGGTCTGGTTTATTCCTGGTTTAGGTCTGGTTTAGAGCTGGTTTAGAGCTGGTTTAGAGCTGGTTTAGGTCTGGTTTAGAGCTGGTTTAGAGCTGGTTTAGAGCTGGTTTAGGTCTGGTTTATTCCTGGTTTAGGTCTGGTTTAGAGCTGGTTTAGAGCTGGTTTAGAGCTGGTTTAGGTCTGGTTTAGAGCTGGTTTAGAGCTGGTTTAGAGCTGGTTTAGGTCTGGTTTATTCCTGGTTTAGGTCTGGTTTAGAGCTGGTTTAGAGCTGGTTTAGAGCTGGTTTAGGTCTGGTTTATTCCTGGTTTAGGTCTGGTTTAGAGCTGGTTTAGAGCTGGTTTAGAGCTGGTTTAGGTCTGGTTTAGAGCTGGTTTAGAGCTGGTTTAGGTCTGGTTTAGGTCTGGTTTAGAGCTGGTTTATTCCTGGTTTAGGTCTGGTTTATTCCTGGTTTAGGTCTGGTTTAGAGCTGGTTTAGAGCTGGTTTAGAGCTGGTTTAGGTCTGGTTTGATTCTGGTTTATTCCTGGTTTATTCCTGGTTTATTCCTGGTTTAGGTCTGGTTTAGGTCTGGTTTAGGTCTGGTTTAGGTCTGGTTTATTCCTGGTTTAGGTCTGGTTTAGGTCTGGTTTAGGTCTGGTTTAGGCCTGGTTTAGGCCTGGTTTATTCCTGGTTTAGGTCTGGTTTAGGTCTGGTTTAGGCCTGGTTTATTCCTGGTTTAGGTCTGGTTTAGGTCTGGTTTAGGTCTGGTTTAGGTCTGGTTTATTCCTGGTTTAGGTCTGGTTTAGGTCTGGTTTAGGTCTGGTTTAGGTCTGGTTTAGGTCTGGTTTAGAGCTGGTTTAGAGCTGGTTTAGAGCTGGTTTAGGTCTGGTTTGATCCTGGTTTATTCCTGGTTTATTCCTGGTTTATTCCTGGTTTAGGCCTGGTTTATTCCTGGTTTAGGTCTGGTTTATTCCTGGTTTAGGTCTGGTTTAGGTCTGGTTTATTCCTGGTTTATTCCTGGTTTAGGTCTGGTTTAGGTCTGGTTTGGTCCTGATTGAGGTATGTTTTAGTCTTTAATTTCCTGATTCAGTGTTACAAGTTACTCCAGAGCCTGGGATTTCTCTATATTTAAAATCAAACAAACTTTTCCTTCGTCAAACAGATTATCCTCTTATTCCAGATCATATCCTTATCACAACAGTCCACATAAATATCACATAACATATATTAGTATTTCTCCAACATCCTGAGGCCCAAATAAACACCATAGACTCACCAACATGAGCTCATTGATCTTCTTCTTCAGGGCTGGACTCTCATCTTTTACGGTGATCGTCTTGTACTTCTCTTCGATCTGAGAAACAAGTTCAGGAAATCTCATTTAAAAACATAAGGTGGGGCTGCACTATATTTCAGCATCTACATTGTAAATAAATGTCCATTGTCCCCGATTAATGTAAAAGGGAGGTTAATTCTCTGTTTTATCTGTGAAGGGAACATTTTCGTGTGTCTTAAATTAAACGGAAGAGCTCTGAAACAAAATCGACGTCCTTTAAAAGCTATTTACCCTAAAAACCTTACAGCTCAGAGACAAGTGGAAATTAAACCTTTAAATTTAACTTGTACTACGCCGACGGAAGCTTTCTTTTAACATAAATCATATTATTATTGAAAAATACGACGGTAGTTTTCCTAATACTGCTCAGCCTTAGTGTAAAGTTCAAAAAGACCTTGTGTAACATTTGTTATAAAGCAATAATTAGCAGAATAAAGACTGATAGCAGCAGTCATTAAAGCTGTGTGACAGGTACTTACCATCTGCATCTTCTGGATCTTACACTGCAGCTCACACACTTCTGTTTCATAAGTTCTCTTCAGGTCGTTCAGCGTGGCCTCGGCTCGTTTTTTCTCCTACAAACAACAGCAACATCTCTGTTTTTGTAAATGTGCTGTCATTTATCTCACACGATAGACCAGAAGTGTCATCGTAAGAAAATAATCCATATTAAACTCCACTTTTTGTAGAAAACACAGGAAACGTGACCCACTTTTCAGTCTTAACCCATCAGAATGACATTTACCTGGCATAACCCATTGTAATAACATATATATTAACTCTATTATTACTATTAATTGCAACAAATACACAAATTATTAAAAGAAGCAGTTAAATATATTAGTATATTATATTATTTTGGAGAAACGTAACTATAGACGAAAGGATTGTAATGGAAGAGGTCATTTGAGAAAAAGAAAGAAAGGCATTGAGTGAATATTAAAAAAAATTAAAGGAAATTTTAAGGAAAACTATTAAATACATTTGAAAGTGAGCTAATAACATTACCGTCTCTTGCTGCATGAGCCGACTCTCGAGTAAATATTATACTAAGTTGTAAATAAATAGCCTTTTTCAGTGACTTTTAAAGGGATTTTGTAAAATTTACAGCCTTTTCTTCTGACAACAGCTACCGTCGTAAAGAACTGAGACTGAATTAAAAACTGTAAACTACGCACAAACTTTCAGACATTACACTCTGTTATTCTGGAGTATTTAAAGTTTTGTAAGAGACGACTGGACTTCACAGTTTCCAAAAACGTCCGGATACAGTGTAAGCTTCAGTGTGAAAACCTGCAGCTGAGTGCCCTCCAAATGTGTGAGAGCTATTCTTAGACAAAACAAACAACAGCTCCTCGGTCGAGAGTCAATCGAGTTCACTTACGTAAGCTTTTATCCACACTTTCAAACTGTTTCATTCAACTACGAGAGACTAGACACCTCAGATTTCTGCTCACCAACCAAGTACAGTCGATTTTAAGGATCTCTACGGCTCTGTTTCTTTGATTATAAGCGTCTTATTTGTTTGAAATCCTCTACGTCACACACGTCAAACTCAAATGTGGCCCTTTGCAATGTTTTATGTGGTCTTTGAATGCATTTTGGCAGTGATCATTTTGAACTTTGAACAGGTTTTAGATGGATTTGAATCAGATTTATTTCATTTGTTTATGAAATTTTAAGCCAGTTTTTACTACAAAGATATCAAATCTGTTCAAATCCAAATAAAACCTGTTTAAATCCCACTAAAACCTGTTCAAATCCAACTATAACATGTTCAAATCCAACTAAAACCTGTTCAAATCCAACTATAACCTGTTTAAATACCACTAAAACCTGTTCAAATCCAACTATAACCTGTTCAAATCCAACTAAAACCTGTTGAAATCCAACCAAACCCTGTTCAAATCCAACTAAAACCTGTTCACATCCGACTATAACCTGTTCACATCCGACTAAAACCTGTTCAAATCCATCTATAACCTGTTTAAATCCAACTATAACCTGTTCACATCCAACTAAAACGTGTTCAAATCCAACTAAAACCTGTTCAAATCCAACTAAAACCTGTTCACATCCGACTATAACCTGTTCACATCCGACTATAACCTGTTCCCATCCGACTAAAACCTGTTCAAATCCAACTAAACCCTGTTCAAATCCAACTATAACCTGTTCAAATCCATCTAAAACCTGTTCAAATCCAACTAAAACCTGTTTAAATCCAACTAAAACCTGTTCAAATCCAACTAAAACCTGTTCAAATCCAACTAAAACCTGTTTAAATCCAACTAAAACCTGTTCAAATCCAACTAAAACCTGTTCAAATCCAACTAAAACATGTTCAAATCCAACTAAAACATGTTCAAATCCAACTATAACATGTTCAAATCCAACTAAAACCTGTTCAAATCCAACTAAAACCTGTTCAAATCCAACTAAAACCTGTTCAAATCCAACTAAAACCTGTTCAAATCCAACTAAAACCAGTTCAAATGAAACTATAACATGTTCAAATCCAACTATAACATGTTCAAATCCAACTATAACATGTTCAAATCCAACTATAACATGTTCAAATCCAACTAAAACCTGTTCAAATCCAACTAAAACCTGTTCAAATCCAACTATAACATGTTCAAATCCAACTAAAACCTGTTCAAATCCAACTAAAACCTGTTCAAATCCAACTATAACCTGTTCACATCCAACTAAACCCTGTTCAAATCCAACTAAAACCTGTTCAAATCCAACTATAACCTGTTCAAATCCAACTAAAACCTGTTCAAATCCAACTATAACCTGTTTAAATCCCACTAAAACCAGTTTCCATGAAATGAAAAAAAATATATGTTAAAGATAACTTTTGTAAATTTGAAACTTTGAATTCAAAATGTAATAAAAGCGTTCAAAGTGTCTCAATCTTTGGCCCCTGAAATGATTCTTATTTCCCATTGCGGCCCCTCACCCGGGTTTGACGCCACTGCTCTACATTGTCGTATTCTCAGGTGTGTGTGAGTTCGTAATATGATGCACAGAGTACGTTTGTTTGTCATGAGGGAAGAGCTGAACAAACTCTTCTTATCACTCAGCTCAACACACAGAGAAAACACTCTCCTAGCAACGTGAAAATAAAACTAAAACTCTCCTAATCTCTGGTTTTTCTGTGTTTTTCTCGCTGACGTTACCTGTTCTCGTGTTTTTCGTTCTGTTGCGTGAATCCGCTGGTCCATCTCCTCCTCCATCTCACTCAGCTGCATCGTCGCTTGGTCCTGGGCTCTGGAAACAAAAGAAGCGTCATTTTAATTTAATTTTACTGTCATTTGCACCCTTGTTTTCATATGTTTGCTTGTATTATTTCTGCATATAGCATAGGAGCAATCTGAGCTTTGAAACTGGCAAGATCTTTTAGTAGTCTTGATGTGTCTCTTTAAGTCATTGGTGTCAAACTCAAAGTGGTGAGGGGCAGCAAAAGTTAATAAGAATCCTTTCAGAGGCTAAAGATGGTGATATTTGGAAGCTTTTATTAAAAAAATGTGAGATTTCATCTTCATTAGAGTCTTTCAAAAGTTATCACATAAACAATCATTTCCTCCTTTCATGGAAACTGGTTTTAGTTGGATTTCAACAGGTTTTAGATGGATTTGAACAGGTTTTAGTCAGATTTGAACAGGTCTTAGATGGATTTGAACAGATTTTACATGAGTTTGAACAGGTTTTAGTTGGATTTGAACAGGTTTTAGATGGATTTGAACAGGTTTTAGTCAGATTTCAACAGGTTTTAGTCAGATTTCAACAGGTTTTAGTCAGATTTCAACAGGTTTTTGAAGGATTTGAACAGGTTTCAGTCCTATTTGAACAGGTTTTAGTTGGATTTCAACAGGTTTTAGTCAGATTTCAACAGGTTTTGGATTGATTTGAACATGTTTCAGTCAGATTTGAACAGGTTTTAGTCAGATTTGAACAGGTTTTAGTCAGATTTCAACAGGTTTTAGATGATTTTAAACAGGTTTTAGTTGGATTTCAACAGGTTTTACATTGATTTGAACGGGTTTTAGACAGATTTGAACAGGTTTTAGTCAGATTTGAACAAGTTTTAGTCACATTTCAACAGGTTTTAGTCAGATTTCAACAGGTTTTATATGTATTTGAACAGTTTTTAGTCAGATTTCAACAGATTTTAGTTGAATTTGAACAGATTGTAGTTGGATTTCAACAGATTTTAGTTGAATTTGAACAGATTTTAGTTGAATTTGAACAGATTGTAGTTTGATTGTAGTTAAAGTGAATAGATGTGTTGATTAATTGTATATTTGTACCGTTTAATGGCGAGAGCGAGGTTCTCCATCTCTGAGTTCACCTGCTTGATCTCTTTGGTGAAGTTTACGATGACTTTCTCCAGTTGAGTTATGAGTCGGGGCTCGGTCAGACTGATGTTCTGGTACAGGAGCGCCGCTTGGTTATTCCTGGAAACAAAATCAAGACTGGCATTTACTTATTTATATTAGACCTGCACAATATGAGAAGAAAATGCAACAAAAACAAAATGTGGGTCAGATACAGTCAGGATAAAGTCTGTGTCCACATTAACTCACACTCAAACTTACTACAAACTCTCCCAAATATCACCAAAGAGAACAAATACGCCAAATTATATAAACATAAAGATATCTGCTACAAAACTGTGGACGCACACACACACACACTAAAATACACAGCTAGCTTACATCATCCAGTGTACAAAGTTATAATAATCATTTATAAAGTAGGCATGTAAAGATATAAAGATATACCATGAGTGTTGTGATATTTAATTGTGATGATACAGTGGGAAGGTCTTCTGGTTAAAAACACAAAGAGTCCTCTATCTCACTCTCTCAAGTCGTGCAGAAGCAACGTACAGAAATGATCTACTGATATTGTCATATTGTGAGATTGTGGGGTAAAATTGTTGTGGTTTGAAAACGATGTAGTTATAATTTGCATCGATGGTGTAAAGAGGCACAAAAAGCAAAGAGAGAAGCAACGTCATTCTCCATTTCTGCATTAACTCCATTATTTTCCGGTAGAAGAAAAAGATACAATGATTTGCTCATGTTATATCTTAACTTGTTAATGCTGATTACTAAATTAAATTATGTTTGCATTTTGAATAATACTGTTGTGTTTATACTGGAGCATTAAATAAAATATATGGCACAACATAATATATGAGCCCAACACATGCATCCAAGAGGTGAGGGGCCGCCAGAGTAAATAAGAAGCATTTCAGGGGCCAAAACTGTGACAAATCCTGCTAAAACCTGTTCAAATCCAACTGAAACCTGCTCAAGTCCAACTAAAACCTGTGTAAGTTCATATAAAACCTGCTCATATCCAACTAAAACCTGTTCAAGTCCATAAAAAACCTGTTCAAATCCAAGTGAAATTTAATCAAATCCAACTAAAATCTGTTTAAATCCAACTGAAACCTGCTCAAGTCCAACTAAAACCTGTGGAAGTCCATTTAAACCTGTTCAAATCCAACTAAAACCTGTTCAAGTCCATAAAAAACCTGTTCAAATCCAACTGAAATTTAATCAAATCCAACTAAAATCTGTTCAAATCCAACTGAAACTTGTTCAAATTCAACTAAAACTGTTCAAATCAATATAAAAACTGTTCAAATCCAACTAAAACCTGTTCAAATCAATATAAAACCTGTTCAAATCCAACTAAAACCTGTTCAAGTCCATATAAAACCTGTTTAAATCCAACTAAAACCTGTTCAAGTCCATATAAAACCTGTTTAAATCCAACTAAAACCTGTTCAACTCCATATAAAACCTGTTCAAATCCAACGGAAATCTAATCAAATCCAACTGAAACCACCTTAAATTCAATTGAAGCTTGTTTAAATCCAACTAAAACCTGTTTTAAATCAATATAAAACCTTTTAAAACCCAACTAAAACCTACAAAAAATATTGAAGGGCCAATAAAACATTGCGAAGGTCCGGATTTGGCCCCTGGGCCTTGAGTGTGACATATATGATCTAAACTGTCCGTAGTGATAAATGTGAGAGTGAATGGTTTATTGTCCAGGGTGAACTCCACTGAGATATGCTCCAGTCAAACCCTGAAGAGTCAAAGCTGAAGAAGAGGATGAATGAATGAATGAATGAGTCAAACATCTATGAACACATTTTAGTTCCATCTAATGAATGATTAGAAGTATTTGTTCTATTTGTGAATCCCTGTATTCTAAGAATCATATCATTTTAGACTCTATCAGTGGATTTATTACTAACTACATCAGTCTCATTGGGAGAAACTATGAATAATATGATTTTGTGCTCTTTATTCTGTATTTCATAAGGAGCCCTGTTGTGATAAACAGACACTTGTCTCCAGTCAGTGGCTCCTGTGTTTTCCACGTTGTCCTCTCTCAGCTGACTGCTCTGATACTGTATCGCCGACTGCAGCGTGTTTAAAATAAGAAGCCGTGTTTAACTGAGACACGACCGCTGTGACAATCGATGTTCTAACGACACGGCGGAGCAGCGCGAGGACCGGTCCCATGCTCGGCCCCGGGGCTCGGTCGGGATTACACTCAAACTCAAACTAAAGTCAACAAACGAGGTGCAAATACAAAAAAAGATGGCAGCTGTTACCTGTAAGAGAACTAAATGAGACCTGAGGGACTATACTTTCACAATTGGATTTTAAATAAACTCAGGAATAACATGAAAGTATAAAATAATAAGCTTCTTTGTGCCTTAAATGTTACTTTTCTGCAGGCTGTGTGGGTTATGGTGTAAAACACATACATATTGGCCACTTGTATTGATAATTGATAATAAATATCACCAGCTATCCATATATCACCAACACCACTGGCAGAAATCAAACTTTTCTTGGCTTTCCAGTTTAATTTTGGCACTAATTTCTTCTCATTTTTCCCAAATGTCTTTATTTCATCTTGAATATCTCATATAGAGTGTCCATTTTGTTTTCTGATTTCCATTTGAGACAAACTATACTAATCTATTGCTGAAGTGAAAGGGAAAGTCACACTAAATACTTGCCACATAAGTCTAGAAGAGCTGTTTTTTCTGTTTTAAATACATTTTATTCTTATGTTTCCTGTATTTTCTGTATGTATTCAAACTAAGACACTGAGAAGTAGCCTAATATATGGTTTATGATGTTCCCAAAAGTGGCTCTCGGGCAAGTTCTTTGTTGGTCATGAGGTAAACAAAAGTGTAAATGTAAAGTTTAAATGTATAGTCATGTTATGTGAGGCTTTTATTCTGAAAAGCACACAGTTTGCTGCTATTGTCACAAGATTTAACTGAAAAGAGGATATGGTTAAGTTGTTAAAAAGACTGTGAACTTTAAATATGTAATAATAAGTGTTTTGGTTTACAGTATTATAGCTAAAAGAGCACCTTTAGTAATGGACACTTAGGCCCCTTAGGTATTGTATAATTATATAATATGTGGTAAATGTGGGCTCCATATGTAGGTTCCAGTGCCTTTTATCCACTTTGTTTCACTGAACACGTAACAACTTGCATTAACACTATAAAACTGCATCGTCTATATTAAGCTCTACTTTTGTAATAAAAGGTAAATCCGGAAATAGTTGAGATCCTGTTATTTTTAGTCAACATTCTCTACTTTCTTAAACAAACAGAAATAAGTTGCAGGGCTGTTTCTTGCACCAGGATGTAACACATTTCCCTAAAGCAGCTGAACACGTTACTATCACTGGAGAATTTACATATTTAGACTGAACAGGGTTTCTTATAACCATATGAGAAGACAGCTATTTATTAAAAGCTGCTGTAGGTCTTAATAAAGATCACAGTCATTAATTTAGTAGAAAAAACTTTGGCGAAATAACGATTTTCTATTGTAAATGTATTTTAAAAGACTACAGTGAATACAGTAAATAGATATTGGACACTTAAATGCCTGCTCAGATGAAAATGACCTTTATAACTTCTCATAATCTTGCCCATATACAGTATTAGTGTTTATCTTATTCCAATTTAAATAAACAAAATCTATCTAAGCTTATTTTGTTTGTTAAGTAAAGTTTCTTAAATATAACGGAGGTAAATGTACAATAACTTTTATTTGTTTGCTTTCATAGCACAAATGCAGCATTAACAATACACATTAGACCTAGGGTTATCTAGTCTAAGTTGTGCCATTCTGTGCGTAATTTGCTGCAGTTTATGCGTAATTTTACACTACAACTGCTTCTTTTATCGTCTTTTATGGCCATGTTATTTTATCTTACTGTATTTTTTTCCTCTCACAGCTCTGTCTCACCTGGGGATGAACTTGGCCTGCTCCCCGAGCCTCCTCTCGAAGCCTTCCCACGCCGCGGACACGTCTGCTCCGTCCGCCTCCATGTCTTCTTCTTCTTCTTGCCCGTATCGCTGCTGGAAGCCGCTGATAAACTCCTGCAGAGTCACCGTCCCGTCGCTGTCCGCGTCCAGACGGTCGAATATCCGCTCCGCCTCGGCCGCGGACACCTGCAGCTCTCCGCAGATGGTAACAAACTCATTCCTCTCGATCCGCCCCGAGTTGTCCACGTCGTAGGCGTGAAAGAGAGCGCGCAGCCGGTCATGTTCCTCCGCGCTCATGCCCCTGCTGATGGAGGGACGTCCCGGGCTGGAAGAAAGGGAAGGTGTTTCTGCAAAGTGAGCAGAGCACTTTCTAACACAAAGAAATCCTATAAGAAATACGTCCCAGCGGATACTTTAACACTTTAATGCCAGTATTTCCACAGATATCAGCACATTTCGACAGCTCTTCCTGCTTTACGGCTCGTGACAACAGGTTTATCCATTTTAGAAGTTAGAGAAGTGTCAGAGGTAATCCAGTGTGCACCTGTGTTGTGTTCCTCAGTGTTGGTTGCGGTCAGAGACAGAAAAGTGCTCCTGCGAGTGACTCAGCTCTGTTTTGTACGTGTTAGTGCGTCCTGAGTCACCTGTGTCCACTCCCCTTTGTTCAACAGGAGCAGCCCCGGGACAGAGTGAGCATTAACCGGGATTACACCAACCAAACCTGAGAAGTCATCGCACAGACACACATTCTTGGAAATATACAGTGATATATATAGCTGTTTTTGTATTTAAGATAAAAACAAAACCAGTGGCGTAGCTTTAGGCAGTGCAGCAAGGGCCTGAAGGAGGTGGCTTATTATACTGTATTAGGGTTTGTTTTAAGCTAGTAATCAATCAGCATTAACATAAATCTTAAAAAAGCATAAAGAACTGTGAACATTATGCTTATTTTTTGCATATATAGCAACAGGTGTGCACGCCTAGTGGCTCCTAGAGGTACTGCAGAAAAAGTAATAATAGATGAATATTGAATATGATTTTGGAGGCTTTTTGGAACGTAATAGACAATGTGTAGGCAGTAACTGGAGGAAACAAGAGGAAGAGATGTGGATGAAACTGGAAACTGAGCTCAGTTTATAGAACCAGCTAATTTATGCTAAAATAAGCCTTGTTCTGATCTGATTTTCTGACACAAAGTGGAAATTTTTAACACGAACTGTTCAGTCAGTAAAAAGTAAAATCCACAAACTCATGTAACCCATTAGTTTCTAGTTTTTAGAGAAAAGCATGTGGTCCACAAACATGGCAACGAGATGTGTGTAAACGGGTTGCCAGGTCTGTTCAGCAAAAATGGATGAGTGTGGGGCCCCCTGATGGCTGTGGGACCCAAGGCAGCTGCTTAGTTTGCATTGGACGTTACTGTACTCTAGGTTTGTGGCCTGTTTTTGACTAAATGAGCGACTGAGGTGCCACAAATATGTCACTTGATTGATAAACTATAAATATAAAGCATTAATTCCATTTAAATCATCGTAAACAGGCTTTTTTAACCTTTTAGGAGAGTCACTAAAACACCTCGTTATGCTTAGTGACTATAGAAATGTAACACTCTGCAAAATTATTAAATAAAAGTCTATTATTGTAATATTTCCGGTGCTCTGATGTCCCACCTGTTGATGACATTACCCTCAGTGTTGGTTCTCTCAGGTGAAGGCAGGTCCAGCTCCGGTTCGGTGTCGCTCTCTTCTTCCCGGAGTCCCTCATTGAAGCCGCTCAAAAACTCTTCTAAAGTCACGCTGCCGTCTTTGTCGATGTCCAGACGCTTGAATATCCCATCTGCCTCGGCTGCGCGGATGCCCAGCTCCCGACAGAGTGCAGAAAACTCATTCCTTTCGATCTGTCCAGAGTTGTCCAGATCGTACGCGTGGAAGAGTGAGCTCAGCCGGGTTTGGTCGTCTTTACTCATCCTCAAACGGCTTTTTCAGTTTATTTCTTTATTACGTAATTGAGAAAAGGCCTGTTTAAGCCATAAAAGAGAGAAGAATAAATAGTTTCAATCCATGTCTTACATAAAAACCAAGAGAAGCAGGACTGTAGCTCCAGAATTAGTCCAAACCTTTCTGCTCCTCCTTTTATACCTCCCTCTGTTTTTACAAAAATGACACATGGACGCCAGTAAAATGAACAAAATCCTTCTTAACAGAGTGTTACAAATGTTGTTAAACTCATGACTAACTTCAAAAGTGAAAACAGTCCTACAGGCTCCAAAGCATGAGCATAACAACCCTCTTGTAAATAATATAATGTAGCTTGCAAATAATATTATTCATCATTATCCTTTGAAAACTTAATTCCTCGAAGGAAGTCTAAAAACTCTAAATCTCCTTATGCAACAGATAATTATATAACCATTCCTCTTTAATTCTCCTTACTACTTATTATTCCTGTGTATATTATATGTATTTCCTTAGACTTGTTTATAGAAATCTCATATATTGTGGCTTTATATGAGTGTTTGTTGAGCTATTATAACAGTCGATTACTAAAGATTGTCTTAGTCATTTAGCTTCCCACTCCACTTTGCAGCTTAACAATATAAACAAAAGTAATTCAACTGATTTATATTGTAAATGAACATAAATGAATAGAAAACACAAGGTTCTGAGTTACATTATATCATCAAGTTACATTATATTCTCATAAATACATATAAATTCACATATATTTCATCTCTGTGCTTGTGTGTCCATCCGTTTAAAGCTTTATTTGTTTGTTTTGTCTATTTTTCTCGTGTGCAGAGGCTGGACTGAGACGGTGCCGTTCACTTTTCTGATCTCTTTCTCAGCGGGGACCTGAGCGCAGCTGTAAACATGGAGCAGCTTCAACCTAAAAACAAACAACGACACGTATAAGAACTCATCACAAGGCGTTAATTGCAATAAAAACGTAATTTGTGTGATTTGTGTGTGTGCTGACCTCTTGCAGTGTGCACAGAGCTGCAGTATAACCTCGGGGCTGACGCGGCAGAAGCTCAGTTTGAGCGTGTGCAGATGTTTACTGCAGTGGTTCGCCAGCACAGTTACCCTTAAGATACACACAGAAGGTAATCCACACAACACCAGTAGATATTACATTTAAGACTGTAAAATATGTGATTTTTGTCAACTATAGTGAATATTACACAATTAAAATGAAAGAAATACAAGGCTCTACACTAGCTTTTACTTGCACAGGTCAAACTCCTTTTTACTGATTTAGTCACACCACAATATAATTTATCTATTTTACACTTAAGATGTTATTTTACTTTTATTTTTAACATTGCTTTGTATTCATTGTGGACACCAAAGGAAGAATTTCATTGTAAAGAGTGTTTTTATTCTTTACACATGACAATAAACTTTTTTAATCTTAGATCTTTAAAGTGGTTTGTGACATGAATATTGCAATTTTTGATGATGTGATAACGATAAACTTGCAAATACAATACAGCCCTAATTACATGAACAGTATCGATCATCATTAATAATGTTTGTGTCTGTGGGATTTCTTCTATAATTAAACCCAAAGGAATTATACCTCACAGGAGAAAAAAAGAGACGTAAAGAACAATCTGAACAGCCACAAACTGAGAAGTGTTGTCAATTATTGTGAAGTCAAAGGCTCTACAGCACACGTCAAACTCAAAGCCCTTTGTAATGTTTTATTTGGCCCTTCGATGCATTTAGAAGGTGATATATTTGTCACTAGACTTTATTCATTGAATTTGAAACAGGTTTTAGATGGATTTGATTTTTGCTACAAAGATAAATAACTAAAACCTGTTCAAATCTGACAAAAACATGTCCAAATCCATCTAAAACCTGTTGAAATTCAACCAAAACCTGTTCAAATCTGACTAAAACCTATTCAAACCTGACTAAAACATGTCCAAATCCATCTAAAACCTGTTGAAATTCGACCCAAACCTGTTTAAGTCTGACTAAAACCTGTTGAAATTCAACTAAAACCTATTCAAACCTGACTAAAACCTGTCCAAATCTATCTAAAACCTGCTCACATTCAACCAAAACCTGACTAAAACCTGTTTAAATCTGACTAAAACCTGTTGAAATTCAACCAAAACCTGTTTAAATCTGGCTAAAACCTTTTGAAATTCAACTAAAACCTATTAAAATTCAACTAAAACCTGTCCATATCTATCTAAAACCTGCTCAAATTCAACCAAAACCTGACTAAAACCTGTTTAAATCTGCCTAAAACCTGTTGAAATCCAACTAAAACCAGTTTCCATAAAAGGATGAAATTATTGTTTGTGTGATAACTTTTTTAAGACTAAAATGAAATCTCACATTCATTTAATAAAAGCTTCCAAATGTCACCATCTTCGGCCTCTGAAAGGATTGTTATTAACTTTCGCGGCCCCTCACCACTGAGATAGTAGCCTTCTCTTAAACTAGCCCTAACTTTTAAATGACAAAATATAAGACAACACTGTGTGACTCTTTCAATCAGAGCTTTACCCTTTGTTTCCTGTTGCAGTGGAGCTGAGGTCCAGCTTTTGAAGACCGTTACAGCCCAGAGCCAGAGACTGAACCCCTGCATCTGTCACTGCCGCACAACCGCTCACATCCAGAGACCTGCCGCAACACACTTTATATCTGCAGTCGAGAATCAAAACAGCTCAGTCAAGGCTTTAGACACGAGAACAAACCTGAGAGCCGGTGCGTGTTTGCTGATGCTGCGCAGGGTCCGGTCGGTGACTCCGGGGCAAGAGCTGAGGGTCAGACTCTGGAGGTGGGCACAGCTCTGGAGCAAAGTGTCCATCACGGCATCACTGACCTTTAAGAGGAAAAAAAAAACAAGACTCCGTGAGAAAAGCCGCATTTACAAGGTGTGTTCTTTACAGTTCTTTTAAAACCTACCGCGTTTAGTCCAGTGACATTCAGGGAAATAAGATTCTTGAGCTTTAATGCCATCACGGTGAGACTGTGAGCACTGACTTTTCGCACTTGTCCTATGTTTAAATATCGGAGATTAGGACACATCTGGGAAAAGGAAACATTTCAGTAAAATAACCAGTAATTCTGATATTTATATTTGATAGAAAACAAAGCTTATGCCGTGGTACCTCATATACATTTTCCAGAAAAGAGGAAGTGATGGACGGACAGCCAAATATCTCCAATCTACTCAGACTAAAACAGAACGGAGTGAAGAAAACAACATTTATAATAATAATAAACACATGTAACACTTACAATAACACAAAAACACACATACAACTAATTGGTGGTAACTTGGTTAATAATGCATTAATTTGACATTTTTAGCCTCATATCATAAAGCAAAACAAATGCTGGACCAACTTGAGGAGTATTATGTTAAATAAATGAAATATATGGAAAGTTGTGGGGTCAGGGTGTGTTTAAATACAACTAAATACCACAACTGCACCAAACAAGCTCCAAAACAAGAGTCTGAACAAGCTCCAAACAAGAAGAGCATCGTAAAAACTATATCGTCCATCGTCCAAAAGACTTTTTTTTATTGTTTGAACGCAGTTAAAAATGCCAGCTGTAAACAAAAATAACTGGATCAGGGCTTTTGCAGCGACTGAACTTAATGGATCGTTTGCTGTTTTGGGGAAAACTAAATGAAAAAATAGACGAATATTATAATAACATCCACTTTTATTTAAAAAACTATTATAAAAGTCCCCTAATAGTATAGTGTGAGCTTTTAGAGGCACGTATTGATGAACAGAAGGTTTTTTTTGCGTCAGTGTTAGTGTCCTGACCTGTTTCTGTGTCTCATGAGCAGAGCCATCAGAGGGTCATCAGTAACATGACAGCCGTTCACAACCATCTCCTTCAGCCTTAAGCTATAAATGAGACACACGCAGAGAGGCCTAGTGACAAACACTGACTGATAAATAAAATATAACTAAAACGCACGACGAATCCTGCAATAAAGAGTAATTTCATGCTCAGAGGTCAGAGCCATTCAAAGTAGTTTCTCAGTAATGCATGGATCGTTAAGGTCATCAAAGTTTTTAAATCTAAGATGGCCGACAAATGTAGAGATGTTAAAGTCCCAAAACACCCTTCAAAGTTCAAGTAAGCAGTGTAGTTTTCAATTCTAGGACCGAAAGAGTTATTATTTAATACATTTTGATGGTGTAAACTGTCTTAAAAGCATATTTTTATGTGTTTTTGTGTCCCATGGGTGCTTGAAATCCTTCAAAATGCTTGAATTTTAATCTAGTGTTTTCAAGGTTGCTTGAAATTCTGATTGTGTTGCTTTAATAATTCACAAAAGTCATTTTATTGGACACTTCATCCAATAAATTCTTTTCGATCACAACATTTTTGAAGTATTCACCAATTTAAACAAAGTCTTTTTTATGCCACAATGGATTTAAATGAGAAAAACTACATTAAGTATATGTATGTCCACACGTACCACAGTTTTAATGTGCTGGAAAAACATGAAAACACACCTTGAAAGTGCTTAAAAAGAAATTTGAACTCAGAAAAGGTGTAAGAACCCTGTCTGACCTCTGATTGCCATCGCTCAGAGCTTTCAGCCCTTTGTCCGTGGCCCCGCTCCAGCTCAGATCCAGACTGCTCACGTTGTTGCACAGCTGACCAATCAGAGACAAGATCCGGTCGCCACGGATACCAGGACCAGTGCAGCTCGTGACTTTGACTTCCTGTTGTCCATGATAAATAAATACAAAGGTGTACGTTATTAGTTAAAGCTCATTATTGTTTTACTCCGAAGTAAAACTGCTCATGTGTTTTTTTCTGTGTGTTGTCCAGTCTTCAGGTGAGATTGTTTACCTGCAGGGAGTGTCTGCACAGATAGAAGAAGACGCGCAGCCCCCAGGAGCTGACACCGAGACCGCTGCAGCCGTAGAAACACACGGTTTGAGGACGACGTCTGGCCACACACAGCAGCCACCAGTCTGTCAAGGTGCACCTCTCAATCCTCACATCTCTCCCTTAAAAACGGAAAAGAAAGAGTTAGTTTATGAGGCTTTTGAGTCTCATCGTGCACAGACTTGGACAGGATTTTTTTTAAATAAATAGAAAATTAAATAATGCAAATGTTTCAATCACTAAAAAACTAAAAGGACCAACAAATGCGAACATAAAAAAGGGAAGACACAACAAAAATATACGTATAGAATGTTATTAGAATCATGTAAAGTAAATTTTGTTTTTATTGTCAAAGCGTTATGGTAATATTAACCTTTATAAATCAAAATGACTTATATCTGAGATTGTAAAAATAATAAGCTGTTCTTGAAGACATTTTTGTGTGTGACGAATAAAGACAAACAGACTGGAGCCCGTATGAAGCAGCCGTCCTGATTATCTTACTCATGTTTGTCCAGTGAGGGCAGAGCGCCACTGAAAACTCTTACGTCATGTGAACGCACCGTGTGGCTGTACCTTCTCAGAAAAAAACACCCGACTTTATCAACCCTCTGTGTTTTTTCAGTGTGAGGCGTCCGGACGTACACAGTGTGCGATCGGCCGTGAGCGCGTGCAGACGGCGGCAAACCGGAGCCACTCGGACCACGTCACCGAGGGACAGCAGGGACAGGACGGACAGCCACAGCTCATCGGGAAGGGACAACCAGCCGAGCAGAGGGACACCTGCTGGCTGAAGAGAGGAACAGCAGCACAGAGTTAGGGTTAGTACTGGAACGAACAGGGCTCCTCGGCAGCACAAACTCAAAGTGGGGCTGAGGATAGTTTATAGAGGGCTTTCAGAGGCCGAAGATTGTGACATTGGGAGGATTCATCTTCATCTGAGTTTTACAAAAGTTTGAAAAGGTCTTAATTGGCTTTGAACGGGTTTTTAGATGGATTTGAACAGGTTTTAGTCAGATTTGAATATATTTTAGTTGGATTTGAACAGGTTTAAATCAGATTTGCACAGGTTTTGGTTGGATTTGGACAGGGTTTAGTTGGATTTGAACAGGATGTAGATGGATTTGAGCAGGCTTTAGTTGGATTTGAACAGGTTTTACATGGATTTGAGCAGGCTTTAGTTGGATTTGAACAGGATTCAGATGGATTTGAGCAGGGTTTAGTTGGATTTGCACAGGTTTTAGATGGATTTGAACAGGTTTTAGTTGAATTTGAACAGGTTTTAGTTGGATTTGAACAGGTTTTACATGGATTTGAGCAGGTTTTAGTCAGATTTGAACAGGTTTTGGATGGATTTGGACTGGGTTTAGTTGGATTTGAACAGGATTTAGATGGATTTGAGCAGGTTTTAGTTGGATTTGCACATTATTTAGATGGATTTGAACAGGTTTTAGTTGAATTTGAACAGGTTTTAATTGGATTCGAGCAGGTTTCAGTCAGATTTGAACAGGTTTTAGATGGATTCGAGCAGGTTTTAGTCAGATTTGAACAGGTTTTAGTTCAATTTGAACAGGTTTTAGATGATTTGAACTGGTTTTAAATGTATTTGAGCAGGTTTTAGTTGAATTTGAACAGGGTTTAGATGGATTTTAACAAGTTTTAGTTGAATTTGCACAGGATTTAGATGGATTTTGAACAGGTTTTAGTCCAATTTGAATAGATTTTAGATGGATTTGAACTGATTTTAAATGGATTTGAACAGTTTTTAGTTGGATTTGAACAGGTTTTACATGGATTCGAGCAGGTTTTAGTCAGATTTGAACAGGTTTTACTATAATTTGAACAGGTTTTAGTTGGATTTGAACAGGTTTTTAGTTGGATTTCAACAGGTTTAAGATGGATAAAAGCTGTTCAAATACATCTTAAACCTGTCAAAATATGATTAAAACCTTTCAAATCCAACTAAAACCTGTTCAAATCTGACTAAAACCTTTCAAATCCAACTAAAACCTTTCAAATCCAACTAAAACCTGTTCAAATACATCTTAAACCTGTTGAAATCCATCTAAAACCTGTTCAAATCCGACTAAAACCTGTTCAAATCCGACTAAAACCTGTTCAGATCCAACTAAAACCTGTTCAAATCTGACTAAAACCTTTCAAATCCAACTAAAACCTGTTCAAATCCAACTAAAACCTTTCAAATCCAACTAAAACCTGTTCAAATCCGACTAAAACCTGTCAAAATATGATTAAAACCTTTCAAATCCAACTAAAACCTGTTCAAATCTGACTAAAACCTTTCAAATCCAACTAAAACCTGTTCAAATCTGACTAAAACCTTTCAAATCCAACTAAAACCTGTTCAAATCCAACTAAAACCTTTCAAATCCAACTACAACCTGTTCAAATCCAACTAAAACCTGTTCAAATCCATCTAAAACCTGTTCAAATCCAACTAAAACCTGTTCAAATCCGACTAAAACCTGTTCAAATCCGACTAAAACCTGTTCAGATCTGACTAAAACCTGTTCAGATCCAACTAAAACCTGTTCAAATCCCTATGGCATAAACAAATCTCTTTCTTACCTCGTGTTTGTTGTCAGTGTCCACATTATCTGAAAGAAAAACAGTAATTCATTTGCTCCAGTAACTTTTATCATCTCTGATTAAGACGGGTCACAAAAACTTTAAAAAGTGTGAAATTGAAATCTAGATAAATCTTTGCCAGGAAATCTTTGGTTTTTCAGCGACAGTCATCTGATCTGTTGGAAAGTGCTTCATAATGTGGTTAATATAAGATAATGACATAGGACTCACCTGATTTCAGTCCGGAGTTATATTTATTCTCATCACAGACTGAAGACTGCTGTACTTCTCCCTCTTCTTCACGTCTTTTTGAGTCAGATTTCGCATTTAGACTTTTTATGTTTGCGATATGTCTCGATGACTGAGGTCTGGAGTTGGTGTTGAAACAGAACTTCAATCGTTACGTAAATAAATAGAAGAGATAAAACACAAAACACAGTACAATACAAACACAGTGCAATAAAACGGTAGAAGATATAAAACAGAATAAAAATAACATAAAACATGTTTAAAAGCACAAAAGAACCAAGAACATGAGTTAAAACATGTTAAAACAATATCTCATAGAGGGCAGCTTGGAGGTTTGTGTGCCAGGAGGGACATAAACTCTTTTATTTATTTATTTTTTGGTGTTTTTGTCTTTATTTGATCGTGATAAAGAGAGGAGTGACACGAGGCCAGTGGCTATTTGAGTTCCACACATGCAATATAATAAATTCAACAGTAAATCTATTGTTGAGGGTCTTATTTGAGATGGATATCATGTGCAGGATGAACATTTATTAAAAAAAAATAGAAGCTAGGATATTAAAGAAGAGTTTGTTGGATGAGGGCAGGTGGACTTTTACAAATAGTGGAATAATAGGGGTAAGATTAAACAATAGCAGGAAGTAGTGCTGCTTGGATGTGACCAAAAAGTGAAAAAATATGTCCTTTTGGTGCTCTTCAGTTCAGGGATTTCCGGGAAACTGAGGCACTCAAAATGTAAAAAGAAAAAAAAAGCCTTTCAATTATAACATGGCTTATTTCAAATGTGTGATTTTACAGCTTCCTGTTTAATGTAATACGGGAATATGACTGGAAAAGGACTAAGTGGTAAGTCTTTAATGACGCCAAAGCTGCACAAGGCAACACATTTTCTCAGGTGATTATTATAGATTATAGATTTCCATGATTCCACAGCGGTACCTTGTTAAATGTTTTTCACTCGTTAAAGTCGAGTCCGTACTCATCCTTCTCGAAGAACGTCCTGCTTGTTTCTTTTGACCTTTGACTCTGACCTGGTGACTCTTTTCACATAAAGCTGGAACAAAAAAGGAAGATTTATGTATTTAGAATATATTTTTCACTAAAATGACTGTAGATACTGTACCTATGACTTCATTGTCTTGTGTACTCCTCTGTTTTTCCACAGACATCTCTCTTGGTATTTTCTCTCTGGTTTGTTTTTCCTCCACAGACGCGTTCACATAGAAACAACATGCACTCCTCTGACATTTGGGAAGTGTGTTATTGTACATTGACGTGTCCTGCTTTTTGAAAATGCCACCTGAACACATCTCAGACTTTAAATCTGCAGTTTGCTCTTCATATTTGACGTTATAATTGTCCTTTTCAACAATAGTATTTGATTCAGAAGCAGCAGGTCGCTCTGTCGTCTTCTCCTTTGATTGTACTTTATATTCTTCTTCTTCTTTGCTCTGGTTTTGTCCTGATTTGAGCCGATGCAAGTGCTCCACACAAAGCTGATACTGTTCATACACAGTGAGATTCTGGGGTATTTTTAATTGCCGTCTATGACTAATTGTTGTTGCCAAAGTTTTCTCAGGATCACAGTTATTTTTTGCTTCAAGATGAAAGCCTGAACTGGATTCCTTCTGATGTCCCGATGTGTCTCTTTTCGACTGAAGCGTTGCATAAACCGACTCTGTGGCTCCGTTGTTTTTAAGTAACGCTTCTGAGTTGCGTTCAGTGTCAAACAGAGCGCTCTTTTCATAATTAGAAGCGCTCGGGGATGATTCGAGGCTCTGACTTATTGTAGCATCTGATGTGAGTGACTCCATTTGCTTTTTTATAATAATGTCACTAGGTTTAGATGTAGAGATGTCGTTGTGAGCCTCGGGACGGCTCAGAAAACGCTGAGCCCAGTCTAAAACCTGTCGGAGCTTCTGCTGCTCACTGTGAAGGGAGTCAGTGACGAGGTCGGAGGTCACACGGTCGGTGAATGTTGTCCTACAGTTCCCAGAATCCTCCAGGAGACCGTAAACATTATGCTCTGTTATGTTATCCATAATGTAGTTTTTCCTATGCTTCAGATTTCATTGTCAAATATGGCTTTTGTCTGTTCAGGTTCCTAAAAGAAAAACAGATGAACAGAAGTGAGTAAGGCCCTGAAAAACATGCAAAAACTATCTGTAATATTGAACGATAAGACATAAAGAGATATTTGAATGCTCTCTGACATAGCACAGTCGTGTAGGTCTATATTTTATTATGACATTAAACATTAAAAATTACAAATTGTTGGTCAGTTCACTTTAATGATTTTGACCTTTAAGGATTCAAAATGTGATTTCAAATAAAACCACTTTAAAGACTGAACCATGATTGAACCAGGACTAAACAGGTCTAAACTAGGACTAAACGGGTCTGAATTAGGAATAAACAGATCTGAACTAGGAATAAAGAGGTCTAAACTAGGACTAAAGAGGTCTAAACTAAGACTAAAAAGGTCCAAACGAGGACTAAACAGGTCTGAACTAGACTAAACAGATCTGAACTAGGAATAAACAGGTCTTAACTAGGAATAAACAGATCTAAACTAGGACTAAACAGGTCTAAACTAGGACTAACAGGTCTAAATTGGGACTAAACAAGTCTAAACTAGGACTAAACAGATCTAAACTAGGACTAAACAGATCTAAACTAGGACTAAACAAGTCTAAACTAGGACTAAACAGATCTAAACTAGGACTAAACAGATCTAAACTAGGACTAAACAAGTCTAAACTAGGACTAAACAGATCTAAACTAGGACTAAACAAGTCTAAACTAGGACTAAACAGATCTAAACTAGGACTAAACAGATCTAAACTAGGACTAAACAAGTCTAAACTAGGACTAAACAGGTCTGAACTAGGACTAAACAGGTCTAAACTAGGACTAAACAGGTCTAAACTAGGACTAAACAGGTCTGAACTAGACTAAACAGATCTAAACTAGGACTAAACAGGTCTAAACTAGGACTAAACAGGTCTAAACTAGGACTAAACGGGTCTAAACTAGGACTAAACAGGTCTGAACTAGGACTAAACAGGTCTAAACTAGGACTAAACGGGTCTAAACTAGGACTAAACAGGTCTGAACTAGGAATAAAGAGGTCTAAACTAGAACTAAACAGGTCTAAACTAGGACTAAACAGGTCTTAACTAGGACTAAACAGGTCTAAACTAGGACTAAACAGGTCTTAACTAGGACTAAACAGATCTAAACTAGGACTAAACAGGACTGAACTAGGACTAAACAGGTCTAAACTAGGGCTAAATGTAGGAATGAACCGAATCAGGACTTTTTTTATTTGGACGCACCACAGTTTTATTTTTAAAGAAAAAAAGTACCTTGTGATACTAATATTGCCATTGATGATACTGCAATAATAATAATAAACTTGTGATATACTGTGCAGCCCTAATAATAAACTTGGTTAAACTTGTTATACTTTTATTACTTGTTGTGCTTTTTATATCAATATTAGGAAAATATGCTAAAATGTTTAAAGAATAAATAAAAATTTAAATGATCTCATAACACACAATACAAGTTATTAAGCATTCATTGAGTCTCTTAACAAATGAAAACAGTCTTACCTCAAAAGAGTCCTCAAACTCCTCTCAAACTTCTGCATTTATTATTCTATAAGATTTATGAACGTGATGCTTTCTCAAAACTACTTAAAGAGAAGTGTTAAATAACCCGAGCTCCACGTTCCAGGTCTGAACAGTTCTTGGACGCAGTAATCATGTTTTGCTCACAGACATTACCATTACCATAGAGACAGCAACACAAACAGCAGTGCCACTCTATCACCACAAGAGGGAGACACACTCTGAGAAATGTCAGCTAAGAACAGATAGTTTTGAACCTCATTCTTCTGATATATAGTTTAAATGAGAACGTTATTGCACATTTAAGATGCTGATGATTTTCTAAAAACAAACAAAGCATAAGTCATTCCATTATTAGCAAAGAATAGGAGAGAAAAAAGACAATAAAATATAAAAGGGGCATGATTATTCTTCCACTGTGAGTGCCAGAAATATTTTAATTTAAGTTTAATTTCACATTTTCCACCTGGGGGAGGGCAAAGAGAAGGTAAAGTATCATCACAATTAAATATTCCTCCATCCATTTTGCTGCACATATTTAAAAATCATCAACTATGTGTCTGTATTACTGTCAGTATGTGTATTACTGTATTATTGTTACTATAGTGTGAGCTTAGTACGACATATGAGTGCGTACCATTGTATAGTCCACAATAATAAAGAGAAGTATATACCCGACTGTCTCAAATAAACACTCTGCACGCAGTATTTCAATATATATATTTATCAGGGAGCTTTATTGTGGCAGTATTAACATATAAAACAATCCATGTTTTTCTTTTATAACATACAAACATTCAAAATGTTCACTTCACAAAGTTCATAAGGCTTGGTTGTCCCAGAAAGAAGGGGTCATCACTGGAGATAGATATTTTCTCTTTTATTTTCAAATAATCTCCCAGAGTTGTTTATTAAAGAGACTGAATGAGAGCTCATCAGTCCGACTAACCGAAAGAACAACAACAAAACAACAAAGTGACCGTGCAATAAAGTCTGCTACTGTACTGTACATGCCACACAACACTGAAATGAAACATCTTCTGTTTATCACGTGATGTCCAGTCGCTTTGCATAAAGAAGACCTGAGATTATGTTTAAAATAAATCCATTTGAAGGAATAATTCAATGCATTTTAGTTTAACTCCAGGTTTGGTTTAGTAACAGACACTTGACTTCTGTCTGCTGCTAAAAACTTGCATTATCTCAGATATGACATCACTGCTGTGTAATATTGAAGATGCTTTTAATAAAATAATCACAGTCTTATTAAAGTACAGGCAACAGAAACAGTCAGTAAAACACAGGAAATCAAATCCAGTAGCTCAAAACAAGAGCTAAATGTCGAAGGGATTCCCTTTCCAGCCTGTAGATGCTGCTAAAGAATAAACACAATCATACACAAGCTACAGACTCTGAATGCTACGTGTCATGGGGCTAAGATGAGACGGGTCTAGCTTCATTATTCAGTGTCTGACATGTACAAACAGAACAGTTCAGATAGGATATGAATATTTATCTGTTTTGCTACTGAACACTGAAGGTGAATGAACCCCAAACCTGCTTATGATGAACCTAAAAGAGTTAGTGGCATGTTAGCTTTGTGTTTTCATGGTTCATGCAGAGCTAGAGCACAGCGTCTAACGAAACAATCAATGAGGACGTGTCTTAAAGTTTTCTAAAGCAGGACTTTGGAGCAGCGAGCAAAGAGCTGAACTACGGAGACAGAACCGATCGCGTTTCAGGCTTAAAATCCAATTCTTTTACTGTGTCTCGAGCTCTTTTTTTTACTTTTGCTAAAACACAGAACATGCTTTATCTAAAATGGTCAAGACAGCCAAGCCTAAACCGCTTTACACAGACGAGACACACAAAGGGAAGAGCAGAAGGGAAACTTTACCCAAAGATTTTTTGGCCACAACTTTAAATGCAGTATCTACAGATGAAGGCATGCTTTTTGCAGCTCGGCGAAGCCAATCAGAAATGTAGGATGGAGCCAGAAAACACAGACAAAGCTCTATAAACCTATACAGTCATTACAAATCTTAACTCTACACTGTAATGGGTGTGCACGAGCGTCAGGAGCACGACTATGAAGACACCAGACAACGAGACATGACGACTGTATGATATCTCCCATGATGCTTTTTTATGTACCGTTTGAGCAGCGCAAACAGATCATGTCGCTCACGTAAAATGCTTCATCACGAAAACTGTTGGCCCTTCACTTGTTTCCAGCATCGCTGAATGTGCTATAGTAGAAAGTAATTCTGTTACTGCATATCTTCTCTATGCATAAAGCTCGCTGATGCATAAAGTCTAGAGACAAGAGCTGATATCAACATCAGGCAGCAACACCGGAGGAAACGGAGAGAGGCTACTGTTTAATGATGTGTACTTTACAAATGCGTACGTAGCGGCCACAACAGAAGTAAGTCCTAATGCGTCATCAGTTCAGACGTGACCGAAAATACTGCACGGAGCGCTGAAGGTAACATCTGACATGCGGTGGATGCAGGTGACGAGACAGGAGGTCATTTACTCTGAATACACACATTTACAACGAACAACGAGGCATTTACAGATGGATCGTGTACATGGTGATGTGACAAGATGCACGACACAAACATATGTCAAACACGTTAATGCCCTTTCCTGAGAGTTCAGTCTTTAATCCTGTTCTGTTCTATACACTATGTACTGGTCATTAGCTCTATACACTCTATAAATGCCTTTAACTACGTCTAATCTTATCAGAAATGAATGCAGCTTTACTAACAATCATCTTAAGTCTCTTATAAACAATATTCCTCTCATCATTCAACTCCATTCAACTTTCCTCCTTTTGTGTCCACTTATTTCAGTCAACACTTCCTGCTCTCCCATAAAATAACCAATACATATAATCAATACAGTGTTGACAAGTAACAAAGCTATTTTTACATTTGCAATACTTTTTTTTTTATGAGTAACTTGCCAAACACTGCTTTTAGTGGTTTCAACTCTGCCCACATCGTAATTTCACTTGACTTTCCATCACTCTGATAGTTTCTTCTTATGTTTCATCCTAAAATTATATCACACATGGAGGTTGCACGCGTAGATCGGACGACATTTAAAGCTGAATGAGACACATCTTTTCGACACGGACAGACAGAAGACTCTTCTCTCACGGCAGCTCCTGTTTCCAAAATGACATCAAATAATCTGTGGTATCTGTGGAGCGTGAAAAGGATTTGTGCTATAACCTCTGTAGAAAACCCAGGGCACTACCCAGTCAGCTAAATGCTAACGGTAGCCTGAAAAATAGTCGAATTTTCTCAACACCCCCACGACCCCCGACAAGTTTAGATAAATTTTTTTGATGTCTTTTGTAAACTCGTAAATCTCAAAATAACATCAAAGCAGATCCTCTGACTGAAAAATTCCTGAAAGATTTGATCACATAAAAATGTACAAAACATTAAAAACAACTTTGAAGATTTATATCAATTATCAATATTCATCTTGTTTTTGTTAACAAACAGTCTTCAGGCGACTGTCAGGCGTCACTCCGTCATGACCGACAGACTCCGAGGATGGTTTGTGATATTTTAGAGTCGCAGCCGTGGCTCGTCAGCGTCAGGAGCGAACATGAGGAAAACAAAACCAGTCTCTTTATCTTTAAAACCTTCTCTGTCCATTTATCCGTCTTCTTTTTCAGTCCAAACACTCTCAGACATTTTGTCCTTTTTTTTCAGTCCCAGAGGAGTCTGTTTTAACACGTGATTTAATCTTAAAAACTTTTCAAATAAAATCCTTTGACCTGTTTACTGCAGAATAAAAAACACACTTTTCATATTATTTTAATTGTATATAAATAAAAGGTTGGAATCATGGTACAGTATGATTCTTGATATGTTCTCCATGTTAGGAATAATATTAGATTTCAGACATACTGTAGGACTGTCCTCAATGAAGTATGATGATAACATATTTGACTGAATCCACTCCTGGTTTTATTTTTCTGGTCATAACCACATTTAATTCAAATATAGGTCAGTATAATAGCTGTTTATTATTATTTACTGATCCTTTGGGGAAAAAAATACTTGACTGCCACATTGTCGAGTGTTTCCAACTGTACTTCTTCATTTAAACGGCTTCAACAAGGTCTAAACCGGGACTAAGCCCAAGGTTAATCCAGAAATAAAGCTTAACTTCAATAAAAAAAAGTGCTCTGAAAACAAAAAAAACTTTTCCTGATTATATTTTAAATTTCATTCTTAAAAATAAATCCCAAAGACTCGGTAAGTACTACTTAAAAGCCAGTAGCTGTATTTGTATATTGTACTTGTATGACACTATGAGAACCACTGTCCTAAATCATAATGTGTAATCCATTTCCCAGACTTTTAATAAACCTTTGTCTGTACTGTGATACGGTGTCATGAAAGAGAAATTATACAATATCAATATTTACTGATAATCTGTCCCGCCGCTTATAAAAATGACTCAATAATTAACTTGCCTTAGCCTGGCCAGACCTATTCTCTTTCTTAGTGGACCTGAACCCCTCCCAAACTGACTTCGAATGAAATAACCGTTCATCTAAAATGTAATATACTGCTTTAATCTCTGATTGGTTGTATGTTTTTCACATTGTGTCGGTCCAGAGGCAGTTTATTCTGCGTATGTTGGTACTGCCCTTGTTTTGTGATTGGTTGTATGTTTATCCAATTACATTCAGAGGTAGTTTTATCTCTTCAATTGTTCCACTTTTTCAAAAACAACAAAAATGATTTAATGTGAGTTTAAGACTAAGGATAAGACTAAGATTAAATGACATGTTAAGACAGACCTTCTTTTCTTTTTTTGCAGTAACCTTTAAGTACTTCCTGTTTGTCTCCTGCGGTGCTCAGTCGGACCAGAGGCTCTCCATGACGGTGCTGAACTTACACAGGACCCAGCGCCGCAGAGGGCAGTAGTACTCGTAGTGGAACTGCTCGAACTCTGGCGTCTGGCGGATCTCGTGGAGGAAGGACACGTCGATGTCGGACTCCAGCAGCAGCAGCAGAGTGGGCACAGTGACCACCAGGACGCCCATCACCACGGCCACCAGACGGGCCACGCTCAGCAGGCAGGAGTTCACCCTCTCGTTGGACGACAGCAGACGCAGGCTGTCGGTCAGGACTCCGCCCACGCTCCGGCTGGCGGCCAATCGCGTGCGCTCGTAGGCCCGGTCCCGCTCCCTCTCGGCCTCCAGCTGGGCCTGGATGTCCGGGTCGTGGAGCTCCCGCAGCAGCCTGGCCGGGCTCTGGACGGGGACGAGAAGAGCAGGTCCACCCCTCCCTGACTGTCCTCCACTGGAGTGGGCAGCATGCTGGCACAGGGGCTGGAGGGGCCAAGGACAGAGGACATCTGAGTGCCTGAGTACTACCTCGAAAAAGTAGAAGTCTAGACCTGTGCAGCTAAATGTATTTTAGTTTAAACATCAGACAGTTTTATTCGTAGATCAATAATATTCTTTATTTTAACTTTAATCCATTGTGCTGCACTAAAACACTGAGGCTATGTTCCCAAATTAATGCCTTTTGTAGTATTTTACTAAGTACCATGTTTATGGCAGTAAAAAATAAAAGTCTAGACCTGTCTTAACTACAATTAGTATAGTTTACACAGCAGAAAGTTTTATTCCAATATCAATAATATGAATTAAACACTCTTTATCCTGACTTTAATCCATTTTGCTGCACAAAAACACTGAGGCTATATTCCCAAATCAATGCCTTTGGACGACAATTACAAATTCTGTATAAACTGGAACTTTTTACTTAAACCTACACTATTTATTTTTTAATGTTAGATTATGACGTCTCTCAGAGGAGCAGTGTCACACATAAACCATTTTACTTAACAATGCACTCACTCCCATCATGCTGCCATTGTCTGTGGCCTGTGGGGAGTGGCCTGATTAGTTGATGACTTCTACAGAGCCTTTAAACATTTTAAATACGATATAATGCTACTTTCATGAAAATTATTTTGAAAAAAATACAGTAGCAGCTGACACTTTGTTAGATTTCTAAGTGCTGCACTGGAAAAAACTCATATTAACCAATCTTGAATTGTCTTAATTGTTGATTTAGAAATAGTATTTACACATCTTTAAGTTATATGTTATCAGGTTATTCCTTAGCCTGTAATCCATATTCATTTTACTTATGTATGCATACACCACTGACCAGTATGTACTTTTTGGCTGGAATTTTGTAATAG